>CP144700.1:33451344-33574205 GCA_036885675.1 Vigna mungo
CTAACTATTTTTCTTCTAATATTTAAATCTTCATAATTTTCTACTTTTTTATTTATAACACCATTTAAGAAGTCTTCTACGGTCTTTGCAAATTCATGAGCGAATGACACACATCATGAAACTGATGTTCGAACATATCATATAAAATAAGAAAAATGTTTGTTTAACACCATCCTTTAGACACAAATTTGACATTAGTCCACGTGTCCAATTTGTATTGGATAGCTGAAAGTGCTTTAAAAATGATATTTCCAAAAGCACAGAAGGGTAGAATAGACATTGTGATGGTATTGAATAAAAATTGAATTTGGCGGTTTCATTTTTCATCTTTCATTTTCACTTTCGTTCTCTGACCATCGTTCTCTCCCATTCACAATCTCTCACATTCAACTCTGTCATTCTCCCATTCGGGCATCTCCCATTCTCCCATTCGGCCTCTCTTCATTGTCGTGTACCATTGCGTCATTCATCTCTGCATTGCGGTGGTATTGGTCATCGAAAGGCATCGAAAGGCGTCGTGTACCATTCTCCCATTCGGCCTTTCTTTCAACGTAAGTTGTGTTTGGCGTTTTGGGTGTGTTTAGGGTTTAGGGTTCGTTTGTTGTTTTGGGTGGAACCGTAGGTTATTGTTGTTTGATGTTAGGTTTTTGTTTGTTGTGAATCCTAATGTAGCAATGATTTATTGTGCAGTTGAAATGGTGTCGGGTACCCAAAAGGTAAGTTAATTTTTTTGGTATTATATATAGTTTTGATTTTTTATAGTAAGTAATAAAAATTTATTTTTAATACTTTGTAGTGGCGGGTTCGAATGTTTGTGGATCCATCTTTGATTGTCTTAATGAATGGGTTACTGAGAAAAGAGCATGTGGAACGAATTGGTATGACACCGTTTCGTTGGTGTTTGCGGTTACGTAAGGCTTTGGAGATTAATTGTGAGTTATTAAAGGTTATGGTATGTAGGTGGGCCGGGCATTATGTTAGCTTTAGGTTGAGTCATCAATTGGTTCCATTTACAGTTTTAGATGTTTTCATGACTACTGGTTTAGAAATCCCGTTTGATGAATGTATAGAAGGTTTGGTTGGAGAAATGTTTAATAAAAAAAGCACAACTTTGAAAGAATTGGTTGACATGTTTAATGTCATTGTTATAGACGAAAACACAGACGTTGATGTTGTTTGTAGGTTGTATATATTTGTGTGTTTGGTTGTCTTTTTCTTTCCTAGGAAGTCTAAGATAGTTGCTAACATGCCATCAAAAGTCTTAGATGGCCTAGATAGTCTCTGTTTATATGATTGGGCTACCGGTGTACATAAACACCTTGTTGATAGTTTGAATAAAGCTATGAAAAAAATAATGGTCGGAGGTATCACAAGCGCATTGGGTCTAAGTGGGAATGTCGCGGTATTGCAGGTAAAATTCTTTGTAGTTGTTTAAGTGAATGAATAGAATTTTGTACATTTTGATAAATGTGTGAATGAAATTTTTTTTCATATTGTAGGCTTGGGCTGTAGAGAGATTTTCGTTGGATGGTAATCGAATTCATAGGGATTTCCCTCGCATGCTGCGTTGGTTCAACTATAAGGCACGACCATACGAAAATATTGACGATATCTTTCGGACTGGAGAAGTAAGTATTTGATGTAAGTTTTGTATAAATTTTGATGATTTGAATGCACTGTTGATTTGTTTGTATGTTTGTAGTTTAAGGTGGAGTGGTATGTTGGCGAGCCTGTCCGTGACATGCCCGCAATCAAAGCTGCTTTTGAGATGTTTGATGGAGGGATAGGTGTGGCGCAATTGCCAAAACGATGTAGAGTTGAGGAAGCTGATGATGATAACTCCGATGATGGCACCTTTGAAGCAAACCTTGACGAGATATTGAAGAAAAATAATGAAGAAATGATGGCCTTGAATTCAAGGGTAGTTTTTTTTTTTTTAAGAATGAGCTATTTAAAATTCGTGAAATTCGAAATTTGAATGAAGAAGGTGTTGAAGGAGTTGAAGAAGAACCTTTAGGTGGAGTTAATGAAGAACCTTTAGGTGGATTTACTGAAGAACCTTTAGGTGGAGGTAATGAACAACCTTTAGGTGGAGTTAATGAAGAACCTTTAGGTGGAGTTAATGAAGAACCTTTAGGTGGAGTTAATGAAGAACCTTTTGTTAGAATGGCTGCAGTGGAATTATTAGCGTGGAATAACAAACCAAGTGGGTTTTTAATCAAATGTGTTCCTTTTAATTTCTACTCAATTTATCTTGCTACGCAGATAATAAATATAAATAAAAGAGTAAGGTTGAGAGAAATTTGCACAGATGATTTTTATACTGGTTTGGATCTTACCAATCCTACGTCCAGTCGCTTATCTCAAACCGAGATAAACAGTTCACTAAGCACAAAACAATTACAAATTACAATCACAAAGAAACAATTTGTAAGAGTTTAGAAACCACCTCTCTTGATACCACAAGAGATGAACCTGCACCTCCTTTGAATCTTCACAAAGGATGAGACACCTCCTCCGAATACTTCACGAAGGATGAAACACCTCCCCCGAATACTTCACGAAGGATGATCCTCTTCCACACACCTCCTTAGACGCACCAAGGATGAACCAGCTATTCCTCCGTCACCGTAGTTGCAATGTACCAGCACCACAGACAAGAGTTTCCTTAGCTGAGCAAGAGCACACACTTCTCAAAGAGTTCTGAGTGTTTTAGCACAAGGGAAGAGTTGCTGATGATGGATAAAGAGAGTCTATTTATAGACTCAGCCAAAAACTCTTCCATTCTTCGAAACTGGCCATTTAACGCTTTTAATCAATTAATATTAGTGTTAATCGATTAAAATAAGTACAACAGCTAGTTTTTCAAATCAGAAACCTCCAACGGCTAGTATTAATCGATTATTCTCAGGATTAATCGATTAACTAATCGATTAAAACTTGTTTTAATCGATTATTCCAAAGCTGATTGAGTTTTACCTTCTGCAGCGATTTTAATCGATTATATCAGGGATTAATCGATTAAAACGGGGAAGTTTTGATTCTAAACAACAAATACAAAATATAAAGGTACAAGAATCAAAACCTACTATAAATCTAAGTCCTAAACAATTAAACTACAATTATTACAAAAGCTTTTCATAACAAAAATAAGTCTTCAAAGGATCTTCATGAAACTTGATAAATCTTGACTTGATTTGGGCATCATCAAAACCTCATCTTCATCATTTTGCTAACATTCTCCCCCTTTTTTGATGATGATCAAAAACTCCTTTGATTTAAAGCTTTTGGTAATAATCTGGATAAAAACACAACACATGAAAGGCAAGGGCATTAGTGAATAACAATAAGCTTTAAGATATTTTATCCCCCTTTTTTATCATAATTAAAAAGTTGTGTTTGATGTTCTCCCCCTAAGATAATACTCCACCTTAATAAAAGGCATGTATGTATAAAATATATTTCAAATTTAACGATACATTCAAAGATACATAATAGGAGATTTAAAACATATAATTTTGGGATAAAGAATTTTTTAAAAAAAATCATTTTTTAAAAAAAAAACATACATGTAATCATACCATATAGGAATTTTAAAGAATAAAAAAGGTATGGTTGATTTTTCAAAATGCACAAAATAAAAAAAATGCAATCCTAAGAGATTTTGAAAAAAATCCTAGATCTCTTCTAATGTTTACCCCTTTAGATATATCTCCAAATTCGTAAAGATATTTTGTAGAGATCTTTGTCTTGAGGATTGTCATCATTCTTCTTTTCATTTGTTGTCTTTGTCAAATCTTCAAAATTACTTGCATTAGATTCATCTGACTCAAGAGGTTTTGCCTCAAGGTCCACAATTTTATCAAAGACAACATGCTTGGAATATTTTTTTTTTTAAAAAAAGAATTTGTTTAAAAAAAATTGAAATAAAAAAAATTAAATTTTAAATTTTAAATTTTAAAATGCTTGGAATGAAATCATTTTACAACCCAAACATATCTACCACTGGAACACCAAAATGATTAATTTTACATTTTTTTGAGGTATGACCCTTTTTCATACAATAAAAGCATGATATAAAGTTTGTGTTCCTATAAGCTGTTCCTTTTTCTACCCATGTTCTACAGGTTCTATTATTATGCTTATTTTTAATTTTAGGAATATACTTATTTTTAACAACCTTATTTTCATTATTTTTACTGCATTCTCCTAAGGTTGTTTGTTCTAGTAGTTTCTTAAAATTTTCAGAAGAAACACATTTATCACTACTAATGTATTTGCCTTTTTCGAAAAATAAAATTTTATTTTTCAAATTTTTATTTTCTTGAAGAACATTTTCAAAATTTAATTTTAAATTTTTATTTTCTTCAGAAATAGTTTCGAAATCTGATTTTAAATTTTTATTTTCTTCTGAAATATTTTCAGAATTTAATTTTAAATTTTTGAAATCCTTTTTCAATTTCTTATGAGCTTTATCTAATTTTTCTGATTCAACTATTAAAGCAGCATAAGTTTCATGCAATTCACTTTCACTAAATTGACTATAATTATCAGAATTGCTAGATGTACTTACTTGGCTTCCAACGTCGTCGTCTACCACTAAACAGATGTTTGCCTCCTCATCATATTCGCTCAAATCAGAAATTGTTTCGTTGTCATCGTCCCATGCGATGTAGGCTTTCTTTTTCTTGAAGGATTTCTTTTCCTTTATTTCTTCATTCTTTTTTTGATTTGTGCAGTCCGCTTTTAAGTGCCCCATTTCTCCGCAACCATAACATTTATAGTGTGAGGAAGATCCTTGATTTTCTTTCTTTTCAAATTTTAATCTTCCTTTGTCTTTTGATTTCATGAACCTGTTGAGCCTTTTTATCATGAGTCTCAAATTTTCTTCATCTTCTGAGTCTTCATCTTCCATTATGTTCTTGCTCCTTTCTACCTCAAATTTTAAGGCTAGACTTTTTTTCTTGGTTTTGGCTTTTGCTTCTTCTTCATCAAGTCTTCCAAGATCAAGTTCATGCTCTCTCAACTTTCCGAATAATGCCGCCATGGTCATTGTGTTGAGATTTTGTGACTCAGAAATTGCAGTCACTTTTGGTTGCCACGACCTGTCTAAAGATTTCAAGATTTTAATATTAAGTTCATCATTTTCAAAAGACTTACCTAGTCCAATAAGATGATTAACAATGTTGGTGAAACGTTTCTGAACATCTGAAATTGTTTCTCCTTGCTTCATCTTGAACATTTCGTCCTCTTGGATCAAGGTGTTCTTTCTCGCCCTTTTTACGTCATCTGTTCCTTCGTGAGTCACTCTCAGTATTTCCCACATTTCTTGAGCGGTTTTACAAACAGAGACCCTGTAAAACTCATCAACAGTTAGAGCAGATGCAATTATGTTTCGGGCTTTCACATCAATTTGAATTCTTTTCTTCTCTTCAGTGGTCCACTTATCACGGGGCTTTGGTTCCTCCGAATCCTTAGTAGGAATAGGTGAACCAGATGCAATAACATCCCAAATCTCATAATCAATAGACTCAACAAAATTTGCATTCTAACCTTCCAGAATGCATAGTTTTCACCTGTGAATAAAGGTGGTCTATTGATAGAGGCACCCTCTCCAAAAGTTTGATATGATTATGCTATTTGAATAACTATCAAATCGAGCTCTGATACCAATTGTTAGAATGGCTCCAGCGGAATTATTAGCATGGAATAACAAACCAAGAGGGTTTTTAATTCAAATGTGTGCCTTTTAATTTCTACTCAATTTATCTTACTACGCAGATAATAAATATAAATAAAAGAGTAAGGTTGAGAGAAATTTGCACAGATAATTTTTATACTGGTTCGGATCTTACCAATCCTACGTCCAGTCGCTTATCTCAAACCGAGATAAACAGTTCACTAAGTACAAAACAATTACAAATTACAATCACAAAGAAACAATTCGTAAGAGTTTAGAAACCACCTCTCTTGATACCACAGGAGATGAACCTGCACCTCCTTTGAATCTTCACAAAGGATGAGACACCTCCTCTGAATACTTCACGAAGGATGAAACACCTCCTCCGAATACTTCACGAAGGATGATCCTCTTCCACACACCTCCTTAGACGCACCAAGGATGAACCAACTATTCCTCCGTCACCGTAGTAGCAATGTACCAGCACCACAGACAAGAGTTTCCTTAGTTGAGCAAGAGCACACACTTTTCAAAGAGGTTTGAGTGTTTTAGCACAAGGGAAGAGTTGCTGATGATGGATAAAAAGAGTCTATTTATAGACTCAGCCAAAAACTCTTCCATTGTTCGAAACTGGCCATTTAACGCTTTTAATCGATTAATATTAGTGTTAATCGATTAAAATAAGTACAAGAGCTAGTTTTTCAAATCAGAAACCTCCAACGGCTAGTATTAATCGATTATTCTCAGGATTAATCGATTAACTAATCGATTAAAACTTGCTTTAATCGATTATTGCAAAGCTGATTGAGTTTTACCTTCTGCAGCGATTTTAATCGATTATATCAGGGATTAATCGATTAAAACGGGGAAGTTTTGATTCTAAACAACAAATACAAAATATAAAAGTACAAGAATCAAAACCTACTACAAATCTAAGTCCTAAACAATTAAACTACAATTATTACAAAAGCTTTTCATAACAAAAATAAGTCTTCAAAGGATCTTCATGAAACTTGATAAATCTTGACTTGATTTGGGCATCATCAAAACCTCATCTTCATCATTTTGCTAACACCTTTAGGTAGAGGTAATGAAGAAGCCTTCAATGAAGAGCCTTTGGCTGAAGGTGAAGAACAAGTTGTAAACATTGTTGAAATTGTTGACAATGAAGAACCGGAGGCACCGCAACCATTGGCAATCATACCTCTGCGTGTAGTTGCTGATGATCCAAGGCCTAACGTCAATGCTGACCAACTTTACATTGTCGTGAGCGTAAGGGATAGACCGCAAAGGTAAGTAATGATAATTTTGTTTAATGTATTCTTATGGTCATAGTTTTTTTTTATCCAAAAGTACATTTGTTTTTTTATCAGGACCGTCTGTGATATAATTGGCCAGACACTGAGCACAACATGTATTCATTCATTAGCTTCTCACGAAAAGGTTGATAACATGGTGAGTGTGTTACATCATTAGTTGATTTATACTGTGCATATTAATTGGAATCATTGATGAATTTTGAATGTGTAGGTGGTGCTATTTGCAAGCACCATATTTATGCACTTTGAGAAAAGGAGGACGGGGGTTGTGAAGAGGATCCTATTCAGTTCCTTATATGCGGTAACCTATTCGTTTTGAATGTATTATTTTAATTTCCTTTTGACTTTGAATATGGTAGTCATTTAGGATTGATGTATTTCAACCTACTTGTAGGACCTTATAATCAATGACTGTAAGAGAATGGCCAAAAACCGTCATGTGTTCACTAATCATAATTACAACAGTTGTTTGCGTGCGGGACACTTTGGCCTTGCAGACATTCTAACAGCTGACTTTGTGAGTGAGGTTAATTTTTATTGTGTTTGTGGTGGTATGTGACATATAGCAGGTGTTGATGTGTTGACTTTCTTTTTTTTGTTTTGTAGTTGTTTCTTCCTTTTTGCCATCTTGAACATTGGTGGTGCTATGTTGTCAAACTTAGCACATTAGAGATATATGTTATTGATTCTTTGGGGAAGGGCATAAGAGACCGCAAAAGGATTGACAGAGCTGTGGTATGTGTGACCCCATTTAATAATTTTATTGACTTCCATGTAATAATGTCTTGTTAACGTCTTATTCTAATTTTTACTTGGTAGGCTAAAAACCTTGCCCGATTTTTTTGCATGTTGTACAACAAACCGGAAGGGAGTATTGGACCTTTGTCTGTTGTACAACCAAATATCCCATCCCAACCAAACCTGTAAGTTGTTATAAGCCTTCATTTTTAAAATATGTAATTTTAATTGATGTAGTATGTCATAAGTGGTTCATGTTGTTTTCTTATTTTGTTTTAGACATGACTGTGGAATTATAATGTTACAAGCTATGGAACTTTGGGATGGATAAGATAAATTCAATGGCAAAAGCATGCCATAATACTCGAACGTAAGGAAGAATATGAATTTATTTAGTTTTTGATGATTTGGTTGATATGACAAGTACAATATTTTCATTTCAAGAGGCATTGCTTGCGATCCGAAAGCGATATGCAACTGAATGGATCCTGGACGACAAGAACATAAGACTACTGCACGCGCTAGACGTCTATGGATTGTTGTAGGATAGTTGTCCAATGTAAAAATGTAGTCTAGATGAGTTTGTTCTGACACTGAACTTTGTATATGAAAACAATTTAGTTTTCGTTTTATATATATGAAGACATTGTACATGTTCTTATTGGAATAAGATTTTTTTATATATTTGAAGACATTGTACAAATTGTTATTTGAATAACATGATTGATTTAAAGAATGTTTATGTACATTGTAGAGATGATTGTTGAATGATGATTGATGTCCAGGTTTTTGTCATGTGCAATGTATGAAAGTTCCATAGCAATTAAGGCCAAGTACTACAATCTGTGCAGGAAAAAACACTGTTGTAAACGATTACAAGAGCTCTATAATCATTTACGCGAACCGTTTTGCTCTTTTGGACATGTTGTTGCACTGAAGGAACCATCTGTGCTAACGTGGGGGACCACAGGTGATATTTGGTGTTTTTGAAGGCAAGTTGAGTGGTTTTTGGTATAAGTTTGTGTCTAGGGTTGGATGTGATGTTTTGGAAACCCCATATTGTAGAGGGGGTCCACCCAGGGTGATGACACGAACCTTGGTGAAGTTCAGTGAAATCTGCGACATAAAACACTCTTGTAATCGTTTACAAGAGTATCATAATCGTTTACGCGAGCCTTTTGTCCAATTTGGACATCCTGTTGCACTGAAGAAACCACCTATGGTAACTTGGCGGACCACAGGTGATTTTTGGTGTTTTTGAAGGCAAGTTGAGTGGTTTATGGTATAAATGTGTGTCTAGGGTTGGATGTGATGGTTGGGAAACCCCATGATGTATAGGGGGTCCACCCAGGGTGATGACACGAACCTTGGTGAACTTGAGTGGAATGTGCCACATAAATCACTCTTGTAAACGATTACGAGAGCTTTGTAATCGTTTACGCGAACCATCTTTCTCTTTTGGACATGCTGTTGCGCTGAAGGAATAACCTATGGTCACTTGGGGGACCACATGCCTTTTTTGGTGTTTTTTAAGGCAAGTTCAGTGGTTTTTGGTATAAGTGTGTGTCTAGGGTTGGATGTGATGCTTGGGAAACCCCATGATGTATAGGGGGTCTACCTAGGGTGATGACATGAACCTTGGTGAAGTTCAGTGAAATCTGCCACGTAAAGCACTGTTGTAAACGATTACGAGAGGATTGTAATCGTTTACGTGAACCATTTTGCTTATTTGGACACGCAGTTGCACTCAAGGAACCACCTGTGGTAACTTTGGTGATCACAGGTCATTTTTGGTGTTTTTGAAGGCAAAAGTGGTTTTTGGTATAAGTGTGTCTAGGGTTGGATGTGATGTTTTGGAAACCCCATGATGTAGAGGGGGTCCACCCAGGGTGATGACACGAACCTTGGTGAAGTTCAGTGAAATCTGCCACAAAAAACACTCTTGTAATCGTTTACAAGAGTATCGTAATCGTTTACGCGAGCCTTTTGTCCAAGTTGGACATCCTGTTGAACTAAAGGAACCACCTGTGGTAACTTGGGGGACCACAGGTGATTTTTGGTGTTTTTGAAGGCAAGTTGAGTGGTTTATGGTATAAGTGTGTGTCTAAGGTTGGATGTGATGGTTGGGAAACCCCATGATGTATAGAGGGTCCACCTAGGGTGATGACACGAACCTTGGTGAAGTTCAGTGAAATCTGCCACATAAAACACTGTTGTAAACGATTACGAGAGCTTTGTAATCGTTTACGCAAACCATGTGTCCAATTTGGACATCCTGTTTTACGTAAGGAACCACCTGTGGTCACTTGGGGGACCACAGGCCATTTTTGGTGTTTTTGAAAGCAAGTCCAGTGATTTGACAAAATAGCTAGGGGTGAATTCATTAAGATCAAAACAATGATTACACTAAGAACATTACATGACATGTTACTAAATTTTAAAAGTGCAGAATAACAACATTGAAAACGTCTACTTGAATACAATAAACAGTTTTAGAAAAGATAACATACTATTACAGTAATCCATTAAAGTCATATTTCCCCTGCACTACAAAACAAAAATTAAATCATATGAAAATTTATGTATTCATTGTCTGAATCTTTGGATGATGATGATGAGGGTTGATTTGCATCTTTGGATGATGATGAGGGTTGGTCTGCTTGTTTGGATGATGATGAGGGTTGGTCTGCTTGGTTGGATGATGATGACGGTGGGTCAGTTGGTGGAACAAATTTGCGGAGGATGGCATCCACATTGTCATTGTTTTCTGCCCACAACGGAAGTCGAATGATAGGTTTTGGCGTTTCTTTTACCAGGTCAACTGATGGAGGACAAATGTCAGGTGGAAAAACCTTCACAATGTTGCGGTGAACGATATTGAGGTAGGCGTTGTTCCCAGATGCACAGAAGGATGTCACCTAATTGAACACTAGGAAATTAAGTACTACTTATATATCAAATTAATATAACAAATCACAACAACGATAATTAGTAATAAAAATTTTAAATGAAGTACTGAATGACGGATCCAACTCGAATATTGTCTCCAAATTTAGGATCTTCAAGAACTTTATGGTGCAATGAAGCCTTCTTGATAGCGGATGGGTCCTGCTCACATTGAGTGAATGATTATTTATTTATTTTAAAAAAAAAATACATTGAAATAAATAATACCTTTATAGTAAAAAACATGTGTCCCAGACCAGTGGGCTTGCACTCCTTTACTAAGCAAGCAACAATTGGAAGGTGGTCAAATTTTTTGGCCTCTTTAAGTGGATTGACATTCTCCATTTTTCCCTCCTTAACAAGACCTGCAATTCTCAAAATAAAGGGCATAAACAATTATATTGTTAAAGTTGATTGTTGAAATGTATTATATGAACAGGTCATTTACCGTGGTGTTCAATAAACATTTCTGCCCATTTCCATGCGTTGGAGTTGAAATCTCTTTCATATGTTGCCTGAGCAACATCATTAGCAAATTCTTATGTGGACTTGAGGTCTTCAGTATTTTTCCTATTGAGGATGGCAGCTTGAACATTACCCGCAGGGCCAGGTATAAGGGACGAAGAAGCATCACACTTTTTAAGAAATGACTCTAGGACATCATCATCATACACAAGGTCTTCCCATGCATCCATGATAATCCTTTGATAACTTGCACCAATATGAAATCCAGTCTAACGTAACAACAACAATTGAAAGGAATTTTTATGAAAAAAAATAATAATAAATAAGTAAGTAATCTCACAAATAGATTGAAGAACTCCACGAATTATGATGGGTTTGAGCGAGACATATAAAGACGTCTGTGCACCCAACAATTTTGATGATTAAAATTTAATATTAAAACTTTAACTGATTTGATGTTGGTTTTAATGATGGTACATTACTAGATGAACGTGTCACTCACTTTATGTCACAAATTGATGAAAGAAGAAGTGTAATAACTTGCTTGAATGACAATGCATTAAATGTTTGGAATGGAAAGTGAACTTCATTAAATGTGGGAAAGGAGAGAGAAAAACTTTTTTATGATAGAATTTAATGCACCCATCCTTAATCATATCAAATGAAAAAAACTTTTCATAGTGAATGTGAGATATAGAAGCCTTGTACTCCTTGCAACACACACTTCTTCCCTCCTAAACGTTGCCTCTTTCTTCCATAACGTTCTTCAACAACCAAGCTATCTTCATTGAAGGCAGAGTGTTTATTGCCTAGGTGTGGAGTTGGGTGAAGACTTCTTTAAGTTCATTTAAGGAGGAGAGGCTAAGTCATTGGCAGGAGTTTGGTGAGTACCCCAACATCTTCATTAAAGGCTCCTTGTAGGTATGAATATGTTTGTCTCATTTAAGGAGCCACTTCATTTGATTTCTATTTCTTTACATAATTTCTACTTCTGTAATGATATTATTGACTTAAAAATATATAATTTTGATAGCATTTGACAAATTTGGAATTATGTAAAAAATGTGAATTTTTCAGTATTATCAGTTGGTCTTAATAATGGATGAGCTGCCTCAGTGCAATGAAACTTGTTTGGACAACGATCCTAATATTCATATGTA
This sequence comes from Vigna mungo, assembly GCA_036885675.1. Taxonomy (NCBI): domain Eukaryota; kingdom Viridiplantae; phylum Streptophyta; class Magnoliopsida; order Fabales; family Fabaceae; genus Vigna; species Vigna mungo. The sequence continues at coordinate 33,463,653 of CP144700.1, forward strand.
TTTTGATTCAATGGAAGAGGCAAAGAAATTCTACACAAATTACGCCATCACACGTGGATTTGCTGTGAGGACAAGATCTTCGAAAAAGGATAAGGACAACAATGTGTACTACTTGCGATTAGTTTGTTCAAGAGAAGGGAAATATGTATCTTCCATCAAACCTGAAGTGAAAACACTTGCAAGTCAAACAAATCAATGTCCAGCAAGCATTACCATTGGAAAGAAGGACGATAAATGGTTTATAAAATTCGTTGAACTACAACACAGTCATAACCTATGCCCTAATACATCTAAGCTAATTGCAGGGAATAGAAAACTGAGCATGCAAGCAAAAGACACGTTGCAAGTGAATGACGATGCGGGAGTTAGGATAAATAAGAGTTTCCTCAGCATTGTTAGCGATGCAGGTGGATTTGAGAATATGGAATTCGTTGAACGAGACACACAAAACTACGTTGTGCAACACATGAAGTCTTTATGTAAGGACGACGATGGTCAAGCCCTCTTAAAAAACTTTTCATCAATGAAAGCTTTAAACAACGACTTCTTCTACAACATTGCATTGGACGAAGGGAATAGAATATGTAATGTATTTTGGGCAGATCAAGAAGTAGAGCGGCGTGTGAGGAATTTGGTGATGTTAGTTCTTTTGACACCACTTACTTGACAAATAAGTATGACATGCCCTTTGCGCCGTTTGTTGGGGTTAACCACCATGGTCACTCAATTTTACTTGGATGTGGATTCCTTTCTTCCGAAGACACTACGTCATTCGTGTGGTTGTTCGAATGTTGGTGGAGATGCATGGGAAATAAAGCCCCAGATGCCATGATAACGGATCAGTGCAGGGCAATGGCAAATGCAATTGAAGAGGTTTTTCCAAACACAAGACATAGGTGGTGTTTGTGGCACATAATGAAGAAGTTGCCAGAAAAATTTCAAGGATACAAAAATTATGTTGCCATTAAAACCGATATACACGCCCTTTTCTATGACTGTGGTTCGCTAAGCGACTTTGAGAATGGATGGGAAGATCTACTAACAAAGCATGGATTGGAGGCAAATGATTGGTTATGTGATCTTTATGATGCAAGAACAAAATGGGTTCCATGTTACTTAAGGAGTGATTTTTGGGCGGGTATGTCAACTACATAAAGAAGCGAGGGTATGAATGCCTTTTTTGATGGATTTTTAAATTCAAGCACAACACTACAACAATTTGTTGTTCAATTCGACAATGCCCTTAGAGTGAAGGCACAAAAAGAAATACAGTCTGACTTCTCGTCCCTTAACACCACCATTGGTTGTGGCTCCCAATCACCAATCGAAAGACAATTTCAATTACAGTACACACATGAAAAGTTTGAGGAGGTTCAAACAGAATTTTGGTCCAGGATGAATTGTTTTATCAAAAACGCTCTTAAGGACACTTATATGAGTACTTACACAATAAAAGAGGAGCGAATGTTTGAGGGTAAATGTGCTGATAAATTTTATACAGTTGAATTTGATCCACTAACTAACATGTATTTGAGAAAAGCATTCTACTCGCAATTGGTTAAAGTTTTTTACACCAACATGGAAATTTCTGAAACGGGAGTTATTCGAAGCGAAGTAAAAGGGGTTAAAATTAGAGTGAGCCCTAATCTTTTTCAACAACTAACCTCCCTCCCATGTACCGGAGTTCGTTACGAACGACGACTTGTTGATGACTGGAAAGAAGAGTACAATTCCATCACTGCAAGGCAACTTGTCTGTAATGAAAAAGCAGACTTGAGTGGTCGAATAACTGCTGGGGGTTTGAAGGTGCAGCCAAGAATCCTGCATTATGTGCTAACTAGAATATTAATTCCACGTTACTCAAATATTGGTCAGGCATCCAACGAGGATATTATGCTGTTATGGGCCCTTTTCAATTCAAAGCAGATAAACTGGGGACATGTCGTACACAATACGATGAAAAGGGCTTTATCTGACAATGAAAGGCTGCCTTATCCTCATTCGGTAACTATGTTGTTGGAACACTTTAATGTGCCTATTACTTTTGATCATATTACAGGAATCATGGATAAACAAAAAGTCGGATGTGACAAAATAGCCTCCTTTGGTTATGTGCAAAATGTAGATGGAGTATGGGTACACAAAGACGATGCACAAAACCAACAGAGTGAACGCGGACAAGTGCAACAAAATGATCAAACAAGTTCTTCTACAACACTTGATGATGTCATACAACGCATTGACCAACTTCAAACGTACGTTGCTACAAGATTCAACGGCCTAGAAGCACGACTTGATAATATTGAGAACCGAGAACCAAGAGTTGGAAACATTGGGAACCGAATGCAGCAACCTCCCACCCCATTTTATTATTTCACTTCGTAGTTTTAATTTCATCTTTACATGTACTTTTTTTTCGTATGGAACTTGTACTGGAATATTGTAATGTTTTTATTACTTCATTTTAGTATCACAATTTCAAACCTTACCTATAAATCTTTACAGCAATGTTTGCGTATTATATTTCACCTATATACAATCAACTACAAATGAAGGAACTAGTGTATGTTTCGCGTATTATATTTCACACTTATACAACCAACTACAAATGAAGGAAGCAATTATCAGTCAATGAACATAGATTTTGATCTGTGGTACATTGTAGTCCCCTACGTTGTAACTGGTGGCTCCTTCAGTTGAACAGGATGTCCAAATCTCTGTTCAGGCTCGTGTAAACGATTACAGCTGCTTGTAATCGTTTACAAAACACAATTTCACAACATACACACATTAACTTCATTTGACTCAGGGTTCTCAACATGGGTTGTCCCTCCATAAATGATGGTGGACCCAGAACATTAGGTTGAAGCCTCTCCTCACTCCAGAACTAAAAAACACAATTTAATTCCTTGATTTGGTTAAAAACACAATGTGGTCCCCTACATTGTAACTGGTGGCTCCTGTAGTTCAACAGAATGTCCAAATCCCTGTTCAGGCTCGTGTAAACGATTACAGCTGCTTGTAATCGTTTACAAAGCACAATTTCAAAGCATACACACAATAACTTCATTTGACTCAGGGTTCTCAACATGGGTTGTCCCTCCATACATGATGGTGGCCCCAGAACTTTAGGTTGAAGCCTCTCCTCACTCCCGAACCAAAAAACACAATTTAATTCATTGGATTTGGTTAAAAATACACTGTGGTCCCCTACGTTGTAACTCGTGGCTCCTTCAGTTGAATAGGATGTCCAAATCCCTGTTCTGGCTCGTGTAAACGATTACAGGTGCTTGTAATCCTTTACAAAGTATAATTTCACAACATAAAGACATTAACTTCATTTGACTCAGGGTTCTCAACATGGGTTGTCCCTCCATAAATGATGGTAGACCCAGAACATTAGGTTGAAGCCTTTCCTCACTCCAGAACCAAAAAACAAAATTTAATTCATTCGATTTGGTTAAAAACACAATGTGGTCGCCTACAATGTAACTGGTGGCTCCTATAGTTCAACAGGATGTCGAAATCCCTGTTCAGGCTCGTGTAAACGATTACAGCTTCTTGTAATCATTTACAAAGCACAATTTCACAACATACACGCATTAACTTCATTTGACTCAGGGTTCCCGACATGGGTTGTCCCCCCATAAATGATGGTGGACCCAGAACATAAGGTTGAAGCCTCTCCTCATTCCAGAACCAAAAAACACAATCTTATTCAATGGATTTAGTTAAAAACATAATGTGGTCCCCTACATTGTAACTGGTGGCTCCTATAGTTCAACAGGATGTCCAAATCCCTGTTCAGGCTCGTGTAAACGACTACAGCTTCTTGTAATCGTTTACAAAGCACACCTTCACAACATACAAACATTAACTTCATTTGACTTAGGGTTCTCAACATGGGTTGTCCCTCCATACATGATGGCGGACCTAGAACATTAGGTTGAAGCCTCTCCTCACTCCAGAACCAAAAAAGACAATTTAATTCATTGGATTTGGTTGAAAAGACACTATGGTCCCCTACGTTGTAACTGGTGGCTCCTTCAGTTGAACAGGATGTCCAAATACCTCTTCAGGCTTGTGTAAATGATTACAGTTTCTTGTAATCGTTTACAACGCACAATTTTAGAGTATACACACATTAACTTCATTTGACTCAGCGTTCTCAATATGGGTGGTCCCTCCATACATGATGGGTGACCCAGAACATTAGTTTGAAGCCTCTACTCAATCCAGAACCAGAAAACACAATTTAATTCATTGAATTTGGTTAGAACACACTGTGGTCCCCTACGTTGTAACTGATGGCTACTGTAGGTGAACATGATGTCCAAATCCCTATTCAGGCTCGTGTAAACGATTACAGCTGCTTGAAATCGTTTACGAAGCACAATTTCACAGCATACACACATTAACTTCATTTGTCTCAGGGTTCTCAACATGGGTGGTCCCTCCATACATGATGAGGGACCCAGAACATTAGTTTGAAGCCTCTCCTCACTCCAGAACAAAAAAACACAATTTAATTTATTGAATTTGGTTAAAAATAGACTGTGGTCCCCTACGTTGTAACTGGTGGCTCCTATAGTTCATCAGGATGTCCAAATCCCTGTTCAAGCTCATGTAAATGATTACAGCTTCTTGTAATCATTTACAAAGCACAACTTCAGAGCATACAAACATTATCTTCATTTGACTCAGGGTTCTAAACATGGGTTGTCCCTCCATAAATGATGGTGGACCCAAAAGATTAGGTTGAAGCCTCTACTCAATCCAGAACCAAAAAACACAATTTAATTCATTGAATTTGGTTAGAACACACTGTGGTCCCCTACGTTGTAACTGATGGCTCCTGCAGGTGAAAACGATGTCCAAATCCCTATTCAGGCTCGTGTAAACGATTACAGCTGCTTGAAATCGTTTACGAAGCACAATTTCAGAGCATACACACATTAACTTAATTTGTCTCAGGGTTCTCAACATGGGTTGTCCCGCCATAAATGAGGGTGGACCCAGAACATTAGGTTGAAGCCCCTCCTCACTCCAGAACCAAAAAACACAATTTAATTCAATGGATTTAGTTAAAAACACAATGTGGTCCCCTACGTTGTAACTGGTGGCTCCTTCAGTTGAACAGGATGTCTGAATCTATGTTCAGGCTCGTGTAAACGATTACAGCTACTTGTAATCATTTGCAAAGCACAATTTCACAACATACACACATTAACTTCATTTGACTCAGGGTTCTCAACATGGGTTGTCCCGCCATAAATGAGGGTGGACCCAGAACATTAGGTTGAAGCCTCTCCTCACTCCAGAACCAAAAAACACAATTTAATTCAATGGATTTAGTTAAAAACACAATGTGGTCCCCTACAGTGTAACTGGTGGCTCCTGCAGTTCAACAGGATGTCCAAATCCCTGTTCAGGCTCGTGTAAACGATTACAGCTGCTTGTAATCGTTGACAAAGAACAACTTCACAGCATACAAACATTAACTTCATTTGACTCAGGGTTCTAAACATGGGTTGTCCCTCCATAAATGATGGTGGACCCAAAACATTAGGTTGAAGCCATTCCTCACTCCAGAACTAAAAAACGCAATTTAATTCATTGGATTTGGTTTAAAACACAATGTGGTCCCCTACATTGGAACTGGTGGCTCCTGTAGTTGAACAAAATGTCCAAATCCCTGTTCAGGCTCGTGTAAACGATTACAGCTGCTTGTAAGCGTTTACAAAGCACAATTTCACAGCATACACACATTAACTTCATTTGACTCAGGGTTCTCAACATGGGTTGCCCCTCCATACATGATGGGGGATCCAGAACATTAGGTTGAAGCCTCTCCTCACTCCAGAACCAAAAAACACAACTTAATTCATTGGATTTGGTTAAAAATACACTGTGCACTCCTACGTTGTAACTCATGGCTCCTTCAGTTGAATAAGATGTCCAAATCCCTGTTCTGGCTCGTGTAAACGATTACAGGTGCTTGTAATCCTTTACAAAGCATAATTTCACAACATACACACATTAACTTCATTTGACTCAGGGTTCGCAACATGGGTTGTCCCTCCATAAATGATCGTAGGCCCAGAACATTAGGTTGAAGCATTTCCTCACTCCAGAACCAAAAAACAATAATTAATTCATTGGATTTGGTTAAAAACACAATGTGGTCGCCTACAATGTAACTGGTGGCTCCTATAGTTCAACAGGATGTCCAAATCCCTGTTCAGGCTCGTGTAAACGATTACAGCTTCTTGTAATCATGTACAAAGAACAATTTCACAACATACAAACATTAACTTCATTTGACTCAGGGTTCTCAACATGGGTTCTCCCCCCATAAATGATGGTGGACCCAGAACATAAGGTTGAAGCCTCTCCTCACCCAGAACCAAAAAAAAAATTTAATTCAATGGATTTAGTTAAAAACACAATGTGGTTCCCCACATTGTAACTGGTGGCTCCTATAGTTCAACAGGATGTCCAAATCCCTGTTCAGGCTCGTGTAAACGACTACAGCTGCTTGTAATCGTTTACAAAGCACACCTTCACAACATACAAACATTAACTTCATTTGACTCAGGGTTCTCAACATGGGTTGTCCCTCCATACATGATGGGGGACCCAGAACATTATGTTGAAGCCTCTCCTCACTCCAGAACCAAAAAAGACAATTTAATTCATTGGATTTGGTTGAAAAGACACTATGGTCCCCTACGTTGTAACTGGTGGCTCCTTCAGTTAAACAGGATGTCCAAATCCCTCTCCAGGCTTGTGTAAACGATTACAGTTGCTTGTAATCGTTTACAACGCACAATTTTAGAGCATACACACATTAACTTCATTTGACTCAGCGTTCTCAATATGGGTGGTCCCTCCATACATGATGGGTGACCCAGAACATTAGTTTGAAGCCTCTACTCAATCCAGAACCAAAAAACACAATTTAATTCATTGAATTTGGTTAGAACACACTGTGGTCCCCTACGTTGTAACTGATGGCTCCTGTAGGTGAACACGATGTCCAAATCCCTATTCAGGCTCGTGTAAACGATTACAGCTGCTTGAAATCGTTTACGAAGCACAATTTTAGAGCATACACACATTAACTTAATTTGTCAGAGGGTTCTCAACATGGGTTGTCCCGCCATAAATGAGGGTGGACCCAGAACATTAGGTTGAAGCCCCTCCTCACTCCAGAACCAAAAAACACAATTTAATTCAATGGATTTAGTTAAAAACACAATGTGGTCCCCTACGTTGTAACTGGTGGCTCCTTCAGTTGAACAGGATGTCCAAATCTATGTTCAGGCTCGTGTAAACGATTACAGCTACTTGTAATCGTTTGCAAAGCACAATTTCACAACATACACACATTAACTTCATTTGACTCAGGGTTCTCAACATGGGTTGTCCCGCCATAAATGAGGGTGGACCCAGAACATTAGGTTGAAGCCTCTCCTCACTCCAGAACCAAAAAACACAATTTAATTCAATGGATTTAGTTAAAAACACAATGTGGTCCCCTACAGTGTAACTAGTGGCTCCTGTAGTTCAACAGGATGTCCAAATCCCTGTTCAGGCTCGTGTAAACGATTACAGCTGCTTGTAATCGTTTACAAATAACAACTTCACAGCATACAAACATTAACTTCATTTGACTCAGGGTTCTAAACATGGGTTGTCCCTCCATAAATGATGGTCGACCCAGAACATTAGGTTGAAGCCTCTCCTCACTCCAGAACTAAAAACCACAATTTAATTCATTGGATTTGGTTCAAAACACAATGTGGTCCCCTACATTGTAACTGGTGGCTCCTGTAGTTGAACAGAATGTGCAAATCCCTGTTCAGGCTCGTGTAAACGATTACAGCTGCTTGTAAGCGTTTACAAAGCACAATTTCACAGCATAGACACATTAACTTCATTTGACTCAGGGTTCTCAACATGGGTTGTCCCTCCATACATGATGGGGGATCTAGAACATTTGGTTGAAGCCTCTCCTCACTCCAGAACCAAAAACCAAAATTTAATTCAATGGATTTAGTTAAAAACACAATGTGGTCCCCTACATTGTAACTGGTGGCTCCTGTAGTTGAACAGAATGTCCAAATCCCTGTTCAGGCTCGTGTAAACGACTACAGCTGCTTGTAATCGTTTACAAAGCACACCTTCACAACATACAAACATTAACTTCATTTGACTCAGGGTTCTCAACATGGGTTGTCCCTCCATACATGATGGTGGACCTAGAACATTAGGTTGAAGCCTCTCCTCACTCCAGAACCAAAAAAGACAATTAAATTCATTGGATTTGGTTGAAAAGACACTATGGTCCCCTACGTTGTAACTGGTGGCTCCTTCAGTTGAACATGATGTCTAAATCCCTCTCCAGGCTTGTGTAAACGATTACAGGTTCTTGTAATCGTTTACATCGCACAATTTTAGAGTATACACACATTAACTTCATTTGACTCAGCGTTCTCAATATGGGTGGTCCCTCCATACATGATGGGTGACCCAGAACATTAGTTTGAAGCCTCTACTCAATCCAGAACCAAAAAACACAATTTAATTCATTGAATTTGGTTAGAACACACTGTGTCCCCTACATTGTAATTGATGGCTCCTGTAGGTGAACAGGATGTCCAAATCCATATTCAGGCTCATGTAGACGATTACAGCTGCTTGAAATCGTTTACGAAGCAGAATTTCACAGCATACACACATTAACTTCATTTGTCTCAGGGTTCTCAACATGGGTGGTCCCTCCATACATGATGAGGGACCCAGAACAATAGTTTGAAGCCTCTCCTCACTCCAGAACCAAAAAACACAATTTAATTTATTGAATTTGGTTAAAAATAGACTATGGTCCCCTACGTTGTAACTGATGGCTCCTATAGTTCAACAGGATGTCCAAATCCCTGTTCAGGCTCGTGTAAATGATTACAGCTGCTTGTAATCATTTACAAAGCACAATTTCATAGCATACACACATTAACTTCATTTAACTCAGGGTTCTCAACATGGGTTGTCCCCCCATAAATGAGGGTGGACCCAGAACATTAGGTTGAAGCCTCTCCTCACTCCAGAACCAAAAAACACAATTTAGTTCAATGGATTTAGTTAAAAACACAATGTGGTCCCGTACATTGTAACTGGTGGCTCCTGTAGTTCAACAGGATGTCCAAATCCCTGTTCAGGCTCGTGTAAACGATTACAGCTGCTTGTAATCGTTTACAAAGAACAACTTCACAGCATACAAACATTAACTTCATTTGACTCAGGGTTCTAAACATGGGTTGTCCCTCCATAAATGATGGTGGACCCAGAACATTAGGTTGAAGCCTCCCCTCACTCCAGAACTAAAAAACACAATTTAATTCGTTGGATTTGGTTAAAAACACAATGTGGTCCCCTACATTGTAACTGGTGGCTCCTGTAGTTGAACAGAATGTCCAAATCCCTGTTCAGGCTCGTGTAAACGATTACAGCTGCTTGTAAGCGTTTACAAAGCACAATTTCATTGCATACACACATTAACTTCATTTGACTCAGGGTTCTCAGCATGGGTTGTCCCTCCATACATGATGGGGGATCGAGAACATTAGGTTGAAGCCTCTCCTCACTCCAGAACTAAAAAACAAAATTTAATTCATTGGATTTGGTTAAAAACACAACGTGGTCCCCTACATTGTAACTGGTGGCTCCTGTAGTTGAACAGAGTGTCCAAATCCCTGTTCAGGCTCGTGTAAACGATTACAGCTGCTTCTAAGATTTTAGAAAGCACAATTTCACAGCATACACACATTAACTTTATTTGACTCAGGGTTCTCAGCATGGGTTGTCCCTCCATACATGATGGTGGACCCAGAACATAAGGTTGAAGCCTCTCCTCACTTCAAAACCAAAAAACACAATTTAATTCAAAGGATTTAGTTAAAAACACAATGTGGTCCCCTACATTGTAACTGGTGGCTCCTATAGTTCAACAGGATATCCAAATCCCTGTTCAGGCTCGTGTAAACGACTACAGCTGCTTGTAATCGTTTACAAAGCACACCTTCACAACATACAAACATTAACTTCATTTGACTCAGGGTTCTCAATATGGGTTGTCCCTCCATACATGATGGGGGACCTAGAACATTAGGTTGAAGCCTCTCCTCACTCAAGAACCAAAAAAGACAATTTAATTCATTGGATTTGGTTGAAAAGACACTATGGTCCCCTACGTTGTAACTGGTGGCTCCTTCAGTTGAACAGGATGTCCAAATCCCTCTCCAGGCTTGTGTAAACGATTACAGTTGCTTGTAATCGTTTACAACGCACAATTTTAGAGTATACACATATTAACTTCATTTGACTCAGCGTTCTCAATATGGGTGGTCCCTCCATACATGATGGGTGACCCAGAACATTGGTTTGAAGCCTCTACTCAATCCAGAACCAAAAAACACAATTTAATTCATTGAATTTGGTTAGAACACACTGTGGTCCCCTACGTTGTTACTGATGGCTCCTGTAGGTGAATAGGATGTCAAAATCCCTATTCAGGCTCGTGTAAACGATTTGCAGCTGCTTGAAATCGTTTACGAAGCACAATTTCACAGCATACACACATTAACTTCATTTGTCTCAGGGTTCTCAACATGGGTAGTCCCTCCATACATGATGAGGGACCCAGAACATTAGTTTGAAGCCTCTCCTCACTCCAGAACCAAAAAACACAATTTAATTCGTTGGATTTGGTTAAAAATACACTGTGGTCCCCTACATTGTAACTCGTGGCTCCTTCAGTTGAATAGGATGTCCAAATCCCTGTTCTGGCTCGTGTAAACGATTACAGGTGCTTGTAATCCTTTACAAAGCACAATTTCACAACATACACACATTAACTTCATTTGACTCAGGATTCTCAACATGGGTTGTCCCTCCATAAATGATGGTGGTCCCAGAACATTAGGTTGAAGCCTCTGCTCACTCCAGAATCAAAAAACACAATTTACTTCATTGGATTTGGTTAAAAATACACTAGGGTCCCCTATGTTGTAACTCGGGGCTCCTTCAGTTGAATAGGATGTCCAAATCCCTGTTCTGGCTCGTGTAAACGATTACAGGTGCTTGTAATCGTTTCAAAGCACAATTTCACAACATACACACACTAACTTCATTTGACTCAGGGTTCTCAACATGGGTTGTCCCTCCATAAATGATGGTAGACCCAGAACATTAGGTTGAAGCCTTTCCTCACTCCAGAACCAAAAAACAAAATTTAATTCATTGGATTTGGTTAAAAACACAATGTGGTTGCCTACAATGTAACTGGTGGCTCCTATAGTTCAACAGGATGTCCAAATCCCTGTTCTGGCTCGTGTAAACGATTACAGCTGCTTGTAATCGTTTACAAAGAACAACTTCACAGCATACAAACATTAACTTCATTTGTCTCAGGGTTCTAAACATGGGTTGTCCCTCCATAAATGATGGTGGACCCAGAACATTAGGTTGAAGCCTCTCCTCACTCCAGAACTAAAAAACACAATTTAATTCATTGGATTTGGTTAAAAACACAATGTGGTCCCCTACATTGTAACTGGTGGCTCCTGTAGTTGAACAGAATGTCCAAATCCCTGTTCAGGCTCGTGTAAACGATTACAGCTGCTTGTAAGCGTTTACAAAGCACAACTTCACAGCATACAAACATTAACTTCATTTGACTCAGGGTTCTCAACATGGGTTGTCCCACCATAAATGATGGTGGACCCAGAACATTAGGTTGAAGCCTCTCCTCACTCCAGAACTAAAAAACACAATTTAATTCAATGATTTGGTTAAAAACACAATGTGGTCCCCTTCATTGTAACTGGTGGCTGCTGTAGTTCAACAGAATTTCCGAATCCCTGTTCAGGCTCGTGTAAACGATTACAGCTTCTTGTAATAATTTACAAAGCAAAATTTCACAAGATACACACATTAACTTCATTTGACTTAGGGTTCTCAACATGGGTTGTCCCCCCATAAATGATAGTGGACCCAGAACATAATGTTGAAGCCTCTCCTCACTCCAGAACCAAAAAACACAATTTAATTCATTGGATTTGGTTGAAAATACACTATGGTCCCCTACGTTGTAACTGGTGGCTCCTTCAGTTGAACATGATATCAAATCCCTGTTCAGGCTTGTGTAAACGATTACAGTTGCTTGTAATCGTTTACAACGCACAATTTCAGAGTATACACACATTAACTTCATTTGACTCAGCGTTCTCAATAAGGGTGGTCCCTCCACACATGATGGGTGACCCAGAACATTAGTTTGAAGCCTCTACTTAATCCAGAACCAAAAAACACAATTTAATTCATTGAATCTGGTTAGAAACACACGGTGGTCCCCTACGTTGTAACTGATGGATCCTGTAGGTGAACAGGATGTCAAAATCCCTATTCAGACTCGTGTAAACGATTACAACTGCTTGAAATCGTTTACGAAGCACAATTTCACAGCATACACACATTAACTTCATTTTTCTCAGGGTTCTCAACATGGGTGGTCCCTCCATACATGATGAGGGACCCAGAAAATTAGTTTGAAGCCTCTCCTCACTCCAAAACCAAAAAACACAATTTAATTCATTGGATTTGGTTTAAAATACACTATGGTCCCCTACGTTGTAACTGGTGGCTCCTTCAGTTGAATAGGATGTCCAAATCACTGTTCAGGCTTGTGTCAACAAATACAGTTGCTTGTAATCGTTTACAAAGCACAATTTCAGATTATACACACATTAACTTCATTTGACTCAGCGTTCTCAACATGGGTGCTCCCTCCATACATGATGGGTGACCCATAACATTAGGTTGAAGCCTCTCCTCACTCCAAACCAATAAACAAAATTTAATTCATTGGATTTGGTTAAAAATACACTGTGGTCCCCTACGTTGTAACTGGTGGCTTCTTCAGTTGAACACGATGTCGAAATCCCTGTTCAGGCTTGTGTAAACAAATACAGTTGCTTGTAATCGTTTACAAAGCACAATTTCACAGCATACACACATTAACTTAATTTGTCTCAGTGTTCTCAACATGGGTGGTCCCTCCCTACATGACGAGGGACCCAGAACATTCGTTTGAAGCCTCTCCTCACTCCAGAACTAAAATACACAATTTAATTCATTGGAGTTGGTTAAAAACACAATGTGGTCCCCTACATTGTAACTGGGGGCTCCTGTAGTTCAACAGAATGTCCAAATCCCTGTTCAGGCTCGTGTAAACGATTACAGCTGCTTGTAATCGTTTACAATGCACAATTTCTCAGCATACACACATTAACTTCATTTGACTCAGGGTTCTCAACATGGGTTGTCCCTCCATACACGATGGGGGACCCAGAACGTTAGGTTGAAGCCTCTCCTCACTCCAGAACCAAAAAACACAATTTAATTCATTGGATTTGGTTAAAAATACACTGTGGTCCCCTACGTTGTAACTCGTGGCTCCTTCAGTTGAATAGGATTTCCAAATCCCTATTCTGGCTCGTTTAAACGATTACAGCTGCTTGTAATCGTATACAAAGCACAATTTCAGAGTATACACACATTAACTTCATTTGACTCAGCGTTATCAACATGGGTGGTCCCTCCATACATGATGGGTGACCCAGAACATTAGTTTGAAGCCTCTACTCAATCCAGAACCAAAAAACACAATTTAATTCATTGAATTTGGTTAAAAACAGACTATGGTCCCCTACGTTGTAACTGATGGCTCCTGTAGGTCAACAGGATATCCCAATCCCTATTTAGGCTTGTGTAAACGATTACAATTGCTTGTAATCGTTTACAAAGCACAATTTCACAGCATACACACAACAACTTCATTTTTCTAAGGATTCTCAACATGGGTGGTCCCTCCATACATGATGAGGGACCCAGAACATTAGTTTGAAGCCTCTTCTCACTCCAGAACCAAAAAACACAATTTAATTTATTTAATTTGGTTAAAAACAGACTGTGGTCCCCTACGTTGTAACTCGTGGCTTTTGTAGTTCAATAGGATGTCCAAATCCCTGTTCAGGCTCGTGTAAATTATTACAGCTGCTTGTAATCATTTACAAAGCACAATTTCACAGCATACACACATTAACTTTATTTGACTCAGGGTTCTCAACATGGGTGGTCCCTCCATACATGATGGGGGACCCAGAACATTAGGTTGAAGCCTCTCGTCACTCTAGAACATGAAAACATAATTTAATTCATTGGATTTGGTTAAAAATACACTGTGGTCCCCTACGTTGTAACTGGTGGCTCCTTCAGTTGAACAGGATGTCCAAATCTCTGTTCAGGCTCGTGTAAACGATTACAGCTACTTGTAATCGTTTGCAAAGCACAATTTCACAACATACACACATTAACTTCATTTGACTCAGGGTTCTCAACATGGGTTGTCCCCCCAATAATGATGGTGGACCCAGAACATTAGGTTGAAGCCTCTCCTCACTCCAGAACAAAAAAACACAATTTAATTCAATGGATTTAGTTAAAAACACAATGTGGTCCCCTACATTGTAACTGGTGGCTCCTGTAGGTCAACAGGATGTCCAAATCCCTGTTCAGACTCGTGTAAACGATTACAGCTGCTTGTAATCGTTTTCAAAGAACAACTTCACAGCATACAAACATTAACTTCATTTGACTCAGGGTTCTCAACATAGGTTGTCCCTCCATACATGATGGGGGACCTAGAACATTAGGTTGAAGCCTCTCCTTACTCCAGAACCAAAAAACACAATTTAATTCATTGGATTTGGTTAAAAATACAATATGGTCCCCTACGTTGTAACTGGTGGCTCCTTCAGTTGAATAGGATGACCAAATCCCTGTTCACGCTTGTGTAAAGGATTACAGTTGCTTGTAATCGTATTCAAAGCACAATTTCAGAGTATACACACATTAACTTCATTTGACTCAGCGTTATCAACATGGGTGGTCCCTCCATACATGACGAGGGACCCAGAACATTTGTTTTAAGCCTCTCCTCAGTCTAGAACCAAAAAACACAATTTAATTTGTTGAATTTGGTTAAAAACAGACTGTGGTCGCCTACGTTGTAACTGGTGGCTCCTGTAGTTCAACAGGATGTCCAAATCCCGGTTCAGGCTCGTGTAAACGATTACAACTTCTTGCAATCATTTACAAAGCACAATTTCACAACACACACGCATTAACTTCATTTGACTCAGGGTTCCCAACATGGGTTGTCCCCCCATAAATGATGGTAGACCCAGAACATTAGGTTGAAGCCTCTCCTCAATCCAGAACCAAAAAACACAATTTAATTCATTGAATTTGGTTAAAAACACACTGTGGTCCCCTACGTTGTAACTGATGGCTCCTGTAGGTCAACAGGATGTCCAAATTCCCATTCAGGCTCGTGTAAACGATTACAGCTGCTTGTAATCGTTTACAAAACACAATTTCACAGCATACACACATTAACTTCATTTGTCTCAGGGTTCACAACATGGGTGGTCCCTCCATACATGATGAGGGACCCAGAACATTAGTTTGCAGCCTCTCCTCACTCCAGAACCAAAAAACATAATTGAATTTATTGAATTGGGTTAAAAACAGATTGTGGTCCCCTACGTTGTAACTGATAGCTCCTGTAGTTCAACAGGATGTCCAAATCACTGTTCAGGATCGTGTAAATGATTACAGCTGCTTGTAATCATTTACAAAGCACAATTTCACAGCATACACACATCAAGTTCATTTGACTCAGGGTTCTCAACATGGGTGGTCCCTCCATACATGATGGGTGACCCAGAACATTAGTTTGAAGCCTATACTCAATCCAGAACCAAAAAACACAATTTAATTCATTGAATTTGGATAAAAACACACTATGGTCCCCTACGTTGTAACTGATGGCTTCTGTAGGTCAAAAGGATGTCCAAATCCCTATTGAGGCTCGTGTAAACGATTACACCTGCTTGTAATCGTTTACGAAGCACAATTTCACAGCATACACACATTAACTTCATTTGTCTCAGGGTTTTCAACATGGGTGGTCCCTCAATACATGATGAGGGACCCAGAATATTAGTTTGAAGCCTCTCCTCACTCCAGAACCAAAAAACACAATTTAATTTGTTAAATTTGGTTAAAAACAGACTGTGGTCCCCTACGTTGTAACTGGTGGCTCATGTAGTTCAACAGGATGTCCAAATCCCTATTCAGGCTCGTGTAAATGATTACAGCTGCTTGTAATCATTTACAAAGCACAATTTCACACCATACACACATCAACTTCATTTGACTCAGGGTTCTCAAAATGGGTGGTCCCTCCATACATGATGGGGGACCCAGAACATTAGGTTGAAGTCTCTCGTCACCCCAGAACATAAAAACACAATTTAATTCATTGGATTTGGTTAAAAATACACTGTGGTCCCCTACGTTGTAACTGGTGGCTCCTTCAGTTGAACAGGATGTCCAAATCTCTGTTCAGGCTCGTGTAAACTATTACAGCTGCTTGTAATCGTTTGCAAAGCACAATTTCACAACATACACACATTAACTTCATTTGACTCAGGGTTCTCAACATGGGTTGTCCCCCCATAAATGATGGTGGACCCAGAACATTAGGTTGAAGCCTATCCTCACTCCAGAACCAAAAAACACAATTTAATTCAATGAATTTATTTAAAACACAATGTGGTCCCCTACATTGTAACTGATGGCTCCTTCAGTTAAACAGGATGTCCAAATCCCTGTTTAGGCTTGTGTAAACGATTACAGTTGCTTGGAATCGTTTACAAAGCACAATTTCAGAGTATACACACATTAACTTCATTTGACTCAACGTTCTCAACATGGGTGGTCCCTCTATACATGATGGGTGACCCAGAACATTAGTTTGAAGCCTCTACTCAATCCAGAACCAAAAAACACAATTTAATTCATTGAATTTGGTTAAAAACACACTGTGGTCCCCTACGTTGTAACTGATGGATCCTGTAGGTCAACAGGATGTCCAAATCCCTATTCAGGCTCGTGCAAACGATTACAGCTGCTTGTAATCGTTTACAAAGAACAATTTCACAAAATACACACATTAACTTCATTTGTCTCAGGGTTCTCAACATGGGTGGTCCCTCCATACATGATGAGCGACCCAGAACATTAGTTTGAAGCCTCTCCTCACTTCAGAACTAAAAAACACAATTTAATTTGTTGAATTTGGTTAAAAACAGACTGTGGTCCCCTACGTTGTAACTGGTGGCTCCTGTAGTTCAACAGGATGTCCAAATCCCTGTTCAGGCTCGTGTAAATGATTACAGCTGCTTGTAATCATTTACAAAGCACAATTTCACACCATACACACATCAACTTCATTTGACTCAGGGTTCTCAAAATGGGTGGTCCCTCCATACATTATGGGGGACCCAGAACTTTAGGTTGAAGCCTCTCGTCACCCCGAACATAAAAACACAATTTAATTCATTGGATTTGGTTAAAAATACACTGTGGTCCCCTACGTTGTAACTGGTGGCTCCTTCAGTTGAACAGGATGTCCAAATCTCTGTTCAGGCTCGTGTAAACTATTACAACTGCTTGTAATCGTTTGCAAAGCACAATTTCACAACATACACACATTAACTTCATTTGACTCAGGGTTCTCAACATGGGTTGTCCCCCCATAAATGATGGTGGACCCAGAACATTAGGTTGAAGCCTCTCCTCACTCCAGAACCAAAAAACACAATTTAATTCAATGGATTTAGTTAAAACACAATGTGGTCCCCTACATTGTAACTGATGGCTCCTTCAGTTGCACAGGATGTCCAAATCCCTGTTCAGGCCCGTGTAAACGATTATAGTTGCTTGTAATCGTTTACAAAGCACAATTTCAGAGTATACACACATTAACTTCATTTGACTCAGCGTTCTCAACATGGGTGGTCCCTCTATACATGATGGGTGACCCAGAACATTAGTTTGAAGCCTCTACTCAATCCAGAACCAAAAAACACAATTTAATTCATTGAATTTGGTTAAAAACACGTTGTGGTCCCCTACGTTGTAACTGGTGGCTCCTTCAGTTGAACAGGATGTCCAAATCCCTATTCAGGCTCGTGTAAACGATTACAACTGCTTGTAATCGTTTACGAAGCACAATTTTACAGCATACACACATTAACTTCATTTGTCTCAGGGTTCTCAAAATGGGTGGTCCCTCAATACATGATGAGGGACCCAGAAAATTAGTTTTAAGCCCCTCCTCACTCCAGAACCAAAAAACACAATTTAATTTATTGAATTTGGTTAAAAACAGACTCTGGTCCCCTACATTGTAACTGGTGGCTCCTGTAGTTCAACAGGATGTCCAAATCCCTGTTCAGGCTCGTGTAAACGATTACAGCTTCTTGTAATCATTTACAAAGCACAATTTCACAACATACACGCATTAACTTCATTTGACTCAGGGTTCCCAACATGGGTTGTCCCCCCATAAATGATGGTAGACCCAGAACATTAGGTTGAAGCCTCTCCTCAATCCAGAACCAAAAAACACAATTTAATTCATTGAATTTGGTTAAAAACACACTGTGGTCCCCTACGTTCTAACTGATGGCTCCTGTAGGTCAACAGGATGTCCAAATCCCTATTCAGGCTCGTGTAAACGATTACAGCTGCTTGTAATCGTTTACAAAGCACAATTTCACAACATACACACATTAACTTCATTTGTCTCAGGGTTCTCAACATGGGTGGTCCCTCCATACATGATGAGGGACCCGGAACATTAGTTTGAAGCCTCTCCTCACTCAAGAACGAAAAAACACAATTTAATTTATTGAATTTGGTTAAAAACAGACTATGGTCTCCTACGTTGTAACTGGTGGCTCCTGTAGTTCAACAGGATGTCCAAATCCCTGTTCAGGCTCGTGTAAATCATTACAGCTGCTTGTAATCATTAACAAAGCACAATTTCACACCATACACACATCAACTTCATTTGACTCAGGGTTCTCAAAATGGGTGGTCGCTCCATACATGATGGGGGACCCAGAACATTAGGTTGAAGCCTCTCGTCACCCCAGAACATAAAAACATAATTTAATTCATTGGATTTGGTTAAAAATACACTGTGGTCCCCTACGTTGTAACTGGTGGCTCCTTCAGTTGAACAGGATGTCCAAATCTCTGTTCAGGCTCGTGTAAACTATTACAGCTGCTTGTAATCGTTTGGAAAGCACAATTTCACAACATACACACATTAACTTCATTTGACTCAGGGTTCTCAACATGGGTTGTCCCCCCATAAATGATGGTGGACCCAGAACATTAGGTTGAAGCCTATCCTCACTCCAGAACCAAAAAACACAATTTAATTCAATGGATTTAGTTAAAACACAATGTGGTCCCCTACATTGTAACTGATGCCTCCTTCAGTTGAACAGGATGTCCAAATCCCTGTTTAGGCTTGTGTAAACGATTACAGTTGCTTGGAATCGTTTACAAAGCACAATTTCAGAGTATACACACATTAACTTCATTTGACTCAGCGTTCTCTACATGGGTGGTCCATCTATACATGATGGGTGACCCAGAACATTAGTTTGAAGCCTCTACTCAATCCAGAACCAAAAAACACAATTTAATTCATTGAATTTGGTTAAAAACACACTGTGGTCCCCTACGTTGTAACTGATGGCTCCTGTAGGTCAACAGGATGTCCAAATCCCTATTCAGGCTCGTGTAAACGACTACAACTGCTTGTAATCGTTTACGAAGCACAATTTCACAGCATACACACATTAACTTCGTTTGTCTCAGGGTTCTCAACATGGGTGGTCCCTCAATACATGATGAGGGACCCGGAACATTAGTTTGAAGCCTCTCCTTACTCCAGAACCAAAAAACACAATTTAATTTATTTAATTTGGCTAAAAACAGACTGTGGTCCCCTACGTTGTAACTGGTGGCTCCTGTAGTTAGACAGGATGTCCAAATCCCTGTTCAGGCTCGTGTAAACTATTACAACTGCTTGTAATCATTCACAAAGCACAATTTCACAGCATACACACATCAACTTCATTTGACTCAGGGTTCTCAACATGGGTGGTCCCTCAATACATGATGAGGGCCCCGGAACATTAGTTTGAAGCCTCTCCTTACTCCAGAACCAAAAAACACAATTTAATTTATTTAATTTGGCTAAAAACAGACTGTGATCCCCTACGTTGTAACTGTTGGCTCCTGTAGTTAGACAGGATGTCCAAATCCCTGTTCAGGCTCGTGTAAACTATTACAACTGCTTGTAATCATTCACAAAGCACAATTTCACAGCATACACACATCAACTTCATTTGACTCAGGGTTCTCAACATGGGCGGTCCCTCCATACATGATGGGGGACCCAGAACATTAGGTTGAAGCCTCTCGTTACTCCAGAACATAAAAACACAATTTAATTTATTGGATTTGGTTAAAAATACACTGTGGTCCACTACGTTGTAACTGGTTGCTCCTTCAGTTGAACAGGATGTCCAAATCTCTGTTCAGGCTCGTGTAAACGATTACAGCTGCTTGTAATCGTTTGCAAAGACCAATTTCACAACATACACACATTAACTTCATTTGACTCAGGGTTCTCAACATGGGTTGTCCCCCCATAAACGATGGTGGACCTAGAACATTAGGTTGAAGCCTCTCCTCACTCCAGAACCAAAAAACACAATTTAATTCAATGGATTTAGTTAAAACACAATGTGGTCTCCTACATTGTAACTGGTGGCTCCTGTAGTTCAACAGGATGTCCAAATCCCTGTTCAGGCTCGTGTAAACGATTACAGCTGCTTGTAATTATTTACAAAGAACAACTTCACAGCATACAAACATTAACTTCATTTGACTCAGGGTTCTCAACATGGGTTGTCCCTCCATACATGATGCGGACCTACAACATTAGGTTGAAGCCTCTCCTCACTCCAGAACCAAAAAACACAATTTAATTCATTGGATTTGGTTAAAAATATAATATGGTCCCCTACGTTGTAACTGGTGGCTCCTTCAGTTGAACAGGATGTCCAAATCCCTGTTCAGGCTTGTGTAAACGATTACAGTTGCTTGTAATCGTTTACAAAGCACAATTTCAGGGTATACACACATTAACTTCATTTGACTCAGCGTTCTCAATATGGGTGGTCCCTCAATACATGATGGGTGACCCAGAACATTAGTTTGAAACATCTACTCAATCCAGGACCAAAAAGCACAATTTAATTCATTGAATTTTGTTAAAAACACACTATAGTCCCCTACGTTGTAACTGATGGCTCCTGTAGGTCAACAGGATGTCCAAATCCCTATTCAGGCTCGTGTAAACGATTACAGCTTGTTGTAATCGTTTACGAAGCACAATTTCACAGCATACACACATTAACTTCATTTGTCTCAGGGTTCTCAACATTGGTGGTCCCTCCATACATGATGAGGGACCCAAAACATTAGTTTGAAGCCTCTCCTCACTCCAGAACCAAAAGCACAATTTAATTCATTGGATTTGGTTAAAAATACACTATGGTCCCCTACGTTGTAACTGGTGGATCCTTCAGTTGAACAGGATGTCCAAATCCCTATTCAGGCTCGTGTAAAGGATTACAACTTCTTGTAATCGTTTACGAAGCACAATTTCACAGCATACATACATTAACTTCATTTGTCTCAGGGTTCTCAACATGGGTGGTCCCTCAATACATGATGAGGGACCCAGAAAATTATTTTGAAGCCTCTCGTTACTCCAGAACCAAAAAACACAATTTAATTTATTGAATTTGGTTAAAAACAGACTGTGGTCCCCTACGTTGTAACTGGTGGCTCCTGTAGGTCAACAGGATGTCCAAATCCCTGTTCAGGCTCGTGTAAACGATTACTGCTTCTTGTAATCATTTACAAAGCACAATTTCACAACTTCCACACATTAACTTCATTTGTCTCAGGGTTCTCAACATTGGTGGTCCCTCCATACATGATGAGGGACCCAGAACATTAGTTTGAAGCCTCTCCTCACTCCAGAACCAAAAAACAATATTTAATTTATTGAATTTGGTTGAAAACAGACTGTGGTCCCCTACGTTGTAACTGGTGGCTCCTGTAGTTCAACAGGATGTCCAAATCCCTGCTCAGGCTCGTGTAAATGATTACAGCTTCTTGTAATCATTTACAAAGCACAATTTCACAGCATACACACATTAACTTCATTTGTCTCAGGGTTCTCAACATGGGTGGTCCCTCCATACATGATGAGGGACCCAGAACATTAGTTTGAAGCCTCTCCTCACTCCAGAACCAAAAAACACAATTTAATTTATTGAATTTGGCTGAAAACAGACTGTGGTCCCCTACGTTGTAACTGGTGGCTCCTGTAGTTAAACAGGATGTCCAAATCCCTGTTCAGGCTCGTGTAAAAGATTATAGCTGCTTGTAATCATTTACAAAGCACAATTTCACAGCATACACACATCAACTTCATCTGACTCAGGGTTCTCAACAGGGGTGGTCCCTCCATACATGATGGGGGACCCAGAACATTAGGTTGAAGCCTCTCGTCACTCCAGAACATAAAAACACAATTTAATTCATTGGATTTGGTTAAAAATACACTGTGGTCCACTACGTTCTAACTGGTGGCTCCTTTAGTTGAACAGGATGTCCAAATCTCTGTTCAGGCTCGTGTAAACGATTAAAGCTGCTTGTAATCGTTTACAAAGCACAATATCACAACATACACACATTAACTTCATTTGACTCAGGGTTCTCAACATGGGTTGTCCCCCATAAATGATGGTGGACCCAGAACATTAGGTTGAAGCCTCTCGTTACTCCAGAACAAAAAAACACAATTTAATTCAATGGATTTAGTTAAAAACACAATGTGGTCCCCTACATTGTAACTGGTGGCTCCTGTACTTCAACAGGATGTCCAAATCCCTGTTCAGGCTTGTGTAAACGATTACAGCTGCTTGTAATCGTTTACAAAGAACAACTTCACAACATACAAACATTAACTTCATTTGACTCCGGGTTCTCAACATGGGTTGTCCCCCCACACATGATGGGGACCTACAACATTAGGTTGAAGCCTCTCCTCACTCCAGAACCAAAAAACACAATTTAATTCATTGGATTTGGTTAAAAATACAATATGGTCCCCTACCTTGTAACTCGTGGCTCCTTCAGTTGAACAGGATGTCCAAATCCCTGTTCAGGCTTGTGTAAACGATTACAGTTGCTTATAATCGTTTACAAAGCACAATTTCATGGTATACACACATTAACTACATTTGACTCAGCGTTCTCAACATGGGTGGTCCCTCCATACATGATGGGTGACCCAGAACATTAGTTTGGAGCCCCTACTTAATCCAGAACCAAAAAACATAATTTAATTCATTGAATTTGGTTAAAAACACACTGTAGTCCCCTACGTTGTAACTGATGGCTCCTGTAGGTCAACAGGATGTCCAAATCCCTATTCAAGCTCGTGTAAACGATTACAGCTGCTTGTAATCGTTTACGAAGCACAATTTCACAGCATACACACATTAACTTCATTTGCTCAGGGTTCTCAACATGGGTGGTCCCTCCATACATGATGAGGGACCCAGCACATTAGATTGAAGCCTCTCCTCACTCCAGAACCAAAAAACACAATTTAATTCATTGGATTTGTTTAAAAATACACGATGGTCCCCTACGTTGTAACTGGTGGCTCCTTCAGTTGAACAGGATGTCCAAATCCCTATTCAGGCTCGTGTAAACGATTACAGCTGCTTGTAATCGTTTACGAAGCACAATTTCACAGCATACACACATTAACTTCATTTGTCTAAGGGTTCTCAACATTGGTGGTCCCTCCATACATGATGAGGGACCCAGAACATTAGTTTGAAGCCTCTCCTCACACCAGAACCAAAAAACCCAATTTAATTTATTGAATTTGGTTAAAAACAGACTGTGGTTCCCTACGTTGTAACTGGTGGCTCCTGTAGTTCAACAGGATGTCCAAATCCCTGTTCAGGCTCATGTAAATCATTACAGCTGCTTGTAATCGTTTACAAAGCACAATTTCACAGCATACACACATCAACTTCATTTGACTCAGGGTTCTCAACATGGGTGGTCCCTCCATACATGATGGGGGACCCAGAACATTAGGTTGAAGCCTCTCCTCACTCCAGAACCAAAAAACACAATTTAATTCATTGGAGTTGGTTAAAATACACTGTGGTCCCCTACGTTGTAACTGGTGGCTCCTTCAGTTGAACAGGATGTCCAAATCCCTGTTCAAGCTCGTGTAAACGATTACAGCTGCTTGTAATCGTTTACAAAGCACAATTTCACAACATACACACATTAACTTCATTTGACTCAGGGTTCTCAACATGGGTTGTCCTTACATACATGATGGGGGACCCATAACATTTGTTTGAAGCCTCACCTCACTCCAGAACAAAAAAACTCCATTTAATTCATTGGATTTGGTTAAAACCACATTGTGGTCCCCTACGTTGTAATTGGATGCTCCTGTAGTTCAACAGGATGTCCAAATCCCTGTTCAGGCTCGTGTAGACGATTACAGCTGCTTGTAATCGTTTACAAAGCACAATTTCACAGCATACACACATCAGCTTCATTTGACTCAGGGTTCTCAACATGGGTAGTCCCTCCATAAATGATGGTGGACCCAGAATATTAGGTTGAAGCCTCTCCTCACTCCAGAACCAAAAAAACACAATTTAATTCATTTCATTTGGTTAAAAACACAATGTGGTCCCCTACATTGGAACTGGTGGCTCCTGTAGTTCAACAGGATGTCCAAATCCCTGTTCAGGCTCGTGTAAACGATTACAGCTGCCTGTAATCGTTTACAAAGCACAATTTCAGAGCATACAAACATTAAGTACATTTGACTCAGGGTTCTCAACATGGGTTGTCTCTCCATACATGATGGGGGACCGAGAACATTAGGCTGAAGCCTCTCCTTACTCCAGAACCAAAAAACACAATTTAATTCATTGAATTTGGTTAAAAATACAATGTGGTCCCCTACGTTGTAACTGGTGGTTCCTTCATTTGAACAGGATGTCCAAATCCCTGTTCAGGCTTGTGTAAATGATTACAGTTGCTTGTAGTCGTTTACAAAGCACAATTTCAAAGTATACACACATTAACTTCATTTGACTCAGGGTTCTCAACATGGGTGGTCCCTCCATACATGATGGGTGACCAAGAACATTAGTTTGAAGCCTCTACTCAATCCAGAACCAAAAAACACACTTTAGTTCTTTGAATTTGGTTAAAAACACACTGTGGTCCCCTACGTTGTAACTGATGGATCCTGTAGGTCAACAGGATGTCCAAATCGCTATTCAGGCTCGGGTAAACGATTACAGCTGCTTGTAATCGTTTACAAAGCACAATTTCACACCATACACACATCAAGTTCATTTGACTCAGTGTTCTCAACATGGGTGGTCCCTCCATACATGATGGGGGACCCAGAACATTACGTTGAAGCCTTTCCTCACTCCAGAACCAAAAAACACAATTTAATTCATTGGATTTCGTTAAAAACACAATGTGGTCCCCTACGTTGTAACTGGTGGCTCCTCAGTTTAACAGGATGTCCAAACCCCTGTTCAAGCTTCTGTAAATGGTTACAGTTGCTTGTAATCGTTTACAAAGCACAATTTCACAGTATACACACATTAACTTCATTTGACTCAGGGTTCTCAACATGGGTGGTCCTTCCATACATGATGGGTGACCTAGAACATAAGTTTGAAGCCTCTACTCAATCCAGAACCAAAAAACACAATTTAGTTCATTGAATTTGGTTAAAAACACATTGTGGTCCCCTACGTTGTAACTGATGGCTCTTGTAGGTCAACAGGATGTCCAAATCCCTATTCAGGCTCGGCTAAACGAATACAGCTGCTTGTAATCGTTTACAAAGCACAATTTCACAGCATACACACATACTCTTCATTTGACTCAGTGTTCTTAACGTGGGTGGTCCCTCCACACATGATGGAGAACCCAGAACATTAGGTTGAACCCTCTCCTCACTCCAGAACCAAAAAACACAATTTAGTTCATTGGATTTGGTTAAAAATACATTGTGGTCCCGTACGTTGTAACTGGAAACTCCTTCAGTTGAGCAGGATGTGCAAATCCCTGTTCAGGCTCGTGTAAACGATTACAGCTGCTTGTAATCGTTTTCAAAGCACAATTTCACAACATACACACATTAACTTCATTTGACTGAGGGTTCTCAACATGGGTTGTCCCCCCATAGTTGATGGTGGACCCAGAACATTAGGTTTAAGCCTCTCCTCACTCCAGAACCAAAAAACACAATTTAATTCATTGGATTTGGTTAAAAACACAATGTGGTCCGCTACATTGGAACTGGTGGCTCCTGTAGTTCAACAGGATGTCCAAATCCCTGCTCAGGCTCGTGTAAACGATTACAGCTGCCTGTAATCGTTTACAAAACACAATTTCAGCATACAATTATTAACTACATTTGACTCAGGGTTTTCAACATGGGTTGTCCCTCCATACATGATGGGGGACCCATAACATTTGTTTGAAGCCCCACCTCACTCCAAAACCAAAAAACTCAACTTAATTCAATGGCTTTGGTTAAAAACACACTGTGGTCCCCTACGTTGTAATTGGTTGCTCCTGTAGTTCAACAGGATGTCCAAATCCCTGTTCAGGCTCGTGTAAACGATTAGAGCTGCTTGTAATCGTTTACAAAGCACCATTTCACATCATACACACATCAGCTTCATTTGAATCAGGGTTCTCAACATGGGTGGTCCCTCCACACATGATGGGGGACCCAGAACATTAGGTTGAAGTCTCTCCTCACTCCAGAACCAAAAAACAGAATTTAATTCATTAGATTTGGTTAAAAACACAATGTGGTCCCCTACATTGTCACTAGTGGCTCATGTAGTTCAAGAGGATGTCCAAATCCCTGTTCAGGCTCATGTAAACGATTACAACTTCTTGTAATCGTTTACAAAGCACAATTTCACAAAATACACACATTAACTTCATTTGACTCAGGGTTCTCAACATGGGTTGTCCCCCCGTAAATGATGGTGGACCCAGAACATTAGGTTGAAGCCTCTCCTCAAAACAGAACCAAAAAACACAATTTAATTCATTGGATTTTGTTAAAAACACACTGTGGTCCCGTACGTTGTAACTGATGGCTCCTGTAGGTGAACAGGATGTCGAAATCCCTGTTCAGGCTCGTGTAAACGATTACAGCTGCTTGTAATCGTTTACAAAGCACAATTTCACAACATACACACATTAACTTCATTTGACTCAGGGTTCTCAACATGGGTTGTTCTCCCATAAATAATGGTGGACCCAGAACATTAGGTTGAAGCCTCTCCTCACTCCAGAACCAAAACACACAATTTAATTCATTGGATTTGGTTAAAAACCCAATGTCGTCCACTACATTGGAACTGGTGGCTCCTGTAGTTCAACAGGATGTCCAAATCCCTCTTCAGGCTCGTGTAAACGATTACAACTGCTTGTAATCGTTTATAATGCACAATTTCACAGCATACAAACATACTCTTCATTTAACTCAGTGTTCTCAACATGGGTGGTCCCTCCATACATGATGGGGAACCCAGAACATTAGGTTGAACCCTCTCCTCACTCCAGAACCAAAAAACACAATTTAATTCATTGGATTTGATTAAAAATACACTGTGGTCCCGTACGTTGTAACTGGTGGCTCCTTCAGTTGAGCAGGATGTCCAAATCCCTGTTCAGGCTCATGTAAACGATTACAGCTGCTTGTAATCGTTTACAAAGCACAATTTCACAACATACACACATTAACATCATTTGACTCAGGGTTCTCGACATGGGTTGTCCCCCCATAAATGATGGTGGACCCAGAACATTAGGTTGAAGCCTCTCCTCACTCCAGAACCAAAAAACACAATTTAATTCATTGGATTTGGTTAAAAACACAATGTGGTCCCCTACATTGGAACTGGTGGCTCCTGTAGTTCAACAGAATGTCCAAATCCCTGTTCAGGCTCGTGTAAACGATTACAGCTGCTTGTATCGTTTACAAAGCACAATTTCACAGCATACACACATCAGCTTAATTTGACTCAGGGTTCTCAACATGGGTGGTCCCTCCACACATGATGGGGGACCCAGAACATTAGGTTGAAGTCTCTCCTCACTCCAGAACCAAAAAACAGAATTTAATTCATTAGATTTAGTTAAAAACACAATGTGGTCCCCTACATTGTCACTAGTGGCTCCTGTAGTTCAACAGGATGTCCAAATCCCTGTTCAGGCTCATGTAAACGATTACAACTTCTTGTAATCGTTTACAAAGCACAATTTCACAAAATACACACATTAACTTCATTTGACTAAGGGTTCTCAACATGGGTTGTCCCCCCATAAATGATGGTGGACCCAGAACATTAGGTTGAAGCCTCTCCTCAAAACAGAACCAAAAAACACAATTTAATTCATTGGATTTTGTTAAAAACACAATGTCGTCCCCTACATTGGAACTGGTGGCTCCTGTAGTTCAACAGGATGTCCAAATCCCTCTTCAGGCTCGTGTAAACGATTACAGCTGCCTGTAATCCTTTACAAAGCACAATTTCACAGCATACAAACATTAAGTACATTTGACTCAGGGTTCTCAACATGGGTTGTCCCTCCATACATGATGGCGGACCGAGAACATTAGGCTGAAGCCTCTCCATACATGGTGGCTCCTTCATTTGAAAAGGATGTCCAAATCCCTGTTCAGGCTTGTGTAAATGATTGCAGGATCTTGTAATCCTTTACAAAGCACAATTTAACAGTATACATACATTAACTTCATTTGACTCAGGGTTCTCAACATGGGTGGTCCCTCCATACATGATGGGTGACCCAGAACATTAGTTTGAAGCCTTTACTCAATCCCGAACCAAAAAACACAATTTAGTTCATTGAATTTGGTTAAAAACACATTGTGGTCCCCTACGTTGTAACTAATGGCTCATGTAGGTCAACAGGATGTCCAAATCCCTATTCAGGCTCGTGTAAACGATTACAGCTGCTTGTAATCGTTTACAAAGCACTACTTCACAGCATACACACATACTCTTCATTTGACTCAGTGTTCTCAGCATGGGTGGTCCCTCCATACATGATGGGGGACCCAGAACATTAGGTTGAACCCTCTCCTCACAAAAGAACAAAAAAACACAAATTAATTCATTGGATTTGGTTAAAAATACACTGTGGTCGTACGTTGTAACTGGTGGCTCCTTCAGTTGAGCAGGATGTCCAAATCCCTGTTCAGGCTCGTGTAAACGATTACAGCTGCTTGTAATCGTTTACAAAGCACAATTTCACAACATACACACATTAACTTCATTTGACTCAGGGTTCTCAACATGGGTTGTCCCCCCATAAATAATGGTGGACCCAGAACATTAGGTTGAAGCCTCTCCTCACTCTAGAACCAAAACACACAATTTAATTCATTGGATTTGGTTAAAAACCCAATGTCGTCCACTACATTGGAACTGGTGGCTCCTGTAGTTCAACAGAATTTCCAAATCCCTCTTCAGGCTCGTGTAAACGATTACAACTGCTTGTAATCGTTTATAATGCACAATTTTACAGCATACAAACATACTCTTCATTTAACTCAGTGTTCTCAACATGGGTGGTCCCTCCATACATGATGGGGGACCCAGAACATTAGGTTGAAGTCTCTCCTCACTCCAGAACCAAAAAACACAATTTAATTCATTATATTTGGTTAAAAACACAATGTGGTCCCCTACATTGTCACTAGTCGCTCCTGTAGTTCAACAGGATGTCCAAATCCCTGTTCAGGCTCGTGTAAACGATTACAACTTCTTGTAATCGTTTACAAAGCACAATTTCACAACATACACACATTAACTTCATTTGACTCAGGGTTCTCAACATGGGTTGTCCCCCCATAAATGATGGTGGACCCAGAACATTAGGTTGAAGCCTCTCCTCACTCCAGAACCAAAAAACACAATTTAATTCATTGGATTTGGTTAAAAACACAATGTCATCCCCTACATTGGAACTGGTGGCTCCTGTAGTTCAACAGGATGTCCAAATCCCTCTTCAGGCTCATGTAAACGATTACAGCTGCCTGTAATCGTTTACAAAGCACAATTTCACAGCATACAAACATTAAGTACATTTGACTCAGGGTTCTCAACATGGGTTGTCCCTCCATACATGATGGGGGACCCATAACATTTGTTTGAAGCCTCACCTCAATCCAAAACCAAAAAACTCAATTGAATTCATTGGCTTTGGTTAAAAACGCACTGTGGTCCCCTACGTTCTAATTGGTTGCTCCTGTAGTTCAACAGGATGTCCAAATCCCTGTTCAGGCTCGTGTAAACGATTACAGCTACTTGTAATTACGAAGCACAATTTCACAGTAAACACACATCAGCTTAATTTGACTCAGGGTTCTCAACATGGGTGGTCCCTCCACACATGATGGGGGACCCAGAACATTAGGTTGAAGTCTCTCCTCACTCCAGAATAAAAAAACACAATTTAATTCATTAGATTTAGTTAAAAACACAATGTGGTCCCCTACATTGTCACTAGTGGCTCCTGTAGTTCATCAGGATGTCCAAATCCCTGTTCAGGCTCATGTAAACGATTCGTGTAAACGATTACAGCTGCTTGTAATCGTTTACAAAGCACAATTTCACAACATACACACATTAACTTCATTTGACTCAGGGTTCTCAACATGGGTTGTACCCCCATAAATGATGGTGGACCCAGAACATTAGGTTGAAGCCTCTCCTCACTCCAGAACCAAAAAACACAATTTAATTAATTGGATTTGGTTAAAAATCCAATGTGGTCCCCTACGTTGTAACTGGTGACTCCTTCAGTTGAACAGGATGTCCAAATCCCTGTTCAGGCTTGTGTAAATGATTACAGTTGCTTGTAATCGGTTACAAAGCACAATTTGACAGTATACACACATTAACATCATTTGACTCAGGGTTCTCAACATGGTTGGTCCCTCCATACATGATGGGTGACCCAGAACATTAGTTTGAAGCCTCTACTCAATCCAGAACCAAAAAACACACTTTAATTCATTGAATTTGGTTAAAAACTCACTGTGGTCCCCTACGTTGTAACTGATGGTTCCTGAAGGTCAACAGGATGTCCAAATTGCTATTCAGGCTTGTGTAAATGATTACAGCTGCTTGTAATCGTTTACAAAGCACAATTTCACACCATACACACATCAAGTTCATTTGACTTAGTGTTCTCAACATGGGTGGTCCCTCCATACATGATGGGGGACCCAGAACATTAGGTTGAACCCTCTCCTCACTCCAGAACCAAAAAACACAATTTAATTCATTGGATTTGGTTAAAAATACACTATGGTCCCCTACATTGTAACTGGTGGCTCCTTTAGTTGAGTAGGATGTCCACATCCCTGTTCAGGCTCGTGTAAACGATTACAGCTCCCTGTAATCGTTGACAAAACGCAATTTCAGCATACAAACATTAACTACATTTGACTCAGGCTTCTCAACATGGGTTGTCCCTCCATACATGATGGGGGACCCATAACATTTTTTTGAAGCCTCACCTCACTCCAGAACCAAAAAACTCAATTTAATTCATTGGATTTGGTTAAAAACACACTGTGGTCCCCTACGTTGTAATTGGTGGCTCCTGTAGTTCAACAGGATGTCCAAATCCCTCTTCAGGTTCGTGTAAACGATTACAGCCGCTTGTAATCATTTACAAAGCACAATTTGACAGCATACACACATCAGCTTGATATGACTTAGGGTTCTCAACATGGGTGGTCCCTCCATACATGGTGGGGGACCCAGAACATTAGGTTGAAGTCTCTCCACACTCCAGAACCAAAAAACACAATTTAATTCATTAGATTTGGTTAAAAACACAATGCGGTCCCCAACATTGTAACTGGTGGCTCCTGTAGTTCAATAGGAATTCTAAATCCCTATTCAGGCTCGTGTAAACGATTACAGCTTCTTGTAATCGTCTAAAAAGCACAATTTCACAACATACACACTTTAATTTCATTTGACTCAGGGTTCTCAACATGGGTTGTCCCCCCATAAATGATGGTGGACCCAGAACATTAGGTTGAAGCCTCTCCTCACTCCAGAACCAAAAAACACAATTTAATTCATTGGACTTGGTTAAAAACACAATGTGGTCCCCTACATTGGAACTTGTGGCGCTTGTAGTTCAACAGGATGTCCAAATCCCTGTTCAGGCTCGTGTAAACGGTTCGTGTAAACGATTCGTGTAAACGATTACAGCTGCCAATAATCGTTTACAAAGCACAATTTCACAGCATACAAACATTAAGTACATTTGACTCAGGGTTCTCAACATGGGTTGTCCCTCCATACATGATGGGGGACCCATAACATTTGTTTGAAGCCTCACCTCAATCCAAAACCAAAAAACTCAATTGAATTCATTGGCTTTGGTTAAAAACGCACTGTGTTCCCCCACGTTCTAATTGGTTGCTCCTGTAGTTCAACAGGAAGTCCAAATCCCTGTTCAGGCTCGTGTAAACGATTACAGCTACTTGTAATCGTTTACGAAGCACAATTTCACAGCAAACACACATCAGCTTAATTTGACTCAGGGTTCTCAACATGGGTGGTCCCTCCACACATGATGGGGGACCCAGAACATTAGGTTGAAGTCTCTCCTCACTCCAGAATAAAAAAACACAATTTAATTCATTAGATTTAGTTAAAAACACAATGTGGTCCCCTACATTGTCACTAGTGACTCCTGTAGTTCAACAGGATGTCCAAATCCCTATTCAGGCTCATGTAAACGATTCGTGTAAACGATTACAGCTGCTTGTAATCGTTTACAAAGCACAATTTCACAACATACACACATTAACTTCATTTGACTCAGGGTTCTCAACATGGGTTGTACCCCCATAAATGATGGTGGACCCAGAACATTAGGTTGAAGCCTCTCCTCACTCCAGAACCAAAAAACACAATTTAATTAATTGGATTTGGTTAAAAATACAATGTGGTCCCCTACGTTGTAACTGGTGACTCCTTCAGTTGAACAGGATGTCAAAATCCCTGTTCAGGCTTGTGTAAATGATTACAGTTGCTTGTAATCGTTTACAAAGCACAATTTGACAGTATACACACATTAACTTCATTTGACTCAGGGTTCTCAACATGGTTGGTCCCTCCATACATGATGGGTGACCCAGAACATTAGTTTGAAGCCTCTACTCAATCCAGAACCAAAAAACACACTTTAATTCATTGAATTTGGTTAAAAACTCACTGTGGTCCCCTACGTTGTAACTGATGGTTCCTGAAGGTCAACAGGATGTCCAAATCGCTATTCAGGCTTGTGTAAATGATTACAGCTGCTTGTAATCGTTTACAAAGCACAATTTCACACCATACACACATCAAGTTCATTTGACTTAGTGTTCTCAACATGGGTGGTCCCTCCATACATGATGGGGGACCCAGAACATTAGGTTGAACCCTCTCCTCACTCCAGAACCAAAAAACACAATTTAATTCATTGGATTTGGTTAAAAATACACTATGGTCCCCTACATTGTAACTGATGGCTCCTTTAGTTGAGTAGGATGTCCACATCCCTGTTCAGGCTCGTGTAAACGATTACAGCTGCCTGTAATCGTTGACAAAACGCAATTTCAGCATACAAACATTAACTACATTTGACTCAGGCTTCTCAACATGGGTTGTCCCTCCATACATGATGGGGGACCCATAACATTTGTTTGAAACCTCACCTCACTCCAGAACCAAAAAACTCAATTTAAATCATTGGATTTGGTTAAAAACACACTGTGGTCCCCTACGTTGTAATTGGTGGCTCCTGTAGTTCAACAGGATGTCCAAATCCCTCTTCAGGTTCGTGTAAACGATTACAGCCGCTTGTAATCGTTTACAAAGCATAATTTGACAGCATACACACATCAGCTTGATATGACTTAGGGTTCTCAACATGGGTGGTCCCTCCATACATGGTGGGGGACCCAGAACATTAGGTTGAAGTCTCTCCACACTCCAGAACCAAAAAACACAATTTAATTCATTAGATTTGGTTAAAAACACAATGCGGTCCCCTACATTGTAACTGGTGGCTCCTGTAGTTCAATAGGAATTCTAAATCCCTATTCAGGCTCGTGTAAACGATTACAGCTTCTTGTAATCGTCTAAAAAGCACAATTTCACAACATACACACTTTAACTTCATTTGACTCAGGGTTCTCAACATGGGTTGTCCCCCCATAAATGATGGTGGACCCAGAACATTAGGTTGAAGCCTCTCCTCACTCCAGAACCAAAAAACACAATTTAATTCATTGGACTTGGTTAAAAACACAATGTGGTCCCCTACATTGGAACTTGTGGCGCTTGTAGTTCAACAGGATGTCCAAATCCCTGTTCAGGCTCGTGTAAACGGTTCGTGTAAACGATTCGTGTAAACGATTACAGCTGCCTGTAATCGTTTACAAAGCACAATTTCACAGCATACAAACATTAAGTACATTTGACTCAGGGTTCTCAACATGGGTTGTCCCTCCATACATGATGGGGGACCGAGAACATTAGGCTGAAGCCTCTCCGTACTCCAGAACCAAAAAACACAATTTAATTAATTGGATTTGGTTAAAAATACAATGTGGTCCCCTACGTTGTAACTGGTGGCTCCTTCATCCAAATCCCTGTTCAGGCTTGTGTAAATGATTACAGTTGCTTGTAATCGTTTACAAAGCACAATTTCACGGTATACACACATTAACTTCATTTGACTCAGGGTTCTCAACATGGGTGGTCCCTCCATACATGATGGGTGACCCAGAACATTAGTTTGAAGCCTCTACTCAATCCAGAACCAAAAAACACAATTTAGTTCATTGAATTTGGTTAAAAACACACTGTGGTCCCCTACGTTGTAACTGATGGCTCCTGTAGGTCAACAGGATGTCCAAATCCCTATTCAGGCTCGTGTAAACGATTACAACTGTTTGTAATCGTTTACAAAGCACAATTTCACAGCATACACACATCAACTTCATTTGACTCAGTATTCTCAACATAGGTGCTCCCTCCATACATGATGGGGCACCCAGAACATTAGGTTGAAGCCTCTCCTCACTCCAGAACCAGAAAACACAATTTAATTCATTGGATTTGGTCAGGTGAGGGTTTGGATGTGCATGATGTTCTCCCTTCACACACACACTTTCGGCATATCATGAGTGGGCCCTATACCCGGGTCTGAGTGTAACTTATAATTAGAGGAGTTGTGTAGCGGTGTCACTCTAGGATGTACTTCCTGTTTGGCTATCGTGAGAACTCCAGCTAGAGTCTGTTCTCTTCATTGGTGTCTCCACACCTAATTGATTACTCGACTGTTGTGGAGATGCTTTGAAGGGGGCCATAACTCTAGTGACCTTTGACCTTTAGGTTCAGGGAACCATCCTGGTGAAATTGCATATATATGACCTTGAACTCGAAACAGTGAACCGTTATTAGGGCACAAAGGGAGAAATGTGTACTTTTGTAATCTCCACGCTGTTCGTTCTTTTTTGAAAATAATGATATTACATTTTATACCATGCATGCGTTGTGTCTCGTCATGTTGCTTTATTATCATGCATCATATTCATACACCATTTAGTAACATGATTGGTTTTAAGGGAAATCATAGGTACCTACTTGATTTCGTACAAGATGGATGTTGATACAAGATCTAATGCCACACGGACCGACTCTTCCGATTTAAGAAGGAAGTATAGCCTAAGGACTCATGTTGGAAATTTGACCGAGCTGATAAATTTGGGCCGAAGACTCAAGACCATACAGAGAGAAGCTTTCAAAAGGAAATATGGAAATCTGTTGAGTTTAATAGAGGTGAAAGTACAGTTGCCTACTATCACAGCTCTTGCTCAATATTATGACTCTCCTCTAAGATGTTTCACTTTCCAAGATTTCCAGCTGGCGCCGACCATAGAAGAGTTTGAACATATCTTGGGCTTACCATTGGAGGGCACCATTCCCTATCAACATTTGGAGCATCATGCCTCTATACCCACCATTGCCGCCATCATGAAATTACATCCCAAAGAGCTTGAAGACCGGATGATGATGACGAAACAAGTCCATGGGTTGTCACAGGGATATCTGGAGCAATACGTACATCAGCTGGCTAATAAAGAGGATTGGGAAACTTTCATGGATTTTAGCCCTCACCATATATGGCATTGTCTTGTTTCCCAAGATAGAAGAATATGTGGAGTACACCGCAATAGACGTCTTTGTGGCAAAGAAAACACGATCAGAGAATCCTGTAACAGCAGTTCTTGCGGATGTTTATGGGACCTTAAGCTTTTGTCATGAGAGAAAGGGAAAGAGAATTCTTTTTTGTTTACCGGTGATGTATACATGGATGACATCGCGTGTGTTTAAGGAGATGGTCGATGTCAAGAGTCTGTTAGAGACTTTGTCATGCCAAGGGCTTAAAGATAAGGGAGGAAACGATTGGGCCCGATTCTTTGCTGGCTTGAGTGAAAGAAGTATAAAATGACGTCTTCCTTGGCTCGGAACTAAACTGTCTATACAACACTGTGGTAGCTTTCCTAATGTGCCTCTCATAGGTGCCCGATACTGTATTAATTACAACCCCCTTTTAGTTCAAAGACAATTCGGGCATCCCATGAGAGGGGCACCTTCACCAGATTACCTTGCTACCCTATTCATTTATTACGAAGACGGGCATTTCATCGAACTGTTAAGAAAGGTTAAAAACACCTGGAAAAATGTTGTTCAAGCAGAGAAAGACTTGAGGAGTGAAGTGGTGGATAGCAGGGTTAGTTATCACACCTGGATTCTGGACAGGGTGAAAGTAGTCAAGTTGCCTTTCAAGCCAATCAAGGATCAATCAGGTAGTGAAGGACTATCCCAAGCCCAGAAAATGAAGAGGTGAAACAATTGAAGGCTGAGATGGAGAAATTGAAGGTGAGGAATGCTAGGTTGGAAAACAAATTACAGAGGGCGCGTAATGATCTTGTGGATATGATGAATGATAATGAAGAAAAATCACGGGCTTATGAAAACATTGTCAAAAGCTAGAAGGCTGAAAGGGATTATACATTCTGAGTGAAGCAGGATCTTGCGGCCGCAAGTAAAGAGTTATCCATGAGGGTGAATGAGAAGAATGTGGCTTTAGAAGAAGGCAGACAGTGGAAACAACTCTATGAAGAAGCCAAGAGAGAAAAAAGGGAAGCCCTAAAAAGACTAAGAGAAGCGCAAGTCTAAGTACAATAAGTGGGGCATCAAATGAAGGAAATGGCTACATCATTTGAAGCGGAGTTGAATCAGGAGCACTGGAAGCTGGCAGAGGCTGAAGAGGAGTATCGAGCCATGTTAAAGCAGATGGAGGATTACATCGAGGAGCAGGAGGAGCGATAGAGGTCGATGGAATTTGAAGAAAGACATCAGGCCTTGATAAAGCGAATGAAAGAGCACATTGCGAAGCAAGAGCAGGCTCTAAAACACTGGAAAGAAAGTTTCTCCCAGTTGGCTGCTTTGGCGAATGGGGCAATTGAAGATATCCCCAGAATGGTGTTAAAAGCCGAAGCAAGCACTCATTTTTATAACCCACCAAAGGATATAGAATTGTTTATTGATCATTGTAAATGGTTGGTAGGAGAAATGAAATCTTTCATTGCCCGAGCTCGGGATTGATGTACACATGAAATGCTTATTTTGTTCCTTGGGCAATGTAATGAGTTGAATCTTCTTTAAATGAAAGATGCGGGATGTTGTTTGGTATCACCTTGTGTTAACTTCCATCAGTAATGTTATCGCGATCCTGTGATTTCCACTTATTACTAGCATGCATCATGTTTTCTTTTATTTTGCATTTCATTCTTACCTAA
This sequence comes from Vigna mungo, assembly GCA_036885675.1. Lineage (NCBI taxonomy): Eukaryota > Viridiplantae > Streptophyta > Magnoliopsida > Fabales > Fabaceae > Vigna > Vigna mungo. The sequence goes on from CP144700.1 coordinate 33,501,796, forward strand.
TATAATTTGTTCAAAATAATAAATCAGTACAAGTGAGAAAATGACGGCAAATATCCCGCGACATCCTTATAGGACCCGAGCCAATTCAAAAGCCATGGAAGGCTGAGAGCAATCGCATGAGTCCATTAAAGCTGACGTCAGCCAATTGAAGGATCAGATCGGCCAAATCTTGGCAGCTTATCGAATCACTGAAGACTACCGGGGAATCTTCGTCTGCCCAAGTTGAGGGAAATGCTCACTGTTATCCCCCGATGCTCAATGCTATAAGCCAATCTGTCCCTTTTCCGATGTACGGCTTACCCCCAGGTTACACTCCTCCCGTAGGAGAGTATACAGAAGCAGAACAGGCTTCATTCTTTTTTCCTACTATTGTTAATGTACCGCCAGTCGGTACTCAAGGACCCGTTGTAGTATCGGCGCCCATGGTGAGTATGGGGACAAATGCAGCAAACATTGTTGATGAGATACGAGTAACTACAATGCCGCATGAGGTTGTTAAGGAGGACTATTCAGCTGGGGCAGTGCCACACACCACAGTGGTTGGGGGAATCAGTAGTCTCACAGATGCTAAAGATAGGCTGGAAATCCTGGAGGAGAGATTGAGGGTTGTTGAAGGCGTTGAGAGTTATGGGTTTGGAGATGTAGCCGGATTAAGTTTGGTTCCTGGCTTAAAAATACCGCATAAGTTCAAGGCGCCAGAGTTTAAAAAGTATAAAGGAAATACATGTCCTAAGAGCCATTTGACCATGTATTGCAGAAAGATGGCTGCATATGCTTATGATCAGCAGTTGCTCATCCACGTTTTTCAAGACAGTCTGCCTGGAGCGGCATTGAACTGGTATACCCACCTGGAGCCATCTCGAAGTCGTTGTTGGGCGGATTTAGCTGACGCCTTTGTAAAGCAGTATGTGTACAATACTCATGTGGCACCAGACCGTCTGCAATTACAAAATATGGTGAAGAAAGGCAAGGAAACTTTCAGGGAATATGCCCAACGGTGGAGAGAGTTGCCTGCACAAGTTGAGCCACCCTTGTATGATAAAGAGATGGTGGCAATGGTCATGAATACACTCCAACCACCATTCTATGAACACATGGTCAGGAATGTGTCTTCAAATTTTGCAGATATTATCATAATTGGGGTGAAAAATGGGAAGATTGCGTCTGGCCCATCAGCGACTGCAAATTTCAAAAGACCTAGTTTCAATATGGGGAAAAAAGAAGGAGGGAGATGTACATGCAACGTCGGCGACACCTGTGTGGAGAGGTCAACCTCCCACTCATAATTATAGACCGTACGTGGGCCAACCCCCATATGCAGTTAACACGTCATTTACTCACCAGGTTAGACCTCAACAACCTCAGGGGTACTATCAACCACAATACATCCCGACTAATAATTGGAGGGGCGGGTCAAATGGAGGTCCCAATATAAATGTGGGTCCTAATGCTTATCCAAGAAGAATCCAAGAAAGAAATTTTGTTCATTTCACCCCTATCCCTACAACTTACACGAAGTTGCTGCCTATTCTACTCAAAAAGGGTTTGGTTGCTATTTGTCCAATGAAACCTTTGATGCCTCCATATCCTAGGGGTTATGATGAGAACGCCAAGTGCAGTTATCATGGGGAAGGCATTGGTCACTCAACTGAGAGATGTATGGCCCTCAAATATAAAGTGCAGAGTCTAATTGATTCTGGGTGGCTAAAGTTCCAAGAGGATAAACCTATCATTGAGGCCAACCCATTATCCGGACATGGAAGTGCCTCGACGAATGTTGTGGAGGTGAAGGAACACGAATTGGTGAGAAATGTGAATGAAATCCGGAGCTCCAGGAGGTTTATTTTGGAGGCATTGTTGAAAGTGGGTATTTTGAAAGGCGATTATGATGTGCGTTCACCCAGACGCTGGACACTCTATTGAGGAGTGCGTTGAATTTGAAGATATTTTACAAGACTTGCTACATCGTGGTTTGATGCAAGTATGTTACAAGAGTAAGGAGGAGGAAGTGTTCGCGCAAACTAGTGGTGGATCTAATGTGACTTTGCCAGAACCGTTGGTGATCCATTTCACTAGGACCACCCCTACACCAACAATTCAAGGGAGGTCACCCGTTGTTATCCGTGTACCTGCCCCTTTTCCTTATAAAAATGAGAAGGTTGTCCCATGGAGATGTGGTACGCATGCATTAGATGATGTACAAGGCGCTGACTCTACTATTGAAAACATATCCGGTATAGGTGGGATGACAAGGAGTGGTCGTATTTTCACACCCCCAGAGCTGGTAAGAGAAGAATCTAACAATAAAGAAACAGCAATGGCTAGAGAGTTCTTAAAGGGGAAGAACATAGAAACAGAGGAGACCCCTGACAAGCATGAGAAAAAAGAAGTGTCCGAAGAAGAGGCTTGTGAATTTTTAAAATTCATACAACAAAGTGAATATAAGGTGGTAGAGCAAATAAACTGCATGCCCGCTCGGATATCCCTGTTAGATTTGCTCATGCATTCGACATCACACAGAAAGTTGTTAATGAAAATACTTTGTGAAGCTCATGTGGAGCAGGGTATTTCGCCGAATAAGTTTGAGGGTATTGTTGGCAACATTGTTGCTAATAATTACCTCACCTTCACTGATGAGGAAATACCTGCTGAGGGAAGAGGGCATAATAAGGTTCTTCATGTATCCGTGAAATGCCTGGATCATGTCATAGCGCGCGTATTGGTGGATAATGGCTCCTCTTTGAATGTCATGCCGAAGACAACCTTGGAAAAGCTACCTTGTGAAGGAATATGTATGAAGCCGAGCTCCATGATTGTGAGGGCGTTTGATGGTAGCAAAAGAGAAGTAATGGGAGAGGTGGAGTTGCCGGTTCAAGTCGGCCCGTGCGTTTTCCAAGTAACATTCCAGGTTATGGATATCCTGCCGGCCTACAGTTGTCTATTGGGTCGTCCATGGATCCATTCGGCGGGGGTTGTGCCTTCTACATTCCATCAAAAGCTGAAGTATGTTATGGGTGACAAATTGGTGATAGTATCAGGAGAGGAGGACCTCCTTGTGAGTGGGCCATCATCTACGCGCTATATTGAAGCAGTTGAAGAAGCACTTCAGACGACTTTCCAATCTTTGGAGATCGTGGGAAGTGCTTGTGTGGAGCCGGATCCAGTTGATCCTCATCTATCATGTGCTTCCATTATGATGGCCAGGGTTATGTTGAAAGAAGGCTATATGTATGGTGGAGGTTTGGGAAAATATGGGCAGGGGCGAGCATTCCCTCTAGAGGTTGTTGAAAACAAGAATAGATATGGCCTGGGGTATAAGCCTACCAAGGAAGATAGGAGGAAGATGATTGAAGAGAGAAAAGAACACAGTCTGGCTCGGGCGGAAAGACGAGAGCCCAGAGAGAACAGAATTCGCATTTGTGACATCAGTGAGAGCTTTCGTAGTGCTGGGTGGATTAACATTGGCAAAGTAGCAGCAGTGGAGGATGATGACAAACCTCAAGGCTCGATTTTCGTGTGGGCCTGCTCCCCGGATACACAACTCGGCAACTAGGAGACTCTGGATTTACCCGTGATGCTTAATGTGAATAAAATGTAATAGTTTTAATTAATCTTGTAGCTTTTCACGAAACTCTAGAACTCATGTTTTGTGGGTTGACTTGTGACTTTATACTCAGCGCGATAATAGAATCATGTTTGTTTGCGTTTAGCATCTTTCATCGTTTTTCTCGTCTATTTATACTTTTTCACAAATTTAAATAATGCAGATGTGACAATGAATGTTTTGAAAATAACAATGTCGATATTCCTAATTTTGAGCACCCTATTGATAATACGGAAGATGATTTGGAAGATGATTCGGAACCCTCTCCGAAACTATTGAGATTAGTGGAACAGGAGTTTAAAGAGATAAAACCCCACCAGGAGGAGATTCAAATACTCAACTTTGGGAGAGGAGGATGAGATAAAGGAGGTGAAAATTGGTACTAGTATGGAAGCAGAGGTGAGAGAAAAATTGTTTATCCTGTTGAAGGAGTTTAAGGATGCGCTTGCGTGGTCTTATAATGACATGCCAGGTTTGGATACTGATATTGTGCAACACAAGATAAAATTAAGAAGGATGAAGCCGGAAATGTCCCTAAAAATTAAAGAGGAAGTCCAAAAACAATTCGACGTTAGATTTTTGGCTGTTGCTAGATACGCCCAATGGGTAGCGAATATTGTACCAGTTCCTAAGAAAGATGGTAAGGTTCGGATGTGTGTTGACTATCGTGATCTGAACCGTGCAAGAAAAAAGGATAACTTCCCATTACCGCACATCGACACTTTAGTCGACAATATGGCTAAATTTTCTCTATTCTCATTCATGGATTGGTTCTTGGGGTATAATCAGATTAAGATGGCGCTAGAAGATATGGAAAAGATGACTTTAATCACGTGGGGAATGTTTTGTTATAAGGTGATGTCTTTCGGGCTTAAGAATGATGGGGCCACATATCAAAGAGCGATGGTAGCACTATTTCATGATATGATGCATAAGGAAATTGAAGTTTACGTGCATGACATGATTGCAAAGTCGGAATCAGAAGAGGAGCATATTCTCATTATAAGGAATTTATTTGAGAGATTGAGAAAGTACAAACTCAGGTTAAATCCCGCCAAATGCACGTTTGGAGTGAAATCTGGAAAATTGTTGGGTTTCATTGTCAGCCAAAAGGGGATAGAAGTTGATCCTGACAAAGTGCGAGCGATAATGGAAATGCCTGCGCCGAGAACAAAAAAGGAGGTTCGAGGTTTTCTGGGAAGATTGAACTACATTGCTAGGTTCATCTCTCAATTAACCGCTACTTGTGAACCAATGTTCAAGTTGTTACGGAAGAATCAGGCTGTAGTCTGGAATGAAGATTGTCAAGCCGCTTTCGAAAAGGTCAAACAGTACCTGTAAGACCCTCCTGTATTGCGTCCACCTGTGCCTGGAAGACCACTCATTTTGTATTTGACCATATTGGATAATTCAATGGGTTGTGTATTGGGTCAGCATGATGAAGACGGGAAAAGAGAGCATGTTATATATTACTTGAGCAAGAAGTTCACAGACTGCGAACAACGATATTCGTCGTTAGAGCGAACTTGTTGTGCATTGGCATGGGCTACTCATCGTTTAAGGCAGTATATGTTGAGTCACTCTACTTGGTTGATATCCAAAATGGATCCTATCAAATATATTTTTGAAAAGCCAGCTCTCACTGGAAGGATAGCTCGATGGCAGATGCTACTATCGGAGTACGACATTGTATATGTCACTCAGAAATCTGTCAAGGGTAGCGCTTTAGCGGAATATTTAGCGCATCAACCCATTAGTGATTATCAGCCAATGCAACCTGAGTTCCCCGATGAAGATATCATGGCTCTATTTGCTGAGAGCAGAGAAGACAAGGATAAAAAAGCTTGGACAATATTATTCGACTGAGCCTCAAACGTGATGGGGCATGGAATAGGGGCAGTGCTTATCTCTCTAGATAATCAATATATACCAATGACTGCAAGGTTATGTTTTAACTACACAAATAACATTGCTGAATATGAGGCTTGTGCTATGGGTATTCGAGCGGCAATTGAATCTAAGGCGAAAGTTCTAGAGGTATATGGAGATTCAGCTTTGGTCATCCACCAATTGAAGGGGGAATGGGAGACTAGGGATACAAAATTAATTCCCTACCAAGCTTATATCAGAGGGTTAATGGAATATTTTGACTCCATCACGTTTAACCACATTCCTCGGGAAGATAATCAATTGGCAGACGCTCTGGCCACCTTATCGTCAATGTTTAAAGTTGACCAAAATGCAGAGTTACCAAGGATTGAAATGAAGAGTCATGCGGAGCCAACATATTGCCATTTCATCGTGGAGGAGGTAGATGGTAAACGTTGGTATTTTGATATCAAGCATTATCTTAAGACCCGAGAATATCCGAAAAAAGCGTCTGAGAATGATAAAAGGGCACTAAGGAGATTGACTGACAGTTTTATCTTAAATGGAGACATCTTATACAAGAGAAATCATGACATGGTTCTCCTCAGATGTGTATATGCAAGGGAAGCCGAGCTAATATTGAAAGAAGTGCACGAAGGTACATTTGGCACGCACATGAATGGGCACTCAATGGCTAGGAAGATCTTGAGAGCTGGTTATTTTTGGTTGACCATGGAAAATGATTGTTGCACACACGTGAGAAAGTGTGGGAAATGTCAGATGTATGCAGATAATATCAATGTTCCATCTACAACCCTAAGCGTGTTGTCTGCAACGTGGTCGTTTTCAATGTGGGGAATAAATGTCATTGGTGCTATAGAGCCAAAGGCATCAAATGGGCATCGTTTCATACTAGTCGCAATTGATTACTTCACCAAGTGGGTTGAGGCTGCTTCTTATGCCAATGTGACTAGAAAGGTGGTGACTAGGTTCATAAAAAAGGAATTGATCTGTAGATATGGGCTACCTAGCAAGATCATCACTGATAATGCCACCAACCTGAACAATCAGATGATGGCAGAGTTATGTGAGGAGTTCAAAATTCATCATCATAATTCTTCTCCTTATCGTCCGAAAATGAATGGGGCAGTAGAGGCTGCTAATAAGAATATCAAGAAGATTGTGCAGAAGATGGTGGTCACATATAAAGATTGGCATGAAATGCTTCTTTCGCTTTACATGGATATCGCACATCGGTACGAACATCAACTGGGGCAACACCTTTCTCGCTTGTGTATGGAATGGAGGCGGTACTCCCGTTTGAAGTGGAGATCCCATCCTTACGAGTATTAATGGAAACCCAATTAGAAGAGGCTGAATGGGTTCAAGCTCGATTCGACCAGCTCAATCTCATCGAGGAGAAAAGGTTAACAGCTGTGTGTCACGGACAGTTGTACCAAAGAAGAATGAAAAATGCATTTGACAAAAGCGTGCATCCAAGAGAGTTTCAAAAAGGCGAGCTGGTGTTGAAAAAGATTTTGCCTATCCAAAAAGATCATAGAGGCAAGTGGACCCCAAATTATGAAGGGCCTTTTGTAGTAAAGAAAGCATTTTCTGGTAGGGCACTAATTCTCACAAGAATGGATGGAGAGGAGTTACCGTTTCCAGTTAATTCTGATGCTGTAAAAAAGTTTTACGCATGATGATTCCGTAATAGGGGTTACTATAAAAGGATATTGTTGTTATATTTAAAGCATATTGTATTCTGTGTTATTTCATGCAATAAATTTTGCACGGTCTCCTTCATATTTGTGTGGTTTACATTCATTAGGTGACGATGCATATCGTGCTGAGTTTTTGGGTAAAATGAAATAATGATAATTAAATGCGTGTTAATAAAAGCATCACGGGTATTTTTGGTCAGCGCGAGCTCGGTCCTGGAGGATGTTGTGATAAATAAAAAATATATAAATAATAATAATAAAAAAAATAAAAATAAAAAAAAAAGAGAGAGGAAAAGCACATGTGGAATTCATTGTCAATAAATTCGTCTAGGGCCTGGTATTTTCAATAGGCAAAAAGGAACAAAATTTCGAAAAATACATATGATGAGACTTTTTCCGATTTAAGGTTTCGGGGGCAACCAATGTTCTTTTCCTGCTAAAGCATATGCATCCATTTTACTTGAACCCTTAACCTCCTCATTTTCACTCACAACAAAGGATTGTCATAGATATAATACTGGGGCAGCTTCCATCATGGTATGCGTGCCAAATGATCCGTTGATCGGGGAGAAAAAAGAAAAAGAAAAAAGAAAAATAAAAAATAAAAAATAAATAAAAAAAAAAGAGACAGAAGGGAAAAAGAAATATAAAGATATAAAAAGAAAATGGAGATTGTTGTGTCAACTGCTACAGAGTTTTATTTCAGGGTTAAAGTCGCGAGAAAGTAGGGCAGGCAAGATTCAAAGTGACGTGTGGTCATTTTTCGTTATCCAAACGTTAAAAGAAGTTTATCCAATTGCACCCTTTTGAGCCAAAATTCATAATTGTTTTCATCACCCTGGACAAGAATTATTAGCATATCGATGTCAGCTTAAAAGGGTACATCATAAGCATCCAAAATCAAGGTGAAAGTTTCTGAAGAGAGGAAAAAACAGAAGTGAAAAAGAAAGGTATCATAAAGGGTCACAATAGGGGCAACGAAAAGAATGATCCAAAGGAAAAGAAAGAAAAAAAATAATGAAAAATAAATGGATGCCCGAAGTTCAAATCCCTAGAGACGGTTGACTCGATACATGGCAAATGATTCTTGTTAAAAAAATTTAAACTTCAAACACTTATTTGGGCCTTTATTATCCATTTCTTTCGAAACCCTTGACCTTTAGCCATGGTACAAGCCATTTAAAGTCCACGCTGACTGAAGAATGTTTGTCCTGATCTTTCTCATGACTTTAATTCTGAAACAAAATGATGTGACAAATGACACAATCACTAAAAAAAAATCGAAATCAAGAAAAGATAAAAAGATGTGAAGTCTCCCCGTCAATTGAGAATCACTAAACTAAGGCAATCCTCCATACCCTAACCTTTCCAAAGCATACCTACTGTACAAAATTGGGGCAACCTTTGCGAGCCCTGCATACTGGAATGTTAACAACACCTCCCCAAGTGAGGAAAATTCAAATGCTAATGTTGCCCATAGATAATCAGTTGGCCATTTGCCTTTCATAACCATTCTCCTACACCTTATCGGGTTCAAGCTAGTTTGGAGTGCAAAAGCGGTAAAAGGAATTGAAACTAGTGGTTAATCTTTTCCTTTTCCTCAAAGGGCTCATTGCTTCCTGATATTCTTTTCAACAAATGTAATTTGGAATGTACATTGAGTTTAATGACAATATTGACAACGGATTCCGAACATGCATATTCCCAAAACAAAAAAAAAGAAGGAAAGATTTCGAAGAAAAAGAAGCAGAAAGAAAGAAAAGGAAGGAGAGAATCAAATAAAAGAACAAAACAAATGTCTCATGCGTTTGTGCATTTATGCATCTTCATATCATTGTATCATACACCTCAAGAGAAGTAAGGAAAATTGTTTGACAAATCCTCATGTTTACTCAGTATTTAACAACCTTTCAAAAAGTGTTGAATCCAAGGTGGTTTCTTCTGCGGTTTCGTTTCTCTGCAAGATAATGGTCGGACCTTTTGCCTCAAATCATTTACATTCATCCATAGGGTTGGTACACCCTTTCCACGAAGTTGGTACACCTCATATCATTTACATTCATCCATTGGGTTGGTACACCCTTTCCACGAGGTTGGTAGACCTCATACGATTTACATTCATCCATAGGGTTGATACACCCTTTCCACGAGGTTGATACACCTCATATCATTTACATTCATCCATAGGGTTGGTACACCCTTTCCACGAGGTTGGTACACCTCATATTATTTACATTCATCCATAGGGTTGGTACACCCTTTCCACGAGGTTGGTACACTTCATATCGTTTACATTCATCCATAGTGTTGGTACACCTTTTCCACGAGGTTGGTACACCTCATATCATTTACATTCATCCATAGGGTTGGTACACCCTTTCCACGAGGTTAGTACATCTCACATCAGATTATTATCATTTTTTTGCTGGAAACTTGGTTGAAGTTCATCAAGGTCAGCTCTGCTCATCAGGAAGGTAAACGTTTCTATAGTGAACTAGCTTTTCGCACTACATTCAACCTTTCGTGTGTCATTGTTGCATCTTGTATTCACTACAGTTCAACTCAATAATATTATTGTATGAATGTTTAGCCTTGTTTATTATCATTAGCATATTCGTTTTGAACATAGTCATCAATGCTTCCATTATATTGGTTTACATTCGCCTGTATCCCTCACCGGAGTAGTCAACCGGAACACTCCTTCCCGAATCGTTTTAGCTCTCACCGGAATAGCCAACCCGAAAATTCCCTCCTAAATCAATTTATCCCTCCTCGGAATAACAATCCAAAACACTCTGTGACCCCAAATTGCCATCATCCTTTCCATCGCCGTCTCCTTGAAATCATTCCCCTCAAACCCCAAAAACAGTAATCTGAATCATCAACAATCCAAAACCAAATAAACATATCGTTCCTTCACCAACTCTGTAACCAACGTAGGACCAAACAAATATCTGAAACACAGAGAAACTCGAGGAGCAGAAACCCAATCAAGCAGGGAACCCATTAATTGGCAAATATCGGATTCGAGCTTTCACCGCCGAATGTACAGTGGTTGTTTGTCACTGAGCAAGTTTTTTGTATCACGGTTGGTTATGGTGGTGTTTGACGGTGACGATGTGAGGTTGGGAGACAAAAACGTTTCGTTCGGGTGTGAGCCTTAGGGATGCAACTTGCGGTGATCGGTTCCTGTGGACGGTGGCAGTAGGGGTGTTGCAGGGAAAGAACATGTTCACCCTCGCGTGCAGAGAAGCTTGGGAGGAGAATCCGACATCGCAGTCGACCGTGGTTTCAGTGGTGTGTGATTGCCGACGATGCTTAGGCTGGCCGGATGGTACGCCGGTGGGGAGTGAGGTACTTGGGTGCTAGAGAGAAAACCCAGTTGCCTCTGGAGGTTGTTTCCTGAATGGGAGTCTCCCTCAAGGTTTGGGGGGGGGGGTTGAGAGAAAACCCTAATGGGTTCTGAGCAAGGAAATTGGGCCTGGTTTTTTTTTTTATTTTATTTCTTTTTGTTTTCTTCTAGTTTTTTTTTAATATTTTATTATTAGTTCTATGCACCCATGTTTCCTGTAAACACACTCCTAAATTGGGCCCGTGTCTGGTCAAACAAAGGATTAATTAAAACATTTTTCTGCACCCCACTGTTTCACATTCCGTACCCCATCCTCCCTTGGGCTTGGACCCAGTTTGCTTTTAAAATTGAAATTAGGTTTGCATACCCCTATTTTTCATTTTCACACCCCTAGCCACTTGGGTTTAGGCCTTTAAAAGTGGTTTAGGCAACCCTAATTTTATCTAAACACCACTACACCCTTTATTTTATTTTATCATTTAAATTGTCATTTTATTTTCACTCTTTATTTTTATTTAGTAGTTTACCTATTTTATTTTATCTATTTTTTTTTCTTTTTTTAAAAATAAAAAAATTAAATAATCAAAAATATTTTTGAAAAGGTTTAAGCACACGTGCGACCGCTCGCGTAGGCCTTGTGTTAAAAACCTTTTCCTTCTCTTTTACAAAAATAAATCAAATAAAAATGTTTTGAAAAGCTTTAAGCACACGTGCGACCGCTCGCGTAGGCCTTGTACTGAAAATCTTTTCCTTCTCTTTTACAAAAATAAATCAAATAAAAATGTTTTGAGAAGGTTTAAACACACGTGCGACTGCTCGCGTATGCCTTGTGTTAAAAAACCTTTTCCTTCTCTTTTACAAAAATAATCAAAAATATTTTGAAAAGGTTTAAGCACACGTGCGACTGCTCGCGTAGGCCTTGTGCTGAAAATCTTTTCCTTCTCTTTTACAAAGATAAATCAAATAAAAATGTTTTGAAAAGGTTTAAACACACGTGCGACCGCTCGCGTAGGCCTTGTGTTAAAAAACCTTTTCCTTCTCTTTTACAAAAGTAATCAAAAATATTTTGAAAAGGTTTAAGCACACGTGCGACCGTTCGCGTAGGCCTTGTGCTAGAAAACCTTTTCCTTTTTTTATTAAAAAAATTCCAAAATATTCCCAACCACAAGTAATCTTTCTGAAAGAACTATGTAACCCTGATTTCTCATTTTGAATGAGAATACGTAGGAGCAAGGTCAATCCTTGTTGAGCCCCAAAGAACTACAAATATCTTTTGTTTCTTTATAGTGTTATTTCTGGGGAAAGTTAAGCATATTGAAAACCACATCTAATTCGCGTATTTAATTAAAGGTACTGCCTCCGGGCAGGCGTTGTAGGGTGCTAATACCTTCCCTACACGTAACCGACCCCCGAACCCAATTTTTTGGTTTTCATGGACTGTGTCTTTTCTTTATGGTTTTTTCCATAGTTTTCCAAAATAAACTATGGTGGCGACTCCAAAATCTCTTTTTCAAAACCCTTTCTCTTTTTTTGGATCGTCGTCCCGTCATGATTCCGGTTGCGACAGGGCCGTAGCAGCTTTGTGGGCATGTGAATATTTGGACACTTGAAGATTTCGTGCAAGATGAAGCAGAGACCAGTAGCATAGGTTTTGTTTTTCTTTTCTTATATTTGATTTGTTAATTTGATCTGTAATGGGCTTCTGTTAGCCCACCAATAGTTTTAGTTTTGTTTTGTAAAAGGCCTCTTATAAAGTCCAAGTTTGGAAGAGTCCTTGGTGCTCTTTCCATTCTTGGCAACCTTTCTTGATTACTTTATTTTACTTTTAGCATAGCTAGATAGGTGCATAGGAGTGGAATTTGACTGCTTTTGATTGTATTTGTTTGTGGTCACGTGTAGGTGTGACTGATAACAATTGAAAAACCGTTATTTTCATATGTTATTTTAGACCAAATTACTCCCTTTACTGCTTAAAACGAGGTTAGAATCAAGCAAAACACAATAAATGAGTCAGTGGAGAGTCAAAAGTTGTTTTTAGCGATATTATGCTTGTTTTGCATTGTTTTGTAGCAATTTTGATGGAAGTGAAGAATGGAGTTGAAGATGAAGGTCTTAAACTCAAGACAAAGGAAGAAAATGAAAGAAAAGAAGAGTCTAGGAACCGCTCAGCCGCAAAATTCACTGTTGGGCGGCCAAATGCAAGGAATTGGCGCCCAGACGTGGACGCCTGGCGGTTTTGCGATTAGAGGCAAACCGCCGAGCGGTGGACCCCTGGCGCCGGGCGGTGGCGCGATTAGAGGCAAACCGCCAGGCGACATAAGTGTGACGCCTGGCGGTTGTTTGCTGGGCTTGGGACTGTTTTCTGTGACGCTTCTCGGCTATAAATAGCCCTGTTGCAATTTCATTCTTATTCTTTTGACAGAAAAGGGCGGCCAGACCTACTTTTCACTCTCTGGAGAAGATTTCTTGGATGCTTTGGCTCCTTTTTATCCTATCTAGGGTTTGTCTTTCCATTCTTCCATTATTTGTCATCTAGTTTCACCATGACAATGGTGAACTAAACCCTTTTGTTGTTGGGGGAAACAATGTAATCTTTTGAAACTCTCTTATATTGAAACTCTTGTTTATTTATATGTTTGTCATATGCTTTGATTATCAATTGTTGGGTTCTCATCTGCGCTTAAGGCTTTTATCGTTTAACTTATTCGATAACTGTTGTTTGTCTCTATTGATATGGGAACGTACAGTACTGTCATGACCTGGTGAGTAATTCCTTGGTTAAGCAATACCACCTAGGGATAGGTAGGTAGGACGACCAATTGTTTTTTATTCTGTTCGATAATGCATTGCTAGTTACTAGGGAGGCTAGGGATAACAAGCAAGTAATTAGTAATAGGCTCTTTTCGCTGAGGGATCGGGTTAAGGGTAGGCCAAGAAAGTTTGCATAACAATTAGATAATAAAGAAATTTAAACAAGAGGAGTACATAAAAGAGAGCGGATAAGATGAAATTGTAAACCCCTAACAACTCCATTCATCCATAGTCTTTTTCGTCAATTGAATCAACGCATTGCATGTTTATTTTGTGTTTTTGCATTCCACACAATTAATTTTTCTTTTATAAGTCTTACGATTTCAATTCGCACGAAAGATAAGGCTGTGAGTCCTTTGTGAGAGAATGATATTGGGTCAACCAATTATATTACTTGGAATGATCTGGTACACTTGCCAGGGAGTCAACAGTGACCTTTGTCACATTATAGTCCGAATGTTTAGGGGTCCTTAATGTTCGTTATCATTGTCTTTGGTTGTGCTTGTTTCTTTTGAGTCTTGCACTTTGATTTTAAAGGTAATTTTATTTTAAAGGAGAATTAGCTAATAGGTTAAGACATTTCTCGCTAAGGTAAGACTTGGTACTTAAGTAGTCTTCATGACTCATCTCTCTTACCTGGGACTTGTCTAAAAGTGAAACTTTTAGTCCTTTAGATTAAGAAAACTTTTAAGAATAAATATGTCTTGTTATAGTTCATATAGGTCTTCTTCATATAGGTCGTCTAGTCTAGATAATGTTGATGAAATGTTTAAACAAGCTAGGAATCTTCCATTCTTTGGAAAAGATATAGGCGCATTAACATATCTAGCTTGGGAAAAAGAAGTGGATAAAATAAATCCTTGGTTTTATAGAGAGAGTGAATCTTATGTCCTTAGCATTTATCTCTCTCTAAGTTAGAAGAACATGCAAGAGAGTGGTGGGATGAAAGACAATACCAAGTTAGGAAAGGTAGAAAGTCCACCATTAGGGATTGGAGTGAGTTAAAAGCTTGCATGAGAAGAAAGTTTGTGCCTTCAAGCATTAAAAGAAACCTAGAACTAACTAGAGATTGCATTGAAAATGGAAAATGTTTCTTGAGAATTTAAGTGATCATGGGTTTCTTAGGAGAGAATTAGAATTTGGGACAAAACTTAAAGAGATCAAGGAAAAGAAAAGAAAAAGAGAGATAGAGAGAAAAGAAGACAAAGATAGGGAAGAAGAAGAGAAGAAAGTAAGAGAAGAAAAAGAGAAAAGAGAATAAGAGAGAAGAGAAGAAGAAAGAAGAAGAGAAGAAGAGAGAAGAAGAAAGAAGAAAAGAAGAAGAGAGGAGAGAAGAAGAAATGAAAGAGAAAGAAGAAAAGGAAAAGAAAGAAAAGGAGGAAGTGCTACTGAGAGCAACTTTGACTCCAATCATGGAACCCAATTTTAAAAGGGAAGGTTTTCAATCTTTTCCAATCATTTTTAGCTCTTCCAAATTTAATTTTTCTTTCAAATCAATTGCCATACGATATTCTAGGCAAATCTTTTTAAACTATGGCAATTCAAATCTCGAGTTATTGTTATCTTCAAGAAAACAAGTAACTCAAGAAAATATTGAATTTGGACTTCTAACATTTTCAAAGATTACAAACCAAAATATTAGAAGTTCTTATTCTCTTGTGTTTATAGAAAATTTATTCCTTGGATTGATATTAACTAAAGATATATTTGATGCATATTGTAGATTTGTGTTTGATCCAGGAGGAAGAAAAGTGGATCTCAAAGAATAAAGCCACTTCAAGACGGCCATGCTCCCAAGACTATGTGGAGCCTCTACATAAGGCGATTGCCAGAATTGAGGACAAATCTTTTTTTAAGAGGGAGGGTATGATGGAATCCTTCCTAACACAGTCCTCTTAGTTGTATTTTTACATTTCATTGTATCTGTAGTGTAGCTTGTAAGGAGCATGGATCACTATAAATACCCAGCTCCTCACTTGTATTTGGTACTTTTGAGATTAATGAGAATTTGGTTTTCTAAATCAGAAAATAATTCTTTCTTGAAAGTCAGGCTAGAGAGTCCAAGAGAACTCTTCTAGCCATCTTCCAAGCACACCTCATTATTTCATTTTCCATTATCCTCATCGTGCTTCTCTCTCATATCCACACTGCACCACTCATCAGAAGCCACATCTTTAGCTTCTTTTGCACGTGTCAGGGCCTTGGCTTTGTTAGCGCATCACTTTCAATTTTCCATTTCACACATTCCAGAGGCCATTTCATTTCTCCAGCGTCATTCCTTGAGAGCTCTGTTTTCTCTCTCGAGCTCATCTTCGCCAACCATGGTTCTTCATCGTAGGTCACCATTTTCTCCACAGATCTGTCCATTTCTTCACAGTTTCATCATCTCCGGTCACTTTCCTTCCACTCTCACCGATTACTTTCACCAGCCTAGGCTTTCTTGTCATTATTTCACCATTTCCTAAATTTCCACTGATTAAAACCATTTTCCTCTGATTATCCTTTACTTCCACCTATTAATCTTTCGTTTCCACCGATTAATCGGTTCCTTTTAAGTTTTCCCCTTCATTTAGGGTTTCCGTGAATTCGATCTCACTTTCGATCCGATTAGGTTCGAGATCGTCTTCTCCTTCGAGAATCATCCATTCTGCTGCGTCTTTTGTTTGTCCGAAAAGCTTCGAGGAGTCCGCATCGCACCTACGATCATCTCCTTGGAGCCTTCTTCCATCAATCAAGGTTCTCCATCAAGCGTGAGGTGCTATGGATGTGGAGAAAGTGGACATTTAAAGACTGATTGTCCTAAAAACAAGAAAAGTGAAGAAAAGAAGGAAAGGAAGTTTCCAAAGAAGAAGAAATCATATATAGCTTGGGAAGGCAATGCATCTAACTCTTCAAACTCATGTGATTCAAATGAAGAAGCAAACATTTGTCTAATGGCTGACTCTGAAGATGTGGAAGTCAAGTAAGTGATTCTAGCTTTGAATCTAGTGAGTTAGATTTACAAAAAGCCTTCTTTGAATTGATGAATGAATCTGAAAAACTTGATGTTGCACATAAAAAGCTTAAGAAAGAGCATAATGAGTTGAAATTGAAATATGAAAAATTGCTTGATGAAGTTGTTTTGAGAAAAAAAGTTAGCAAATTAGAAACAAAATTGTCTGAATCAAATGCAATTCTTGAACCTGTTGAATGTCTATCTTGTAAGAGTTATATGTTTGACATTGACATTCTTGAGAATTTACTTGCAAAGGTAACTAAGCCTAAATCACATGCTAAAGTATATTTTGGTAAAAGCAATGTTAGGCGCACAAACATGCATCAAAGCAAAAAGTTTAAAACTAGGAAAACTCGTAGAGTTTGGGTTGAAAAATGGACTTTTGTTAAAAATAAAGTGAATGATGTTTGTTACTTTTATTGCATGAAGCATGGTCATACATCTAACAAATGGAACATTAAACATTTTGGTGTTTCAAATGGTAAATATGCATGGGTTAAAGTTGTGAAATGATATTTGCTTGTATGAACTAACCCCAAGGACCCATAATAAGATTGGGGACCTAAATTCTTGCCAATTTGTTTTTTAGGAACCTTCTAAGTCAAAGAAATCATTGTGGTATCTTGACAGTGGTTACTCAAGACACATGACCATTGACAAGAAGAGGTTCATCTCTTTTGAGAAGAAAAAGCAAGGATTTGTAACATATGGGGATAACAATAACGGAAGAATCATGGGAACCGGAGACATTGGAGGAGGAAACACTTTAACCATAAAAGACATCTTATACGTTGAAGGTCTCAAACACAACCTCCTAAGCATAAGCCAATTGTGCGACAAAGGTCTCAAGGTAACTTTTGAAAGTGATAAATGCACTGTATATTTTAAAGATTCTACTGATATTGCTTTGCAAGGTGTTAGGCATAATAATATTTACTTGATTGATATAGAAAGTGCATCTAGTCATAGTATAACATGCTTAGTTGCTAAAGAGGAAAATCCTTGGCCATGGCATAAAAGAGCTGCACATATTCATATGCAACATTTGAATAAATTTATTTCAAAAGATCTTGTGATTGGTTTGCCTAAACTAAAATTTGAGAAAGACAAATTATGTTCTGCATGTAAAAAAGGAAAACAAACCAAATCCTCTTCTTCATCCAAAAGCATGATTTCTACATCAAAACCTTTAGAACTTTTGCATATGGATTTGTTTGGTCCATCTAGAATAAAACGTTTTGGTGGAAACTACTATGCTATAGTAATTGTTGATGATTATACTAGATTTACTTGGATTTTTTTTAACTTTGAAAAGTGAAGCTTTTGAAGCATTCAAATCATTTGCTAAACGCATTCAAAAGGAAAAAGATTTGAAAATCAAAATCTTGAGAAGTGATCACGGTGGTGAATTTGAAAATGAGTATTTTGACAGGTTTTGTGAAGAATATGGCATTACACATAATATTTCTACACCTAGAACTCCCCAACGGAATGGTGTAGTTGAAAGGAAGAATAGATCATTAGAAGAATTAGCTAGGATTCTTATGAATGAATCAAATGTGCCAAAATATTTTTGGGCTGATGTAGTTAGTACTGCTTGTTATGTGTTAAACATGATGCTTATTAGGCCTATTCTAAAATTGACTCCCTATGAATTGTTAAATGGTAGAAAACCAAATGTGTCTCACTTGAAATTTTTTCGATGCAACGCATTACAAACATAAGCAAATACAATTGCTCGTCCTACTCCCCTATCCCTAGGCGGTATTGATTAACCAAGGAAAAATCTCACCAATTCATGTCATTACTGTACGTCCCCGTATCAATAAAGTCAAACAACGATTACCGAATGAGTTAAACAATAAAAGCATTAAGCACAGCATGAGACTCCAACAATTGATAATAAACGCATATGAGACACATATAATTCAAACAAGAGTTTCAATAATCGAGAGTATCAAAAGATTACATTGTTCCCCCAACAACAAAAAGAGTTTAGTTCACCATAGTCATGGTAAACCAAGATGAAAATAATGGAAGATATGGAAAGCAAACCCTAGAAAAGACGAAAAGGAGCTTAAGAATCCAAGAGATCCTCTCCAAAGAGTGCAAAGTAGGTCTGGCCTCCCTCCTCTGTCAAAAGAATGAGTTGAATTTCGTAACAGGGCTATTTATAGGTGAGAAGCGCAGCAGAAAAATAGGCCCAAGCCTAGCTGACCACCGCCCGGCATCACACTTTGCCGCCCGGCGGTTTCCCTCGTGCCACAAAACTGCCTGGCGGCAGGGGTCTGCCGCCCAGCGCCCAAAACTGGTGTCTTCTCCTCCCATTTGACCGCCTGACGCCAGGGGTTTACCGCCGGGCGGTGCCTAGACTCTTCTTTTCTCTGATATTCTCTCTTTTCTTGAGTCTATGACCTTCATCTTTATTCCCAATCTTCACTTCTATCAATTTTGCTGCAAAATTGACAGAAGTGAAGATTGGGAATAAAGATGAAGGTCATAGACTCAAGAATAGCGAGAAAATAAAAGAAAAGAAGAGTCTAGGCACCGCCCGGCGGTAGACCCCTTGCGCCGGGTGGTGAAACGAGAGGAAAAGACACCAGCATTGGACACCGGACGGTAGACCCCTGACGCCGGGCGGTTTTGCAGCACGAAGAAAACCGCCGGGCGGTAGACCCCTACCACTGGGTGGTGGTGCGATTTAAGGTCCACCGCCGGGTGGCAAAGTGTGACGCCGGACGGTGGTCAGCTGGGCTTGGGCTTATTTTTCTTCTGCGCTTCTCACCTATAAATAACCCTGTTACGAATTCCAGTTCATTCTTTTGACACAGGAGGGCGGCCAAACCTACTTTGCACTCTTTGGAGAGGATCTCTTGGATGCTTAGGCTCCTTTTCATCTTTTCTAGGATTTGTTGTTGATAACAGTTGAAAAACCGTTATTTTCATATGCTGATTTGGACTAAATTACGCCCTTTATTGCTTAGAATGAGCTTGAAATCAAACAAAACTCAATAAATGAGTCAGCCGAGGGTCAAAAGCTGTTTTTAGCGATTTTATGCTTGTTTTGCAGCAAAATTGACAGAAATGAAGATTGGGAATAAAGTTGAAGGTCATAGACTCAAGAAAAGAGAGAAAATCAGAGAAAAGAAGAGTCTTGGCACCGCCCGGCGGGAAACCCCTGGTGTCGGGCGGTCAAACGGAAGGAGAAGACACCAATTTTGGGCGCCGGTCGGCAAACCCCTGTTGCCGGGAGGTTTTGCGGCACGAGGGAAACTGCCGGGCGGTAGACCCCTACCGCCGGGCGGTGGTGCGTTTCAAGGTCCATCGCCGGGCGGCAAAGTGTGACGTCGGGTGGTGGTCAGCTAGGCTTGGGCCTTTTTGTTGTTGGGGGAACAATGTAATCTTTTGATACTCTCGATTATTGAAACTCCTGTTTGAATTATATGTGTCTCATATGCGTATATTATCAATTGTTGGAGTCTCATACTGTGCTTAATGCTTTTATTGTTTAATCATTCGGTAACTGTTGTTTGACTTTATTGATACGGGGACATACAGTAATGACATGAACTGGTGAGATTTTTCCTTGGTTAAGCAATACCGCCTAGGGATAGGGGAGTAGGACGACCAATTGTAATTGCTTCTGTTTGTAATGCGTTTCTGGTTACTAGGGGAGGCTAGGGATAGCAAGCCGGTAATTAGTAATAGGCCTTTTTTGCCGAGGGATCGGGTTAAGGGGAGGCCAAGAAAGTTTGCATGCAATTAGATAATAACAATGTTTAAAGAAGAGGAGTAAATAAAAGAGAGAGGATTAGATGAAATTGTAAACCCCCAACAACTCCATTTATCCATTGCCCAAATCTCGTCAATTGAATCACATTGCATATTTATTTTCTGTCATTGCATCCACCAAAATTATTGAATTTTTCTCCGTAAGTCTTACGATTTTAATTCATGCGAACAATAAGGCCTTTCGAGTCTCAGGGGAAGAACGATAATGGGATTTACCATTTTTATTACTTGATACGATTTGGTACACTTGGCAATCCGCTAACAAGTTTTTGGCGCCGTTGCCGGGGACTCGAGGTTTGACTTATCAAGTAGTGTGAATTGACTGAATTTGACTTGTTTGGAATTATTTAATTTTTCAGGTTTGTTTTTATTTTTTTCTAATAAATGTTTTCTAGAGTTTTGTGCCTAAGATTTACAGGATGCAGTTTGGACAAGAAGTTGATTATATGGGCACTCAATCCTACCAAAATAATTTCAATCACTGGTGGGAACCTCACTCATACCTTGATCAAAATGAAAAAGAGAAACAATCCTCTTTAAGAAAAGAAACGTTGGGGGAAATTGAACAACGTTTACTGGATAAACAAGTCTCTTGTGCATTAAAGTCTCTGGGCCTTATTGGGGTTAGTACTGAGATAGACCCCAGGGAAGAATGTCATTCTACTATCTTTGCGAATGATAAAGTCAATTGTGAAGAAAAGATAGAAGAAGATGAGATAACAAAAGCACTAATATCTCTGGGTATTATTAAGGGTAACGGAATGGCCAGGAGAACAATGCCATTTTGCTACTCGCTTTACTTTGCTGGAGGATATTGCTGAGATGGAAAGGGTTCTATGCCTTCCTGGAAGGCGTTTTCAGACAAATGCCAGTGGAGCCCGGGTTAATATTAGGAGGCTAGACTTGTCACCTTTGGCAAGATATTGGATGGCCTTCACCCATGCCAACATCCAACCCTGCTCGCACATTTCCGATGTCACGATACTAAGGAGTTGTCTTATTTATTGTATATGCTGAAGCAGCTGGATGTGAATGTCGGGCAGATAATTGCCGACGAGATACGCAACTACGCTACCACTGCGAGTAGCAGAACACCATTGGGACATCCATCCCTTATTACTTTTCTCTACCAACTGGGTGGGGTGGATACTGCAGTTCCTCCATATGAGAGACCCAGGAGTGCTATCGATGCTGCTTACTTTCAACATTACTGTGCTAAGGGAGGAGTGTTGGGTGTCGCCGCCCAATCAAATTTGATTGCATAATAAGAAATGCAGTATAGCTAGGGAGTGACCCCTAGGTCGTCTCTCAAGGACCAAATGTGGTTCGAGTCTTAGGTTTAACACGAAGGGGGGGGGGGTTTGTGAAAGGTTTGCGTGATGAATGCGGAAAAATTAAAATGAAATTAAAACAGTAAAAACGAAAATTCACGCTGGAACTAGGCAGCTCTGACCTTTGCTCAATGTTTTAACCATAACTTTTTCTACAAAGCTCTCAATAAGATGAGGTTTTTTTTTCCTGGAAAGTAGACTCAATTATCCTTCATTTGATATATAAAACGTAGCATTTGGAGCTCTGGTCTGGTTGCAGTTATTTTTTTAAAATCGAGTCCAGAGAGTGAAAATGCTAAACCAAATACTAGACTAAACAAATATCTAAACACAGTTAAATTAAATTAAATACAAAACTAAATTAAAGAAATTAAAAAAAACTAATCCTACAATGCAAAATAATTTAAAACACAAGAAATAAACAACACAAACTCCTTCTACCAATTCACATGACACATGCACCTACTAAACAAATTAAAATTCCAAATGACCTAAAAATAACCTCTAAGTCGTGACCTCCCTCTGCCAGGACGTGAATATCCCTCCAATTCTTCATTGAAAATCGTGCAAACTCCTTTTATAAAAGCAAATAAAATGATGAAGGAAATCATTTCTCCCTACAGCAGCGTGACCTTGGCTTTTAAAGGAAAGCCATTTTCTTTCTCTTCTCCAAATGAGATCGTGTGTGCCTCCTTCTTTTCTATCCACCACACCGAGACATCACTGCACCACCTAAACTAAACATGTATAACTTCTCCAAAATGCAATTGAAAGTGTTTCATTAAAAAAAAAAATCAACCGTGATGGGACAAGACTAGATGTGGCAGGTGGTTGGCTACTAAAGGAAATTAAAAGAAAAAGAAAAAACTCGTTGCAATTGAAAATATTCTTCTCTGTTGTTACCTTGTGCACGTCCCAATGCAAAGTAATGGCTAAATCAATTTTTTCATTCAATCAGAAATGTAAAGGTAACATTCTATCACTTGCAACTAAGTAATAAAAAAAGTGTTCCCTTCTAGAAGAAAAGAAAGACAATGCATCAAACATCCAACCATGAAAAAGTACCGTGAGCTACATTTCTTCTCCTCAAAAAATTGTTCAAGCCGAGAATCTCCTAATAATATGTTAAAATGTGTGCTGGCTGGAAAGGAAAAACACAAGGCACCATTTCCTCCTCTGCAAAGTGACGACTCTACCAAGAAGATGTAGGCACCGTCCCAGCCTTCAAAAACGTTACAACCCCCTTGCAGAATCTGCCGAGACCGAGTGAATAGCCTCCTCCAATGTGACGGCTGCAACTTTTTCTAAGGGGCTATCTGTCACAAAATTTAGGGTAGGGTCCACCCTAAAACCTTAGGGTTTGGTGCCAAGTGTCTCTCAAAGTTTGGGCCCAAATATTTTTAATGGCCCAATGTGCAAAGGTAGTCTAAAAAAAAACTAGACTTTTAAATTACACAATGATTAATTCTAACTATTAAATTAAATTATAACTAATTAAGATTATCCATGTGGAGAGTCTTGAATTTATTTGTCTCCATCCCAATGCTCCAAAATATATATCCAAAATTTTCCCTGCAATTAAAAATGCAAATAATTAGATCAGAATATTCAAATTAATTAAAATTAGAATTTCCGGTCAAATTAAGCATAATTATGAAAAACGGGAAAATACCGGACATTCAAGCACAATTCCCTGATTAATTCTAGTACAATAAGCTAAGTAAAATCAATAAAATATCGACTCATCAAAATAGACCACACTTAGTCTTTTGCACTCCTGGGCAAAATCAAGACTTAAACCAGGGAAAAACTCAGACATCAGGGAGGTGACAAACTCGACAGACAGACGACAAAGACTAACAAGGAAAGAAATAGACAGAGTTACACAATTCTCAAGAAATCTGGACAATGAAAGGAAGTGGACAGAATCCCACACAGAGTCAAGGAAAGCAGATACTCAAGAAATCATCCAGGCAGTTCAAAGCATGACAAATGATCAATCAGTTCAAGAGGTGAATCAGAAGTAACAGAACCTCACAGAGGCACACTACCAGTGTTTCTCTCAAGTGTCTAGAATAACGATGTCACTCAATGCACTCAAGAAAGCAAACACAAACAGACTTGGCAAGCCTCTAATATCAACACTCAAAACATATATGCATGTTCAAATCAAAAGGTCTTTTATGGATGTAACGGGGTCAAGGAAAAAGGAGGATAAATATGGATGAGAAGCTACAAACCAAAAGGAATAGAGGAGCAATGGGGAACAAGTGAAACACAATCAAATCACACCCAAACCTCTAATTTCATCCTCTTCCTGACTCCTTTATTCACAATTTTTTTATTTTTTTCTCATTTTTCTGTATTTTTTTTTCTTGTCTCTTTTCTTTTCTCTCTTTTCATAACACAACTCTAAGAGACAGATACATAACATATTTACAAAACAAAACAAGAAGAGGAGCCAACTAACCAATTCATCTGAATCTCCCAAGAGACCACACTTATTCCCAGAACCATTCCAAAGCTCCAAAATTCCCTAAGGTTAAGGTAATCATGGTTTTTCAGTTAGGGCAAGTGTATGAGCTTCAAAACAAAGAAATGGGGAAAATATAGGCTTAAAGGGGCTATCAAAGGATCACAACAAGGTAGGCTCATTTGGCTAGAGAGGCTTAACAACAAAACTGCCTTTATCACTTTCAAACATGCATATCAATCAAGAACTATCAACAAGAGTCAAGCCAAGGCATATGTGCAAGCAATCAAGAGACATATCACACACAAGAAAGATCATCAAGTGGCTCAAATCTCACACAGGGTATTTCTGTCACAATCAAATCAACTCTCAAACATCATGATCATCTTCCAAGCAAAGAAAAACAAGGATTTCAAGCCAATCAGAGTATCAATGGAGTGAAGGAAAAAACCAACAACCTAAACAAAGTCCAGAAATCAAGAGAAACAGGTAAAACTGTACACAAGACACAACAAAAGCTACCTAGAAAACAAAAAATTTAACGCAGAAAACATAAACTAACAAAGAAAAATCTGAGTCTCCCCCAATAGACCACACTTAAACTACACAGTGTCCTCAATGTGTCACAAACATCATATCAGAAATCAGAACAGTTAACAGATCTTGGACAAGTGCAATAAAAGTGGGAAAGGGAGGAGAAGGGAAAAGGAAACTCCCCTGATCATGGTGGTAGTTGCCAATTTTGGACTTTAAGGGAGATCTTTTCCACCACAGGATTCAGCAAAGAAGTCTTGAGGAGGAATTTCTTCATCCTCCAAATTTGATCAAGCAGGGAGATGTCCTCCACAGCTGGATCCAAGAAGCAGTGATTGTTGATGAGCAGGTTCAGCTGGTGCCTATTAATCTTCAAACTGTCGTGTATACTGGCACCCTTGTCTTCCACCATGGGTGTGTGTTCATCAAATCCATATGTACCTCCTGCAACATGGTTAGTGCAATGTGGTTCCAAAGATATAACATGCAGGGGTATAACACCCAATCCCAGTGTAAGAGGCTGAACCTCAGATATACCCTCAGAACATGAATCAATTTCAGAAATAGAAACAATATCAATCACAGGTTCAGATTCATGTTCAGTGCATGGAGAACAAACATTCAGATGTGATAACACAAAGTAGTTCTCATCATGCAAAAAGGGGGATTGAAAATCATGCTCATCAACAATACAATCACCAACATACCCATCATCAACATAATCATCAACAACAAAATCTATCTCAGGTATGTTTACCTCCACTTCCCTGAAGATTGGTAGAGTGGTGGAAGGTGAAAGTGGTCTACCTATCTCAAAAGTGTTGCTCATATCTGCCTGGTCTTCCAATTCTTCATCAGTCTCCTCAGGTGTAGGAGTGGGGACATAGGAGGGTGGGGAAGTAGATGACGCAGTAGTAAACTCATGACTTTGCTCCTCATCTCCTATGTGGATGGCATCAACATCATCTGGAAGCTGAACAGCCTGAAATGGTGATTCCTCTGAAACATAAGACTGTTCCTCAGTGAGCTGAGTGGCCATCTGCCCCATATGATCAGTCAAACTCTGAATAGAAGCTCTGGTCTCTTGCTGGAACTGAATGTTCTGCATGGCTATATGCCTTAGTAACTCCTTCAATGTAGACTCAGAAGTAGTGGAAGGATGAGGAGTTGCTTGGGCAGGCTCATGAAACTGCGGCTGTTGTGGTTCCTTAACAGGTGGAGAAGGCATAGAAGGAGTCTGGAATGATGGTTCCTGATATTGATGCTCTGAAGTACCATACCATCCCAAGTTAGGATTCGTTCACCCAGGATCTTCGCTATAACCATACCGCATAGGGGAGAATTTATCAAGAAACTGATGCTCAAGATCTTCCCAACTGGTGACGGATCCTGGAATAAGACAACAACACCAATCCCTTGTCGCTCCATGTAATGAGTACTCAAATGCCCTAACGAACATATCCTCATCCGGGACATCTGGAGGTTTCATTGAAGAGCAGATGGTGTAGAACTCCTCCAAATGTCTATGTGGGCATTCACCTGCAAAACCATGAAACCTAAGCAGCAAATCTATCAGTCCAGTGTTGAAAACACAACGAATATCCTCCTTATCAGTCCTTTTTCCATGTTTTGAATTGCTTGGATGACTTCATGAGTATCTGTTTTCTCTGATTCTGTGTTGGATGTTGTCTCCTTCTTTTCCTTGTCCAGATTTCCTGAGGACTGTAATTCTGTTTGTTTCTGTCCTTGTTAGTCTCTGTTTTCTGTGTGCTGAATCGGTGTCACTTCTCTGATGTCCTTTGATCTATTCTCTGATTTTCGTCTTGATTTTGCCCAGGAGTGCAAAAGACTAAGTGTGGTCTATTTTGATGAGTCGATATTTTATTGATTTCACTTAGTTTATTGTGCTAGAATTAATCAGGGAATTGTGCTTAATTGTCCGGTATTTTCCCGTTTTTCCTAATTATGTTTAATTTGACCGGAAATTCTAATTTTAATTAATTTGAATTTTCTGAGTTAATTATTTGCATTATTATTTTCATGAAAATTTTGGAAACACAATTTGTGACATTTGAATGACACCAAATAAATTGAAGACTCTCAAATTTAGGCATTTTAAATTTTAATTGTATTGTAATTTAATTGTTAAAACTTTTTAGACAAACTCTTTGTATATTGGGCCAATTTTGGAAAAATGTTGTTAGGCCCAATTTTATTAGACACTTGACACATGTCCTACCTAGGGTTGAGTGGACCCCACCCTAATTTTACAGCCCTACACTTGGAGGAGCCGTCACATTGCAAGGGGATATTTTTTTTCTCTGGGCAATTTCTGGAGGCAGCGTTTTTATACCAAGGGCTGGAACGTTTTTAGGGAGGGTGCATAGGCTGGAACATTAGGATTTTATTTGGGAACGATGTTCATCTTTTTAGACCCTGGTTGAATAAAAAAAAAGATTCAATCTTCCTTTTAATTTTTGCTACTGACGTTACAAGGAAAAGACGCCACCTACATTAAGCTTTGCTTTTTTTTCTTCATTTTACGCTGTACCGTTATGTTTAAGGGAAGCAGCTCGGTCAAGGGGGAAATTTTATTAGCATGTGAGTTACGGCCTGGAGCTCCATTGATGTGACGGTGGGTCTGGTTCTTGACTTCTCTTCTTTTATTTAGTTGATGAATGAAGAAATTAATTGATGGGAGTTGGTGGAAAGTGAAGTCCAGCATGAGAGAAACAACATAGTCATTTCATTTTATTTTCTTGTCCTTTTCCTTTAAATTGTTAATTCCATGAAGAATGGAGCAAGCTGCAACGTGATGATGAGCACACATTTTCAATTGCTAGAAAGTTTTTTTTTACTTTGAGCACGCTGGCAGTAGCCATATTTCCATGTTATCTACATTTTAAATTCATGATTTAGAATGATGCATTTTTATTTTCCTTGGTGAATTAATGTGGACGTTCAATGGTTGGTGGAGATTGTGCTGTCACGGTCTTGAACAACACATGGTGCATTTCGTTTTAAGTTGCTGGTGGCACATGTTTTTATGCTAATTTCTTTTTGAATTCTTGGAGAAACATGCTAACTTCAAGTGTAGAAATGGGGAGCTCACTTCCACGGCTTTATTAGCTGCACAGTGCTGGAAAGTCTTTTGGGTAGAAACATTACCATTTTATTTTAGTCTTTGCATTTGAACCAAGTTGCATTTTTATATTTTTATTATATTAATTTACATTTAGTAATTTTGATTCATTTTGTTTCCTGTTAGCACTCTTTTAGTTTATTGATATGCGTTGGTAGATGACTAAATTGTACACTTTTACGTTTAGTTTAAGTGTTGAATATTTTCTTTTAATTCCTCTGCTTTGTGTTTCAATTGGTTGGCCCTTTGTTTCTTTTAATTTTTATTCCAAGCTTCAATGTGCATTTTATGTTTAGCTAAGCGTTTCTTTAATTTTATTTTAGTTTGCTGCATTTTAATTAATTCATGCATCTTGTTTTAGGACTGTTCAATTTACTGTTTCTATGTTGTCTGTTATGTTCAGTTTATTGTTCTCGTTTACTTTAATGATTTTAATTATGTTCGGTTTAATTTCCATTTTTAATTTAGTCTAATTTTCCTTTCACAAAACACTTTCAAACCCCCCCCCCCTTTTCATGTTAGACTTGACTCTGAACCGCAGTTGGTCCTTGAGAGACGACCTAGGAGTCACTTCCTAGCACTATACTGCATTTCTTAATATGCAATCAAATTTGTATGGGTTGCGACACCCATCAAATTTTGGCGCCGTTGCCGGGGACCAACGGTTCGGTTTTAGGTCTTTGTTGTGTTAGTGTGTGTTGTCTTGTCTTGTGTTGTGAGTGTGATGTTCCGTTTTGTGTGTGGTGTTATGTGTGTTGCATTTAGGTAGCTTTAGTTGCATATTTTCATTGCATTCTTCTTTCCCCTTCTTTCTCATGTCTACCTATTTTGGCTATTTGAGTAATTCTAATTCTGCTTGTGTCTATGATTCTCCTCCTGCTTGTTATTCTGATATTGCTTCTCATATATACTCTGCTGATTTCTATGTTGAGAACAGAACGGTTCCTCCTCCATCTCATGAGAGTGCTCCTAGGGAGTCGTTTCCAATTGATAAGGAGGATATTCGTTGTGTTTTCAACATAGAAATCAGAAGAGTATATATGAGAAGAAATATCAGAGTAACAAGTAGGAGGAGAATCATAGACACAAGCAGAATTAGAATTACTCAAATAGCCAAAATAGGTAGACATGAGAAAGAAGGGGAAAGAAGAATGCAATGAAAATATGCAACTAAAGCTACCTAAATGCAACACACATAACACCACACACAAAACGGAACATCACACTCACAACACAAGACAAGACAACACACACTAACACAACAAAGACCTAAAACCGAACCGTTGGTCCCCGGCAACGGCGCCAAAATTTGTTGGGTGTCGCCGCCCAATCAAATTTGATTGCATAATAAGAAATGCAGTATAGCTAGGAAGTGACCCCTAGGTCGTCTCTCAAGGACCAAATGTGGTTCGAGTCTTAGGTTTAACACGAAGGGGGGGGGGGTTTGTGAAAGGTTTGCGTGATGAATGCGGAAAAATTAAAATGAAATTAAAACAGTAAAAACGAAAATTCACGCTGGAACTAGGCAGCTCTGACCTTTGCTCAATGTTTTAACCATAACTTTTTCTACAAAGCTCTCAATAAGATGAGGTTTTTTTTTCCTGGAAAGTAGACTCAATTATCCTTCATTTGATATATAAAACGTAGCATTTGGAGCTCTGGTCTGGTTGCAGTTATTTTTTTAAAATCGAGTCCAGAGAGTGAAAATGCTAAACCAAATACTAGACTAAACAAATATCTAAACACAGTTAAATTAAATTAAATACAAAACTAAATTAAAGAAATTAAAAAAAACTAATCCTACAATGCAAAATAATTTAAAACACAAGAAATAAACAACACAAACTCCTTCTACCAATTCACATGACACATGCACCTACTAAACAAATTAAAATTCCAAATGACCTAAAAATAACCTCTAAGTCGTGACCTCCCTCTGCCAGGACGTGAATATCCCTCCAATTCTTCATTGAAAATCGTGCAAACTCCTTTTATAAAAGCAAATAAAATGATGAAGGAAATCATTTCTCCCTACAGCAGCGTGACCTTGGCTTTTAAAGGAAAGCCATTTTCTTTCTCTTCTCCAAATGAGATCGTGTGTGCCTCCTTCTTTTCTATCCACCACACCGAGACATCACTGCACCACCTAAACTAAACATGTATAACTTCTCCAAAATGCAATTGAAAGTGTTTCATTAAAAAAAAAAAATCAACCGTGATGGGACAAGACTAGATGTGGCAGGTGGTTGGCTACTAAAGGAAATTAAAAGAAAAAGAAAAAGCTCGTTGCAATTGAAAATATTCTTCTCTGCTGTTACCATGTGCACGTCCCAATGCAAAGTAATGGCTAAATCAATTTTTTCATTCAATCAGAAATGTAAAGGTAACATTCTATCACTTGCAACTAAGTAATAAAAAAAAGTGTTCCCTTCTAGAAGAAAAGAAAGACAATGCATCAAACATCCAACCATGAAAAAGTACCGTGAGCTACATTTCTTCTCCTCAAAAAATTGTTGAAGCCGAGAATCTCCTAATAATATGTTAAAATGTGTGCTGGCTGGAAAGGAAAAACACAAGGCACCATTTCCTCCTCTGCAAAGTGACGACTCTACCAAGAAGATGTAGGCACCGTCCCAGCCTTCAAAAACGTTACAACCCCCTTGCAGAATCTGCTGAGACCGAGTGAATAGCCTCCTCCAATGTGACGGCTGCAACTTTTTCTAAGGGGCTATTTTTCACAAAATTTAGGGTGGGGTCCACCCTAAAACCTTAGGGTTTGGTGCCAAGTGTCTCTCAAAGTTTGGGCCCAAATATTTTTAATGGCCCAATGTGCAAAGGTAGTCTAAAAAAAACTAGACTTTTAAATTACACAATGATTAATTCTAACTACTAAATTAAAATATAACTAATTAAGATTATCTATGTGGAGAGTCTTGAATTTATTTGTCTCCATCCCAATGCTCCAAAATATATCACCAAAATTTTCCCTGCAATTAAAAATGCAAATAATTAGCTCAAAATATTCAAATTAATTAAAATTAGAATTTCCAGTCAAATTAAGCATAATTATGAAAAACGGGAAAATACCGGACATTCAAGCACAATTCCCTGATTAATTCTAGTACAATAAGCTAAGTAAAATCAATAAAATATCGACTCATCAAGGAGATGCAGGAGCAGCACCCAGGGGACGTCGTAGGAGAGCTGCACCACAGCAGGATCAGGTTCCAGATGGTCCAGCATAGCATGCAGAGTCATTTCAGATGCGGGACATGTATATGTCCATGATGGAGGCTAGGATGGAAGCTCTTTACAGGGGGCAGACAGCCTGCTGAGATGATTATTGGGATGTATGATCAGCCGCCAGTACATAGGTGGACCATGGATGAGTATCATGCAGCAGTGGCTTGGCTCGGGAGCAGGGCCAGAGTAGTGGTTATGGTGCAGGCAGAGCACCAAACACAGATGGAGACGACTTTGAGGATGCTGAGGATGAGAGTTAGGAGGACTCAGATGATAGCATGGGATGATTGAGGGCATCTACTGATAGTTGCCCATTTTATAGACAGGATTTTTTTTTCTTTTCTTTTCTTCTCTTGTCTTCTTTTATTTTTGCATTTTAATCTTTGACTTTTTTTTATGTGTATGCTTGACTTGAACACTTTTTCTGAAGATGTTTGATTGATTACTTTGCATGATGAATCTATTTGATGATGATTTGATGTGAATGATTACTGAGTTGTATGCATGTTAACATAGTGTGAAACAGTTGTGTGGTGAAGTATGATTGTGGTCATGATGCTAAACATGATGTATGAATAACTGTGTGTGAGAAAGCATGTTGTGAGAGGTATTGAGCCCCAGAGTTTTTATTGTTGTATGTACTGTTCACTTTGAAGCATAAATTTTATTGCACTAATCTTGATGATTGATTGATTTTTATATGAATGTCAAATGATCAAGGCCAAGTTTGAAAACCCTTTTCTAGCCAAATTTCCACCCAAAAAGCTTTAAAGATTATATCCTTTTTTAACCTTAGCCTGAAACAGGATGAAACCCCCTGATTTGAAATTATTTATCTTGAGTTGGGTTGAGAATAATTGTATGGAATGAAAAGGTTCAAGTTTGGGGTTGCATGGGAAAATTGGAAAAGCAAAAGAGAAGCATTGAGCTCAAGTTTGAAAAGCAAAATACATGAATAGAGAAAAAGAAAAGAAAAGAATAAAGGCATGAAGATTAGCTCAATGAAAAAGAAAAAGGGAAGAAGTTGGGAACGAGTGAAATTGGTAATAAGAGAGAGTTTAAACTTGAACCTTTTCATTAATGAAATAGTTCTTTTGACTCAAGAATTTTGTGATCCAGAAAAACCAATTTTTATTGATAGCCTGACCTCATTAAAAGCCTTGAAAAAGTCCTTTTGATGGCATTTTGCATAGAAAGATGTTGATTGTTTGAGATGAATGGCAATTTTATTATGTGATTTGTGAACAATAAACAGTGGAGTGCTACCTTAAACACTTGAGTGATTGAGTGAAACACTTGCTTGGTGAGAACTTCTTAAGTTCATGATTGCATTCTTTGTTTAGTGGACTGATCATTCATACTGTGTAGCATCTGTTGAGGAACGCATGAGCTATGTTGAGAACAAGCATGCATCTGGATTAGAGTTCACTGATTATCTGAAATTGAGTAAGTTTTTTCACGCGTTTTGGAAATGTTGAATCATTGGATGAAAGCGTAGAAAGTCAAGCTCTGTTTTATTTTGTGGTTTTCTTTTGTCTTGCTTGAGGACAAGCAAATTTCTAAGTTTGGGGTTGTGATAACGGTTGAAAAACCGTTATTTTCATATGCTAAATTGGACTAAATTACGCCCTTTATTGCTTAGAATGAGCTTGAAATCAAACGAAACTCAATAAATGAGTCAGTCGAGGGTCAAAAGCTCTTTTTAGCGATTTTATGCTTGTTTTGCATTGTTTTGCAGCAAAATTGACAGAAGTGAAGATTGGGAATAACGATGAAGGTCATAGACTCAAGAAAAGAGAGAAAATCAGAGAGAAGAAGAGTCTAGGCACCGCCAGGCGGTAAACCCCTGGCGCCGGGCGGTCAAGCGGGAGGAAAAGACACCAGTTTTGGGCGCGGGGCGGCATGCCCCTGCCGCCGGGCGGTTTTGCGGCACGAGGGAAACCGCCGGGCGGTTGTGCGTTTCAAGATCCACCGCCGAGCGGCAAAGTGTGACGCCGGGCGGTGGTTAGCTGGGCTTGGGCCTATTTTTCTGCTGCGCTTCTCACCTATAAATAGCCCTGTTACAAAATTCAACTCATTCTTTTGACAGAGGAGGGCAGCCAGACCTACTTTGCACTCTTTGGAGAGGATCTCTTGGATGCTTAGGCTCTTTTTCGTCTTTTCTAGGGTTTGCTTTCCACATCTTCCATTATTTTCATCTTGGTTCACCATGACTATGGTGAACTAAACCCTTTTTGTTGTTGGGGGAACAATGTAATCTTTTAATACTCTCGATTATTGAAACTCTTGTTTGAATTATATGTGTCTCATATGCGTTTATTATCAATTGTTGGAGTCTCATACTGTGCTTAGTGCTTTTGTCGTTTAACTCATTCGGTAATCGTTGTTTGACTTTATTGATACGGGACGTATAGTAATGACATGAACTGGTGAGATTTTTCCTTGGTTAAGAAATACCGCCTAGGGATAGGGGAGTAGGATGACTAATTGTATTTGCTTCTGTTTGTAATACGTTGCTGGTTACTAGGGGAGGCTAGGGATAGCAAGCCGGTAATTAGTAATAGGCCTTTTACACCGAGGGATCGGGTTAAGGGGAGGCCAAGAAAGTTTTCATGCAATTAGATAATAACGCTTTTTAAACAAGAGGAGTAAATAAAAGAGAGAGGATTAGATGAAATTGTAAACCCCCAACAACTCCATTTATCCATTGCCCAAATCTTGTCAATTGAATCACATTGCATATTTATTTTCTGTCATTGCATCCACCAAAATTATTAAATTTTACTCCGCAAGTCCTACGATTTTAATTCACACGAACAATAAGGCCTTTCGAGTCTCATGGGAAGAACGATAATGGGATTTACCATTTTTATTACTTGATACGATTTGGTACACTTGTCAATCCGCTAACAGCTTTCCATACCTTCCATTATTTTCGTCTTGGTTCACAATGACTATGGTGAAGTAAACCCTTTTTGTTGTTGGGGGAACAATGTAATCTTTTGATACTCTCGTTTATTGAAACTCTTGTTTGAATTATATGTTTTTTATATGAGTTTATTATCAATTGTTGGATTCTCATACTGTGCTTAATGCCTTTATCGTTTAACTCATTCGGTAATTGATCTTTGACTTTATTGATATGGGGACGTACAGTAATGACATGAAATGGTGAGAATTTCCTTGGTTAAGCAATACCACCTAGGGAAAGGGGAGTAGGACGACCAATTGTATTTGCTTTTGTTTGTAATGCGTTGCTAGTTGCTAGGGGACGCTAGGGATAGCAAGCCGGTAATTAGTAATAGGCCCTTTTCATCGAGGGATCGGGTTAAGGGGAGGCCAAGAAAGTTTGCATGCAATTAGATAATAACGCTATTTAAACAAGAGGAGTAAATAAAAGAGAGAGGATTAGATGAAATTGTAAACCCCAACAACTCCATTCATCCATTGCCTAAATCTTGTCAATTGAATCACACATTGCAGATTTATTTTTTGTCATTGGATCCACCACAATTATGAAATTTTTCCCCGCAAGTCTTACGATTTCGATTCACGTGAATAATAAAGCCTTTCGAGTCTCATGGGAAGAACGATAATGGGTTATACCATTTTTATTACTTGATACGATATGGTACACTTGCCATTCCGCTAACAGCAGGTACTGCTAATCTTTTATTGTCTATTAGCCTCTATGTTTTGCACGAAAATCAAATTTTCTTTTAAACATGTATTTTTTATCATCATAAAAAAGGGGGAGATTGTTACCAGTGAGGAGCATTGGTAAATTTGAAGATAAATGATTTTGATGATGCTCCAAGAAGATTAACTTGAAGAACATATTAAAATCTATTTTAAAAGCACTTTGTAGAATATAAATTTATTAGGAATGTCTTTAAATATGTAAATCTCGTATTTTTAGTACTATTACATATTTAATCGATTATGAGGAGCTATAATCGATTATCCTAAGCTTTTCAGAAAAACCATATTTCTCTGGAATAATCGATTATCACTCCAAATAATAATTATCACTGGTCTAAACTAAAACTGTCAAGTTCCTGGAATAATCGATTATCCCTCAGAATAATCGATTATCACTTTTTGAAAATACTGTAATAGACTTGAATAATCAATTATAACTTACAATAATCGATTATTACTGGCAGTTGTAACATGACCTTTCATATTTGGACCAGTTGCTTATAAATAAGAGCTTTTATAACTTCATAAATAACTTTGAGCTTTTTAAGAATACAGTTTGTCTAAGGAAGTTCTAAAAAGCTAGTTCAAGTGCTTTGCCTGGTCTCGTGAATAAGAGAAGCTCACGTTTCGTTTGTCGATAGTCGGAGCGGTTCTCTTTGAGTTGGCAAGGTGCTCTGCCTGGTCTTGTGAATAGGAGAAGCTCGTGTTTCGTTTGTCGAAAGTCGGAGCGGTTCTCTTTGAGTTGGCAGAGTGTTCGCTTTCGGTTCGTTTATCGAAGGAAGCACCCTTCTTGTTCGTTCGTCGAAGGAAGGTTTTATCATTCTCTTTATTCACTCTTATTGTAAATCTGTGAACTGGTTTTTTTAGTGAAATTGTTAATCACTTTTGAATCCAGTGTGTTAATTTTCTACTTCATACACTCTTTATTGTATTATGCACATCAACTGTTTGATAAATTTTCTGAAAGAAAATTTACTTTTAAAACTGACCATTTTATTTTAACTTGTGACCGAACACACTTTCCTCTTTATAACTCTTATTCCGCTGCGCAACTCGGTATCATGATACCAACCAACAAAAAGGAACAATAGTGAAATGCTAGGTTTCAAAGGAATAATGGTGGAATGTTGAGTCTCAAAGTAATAATAATGGGTGGTGAAGGGACAAGTAGCGGAAGCAAGAATTGAGAAGGAAACTTTGTTACAAAATTCTTAACCTAGATTTCACAAAAACTTGAAATCGAAAATTTGAAAGGAAACATTAACACAACATTGAAAATGTGAAATATCAATTTTCTATATCAGCAAAAAAAAATTAAAATTAAACCAATCACATTATAATACGTAATTATGTTAAAATATCGCTTTATTATTTTATGTACTAATGTAGTTATTCACCCCTCAAATAGGTGAATAATATTCCCTATATATGATCCTATATATTGTTACATCCCATTTTAATAGTATAAAACTACTAAAATAAAATATTATATATATGATGATAAAACCAATAAATGAAAACAAACCTACAAAAAAAAAAGACTATGCGTATAGAATCATTTGACTCCCCATCTGCTTCACCCTCATCTCTCACTGGAACAATTGAAAAGACTGTTTCCCTAAGCTCACATCATTTAGGTGATCATCGCAAAATAGAAAACAACACATAGACAGACAACATACAAACAAGGGTAAGCTAGAGTACAAACATTTAATGATATATTGTAACATGTTAAACATTATACACATGATACACATATAACACAAACCAACCAAACTGATTATGCATGATAATACTTTGACTGGATTGTCCGGACTTAACATGAATGTCGAACTATGGTGGGTTGTGCACTTGTGGTGGCCACTATTGCTTTGCAAAGCCCTTGCCAATTGGGTTTCACCCTACTACACATCACAAGGTTAGTCCTCAAATGCCTTTTTGCCAAATGTAGAAAGGCCCCTCAAGCTTGGACCTCCTGTTATTCTTATCACATGCGTCAAACCTCTCGATTTGAGAATGTATAACAATTAGAGTGTCAGGATAACTCCTAATACTGAGTTCCATGCATTCATACTAACACACTTGAAACCACTACTGAGAAGTACCTCCTTGGAACTCTCTTCCATATATTTGAAACTATAGATATCACTTCATATTCACATAGTACACCAATACACGAGACTATTGATCATACATCAAATAAATAAAAATACCAATACAAGTCATCAGAAATCATACAATAACAATATTCCTTCATGGCATATTAATACTCACATTTAGGTAAGGAAACAGGTCTAAAACCTTCACCAACAGCTTCGGAAGGGTCCAAAACCCCCAAATAAAAAAAAGAACGTCCAAAACGCACACCAAAAACCCTAAATTAGAGATCCCGAAAAGTGAAAAAAAGAACCAATATTTGCTGAGTTATGCCCAACGCCCCAAAAGGGGCACCCGGGCGCCAGACCCCTGGAACAGGGGCGCTTAGGGGGCGCTTGAGCGAGTTCTTCTCACAAAAGGGGTGCCCAACGCTGCACCAGGTTCTAAAACTCTCTTATTTTGACTTTGGTGAACTCTACACAAGTTTAAATGATTGCTAAACACTCTTAGGCACTAGGAAACGTTTAAAAAACACCCCCAACTTGAATTGACCACTCCAAAAACAAATTGACCTATGAAAACCCAAATTCACTCATATAAGCTACCGAAACTCAAATCTACACTTCCTTAGCCCCATATCACCTTCCTAACTGCATAACTAGGTCCAAATACACTTGTTAGTACATCCCAAAACTTCAGTTTCATCCCAATCCTCCTACTTTCAATTTCCAACACTTAAAACCTCTAAAATGGACTAGAAACTCATTATAAAGCAATTAACACTTCCATGACAGATATTTCTGATATGAACCTTTAGACAAGTCCCAATTGGTCTCAAATATGCTTCAAACTCTCCAAAATAGTTTACACCACTTATTCCAAAATCTCACTACTCAAAAACCGCATTTTTACACCAAAAACACTTGAAAGTTTCAACTACGAATCCCTCTCAAATCATCTAAAACTTCTAACAAGTTCCAGTTAACCATAAAATAGTGCTAAATCAGTTACCTTCTCACTCGCATACCTATTTCTCAAATTCACTCATCAAAACCCCACTTTTTAGTCTTAAAACTCAAGAATTTAACACTTTCACCTCACCACTACTCTGAATTCAGTTTCCAACACACAAGCATCATTATCACACTCAATCATGACAGTATCAAGCATCATAACCACACCATACCAAATATACACAACATCCTACCATTAAAATCATCCATGAGACCTATATAGCATACACAATCATACCAATTTCTCAAAATCGTCTATAACTTATAAGATACTAAAATTTATAACATAAACACAAATTAAGACAAGGTCTAGCTTCCCTTACCTTAAAAGAAATAGCCTCAACCCACGAAAACATCCCGCTGGTCGCTTGAAACGCAAGAAATTCCTAAACGGACCTACGAGGCACCAAAATTGAAACGGACAGAGTTCTTAGAACTCTAACTTCACCAAGAGCAAGAAAAGAGAGCTAAATGGTACATGCATAACAATTTATTGCATGATCATTGACCGAAGCAAAGAGAGCAAAAAACAAGTAGAAACTTACTTGCTCTAAATCAGAAATTAATCGATTGGAAGAGAAATATATACACAAATGCGTTAATATTCATCCTAATATTGTTCATCCATGTAAAATATTTTAATTAATAAGATAATTTAATCAATTAATTTTTATTTCATCTTTATTTTTAAGATTTATATTTGATTATTTTTATTTTTTATCTTTTTATCTTTTTCTAAATAATATTTTTAATATTTATATAGATCATAATTTCTTTCTAAATAATTTACTTTTATTTCTTAAATTAATATTATTTAAAAAATAATATACATTTATTAACAATATAAGTTGTATATATTGTCATATAAAATATTGTCAACATAGTTATTTTATTTGTTATATTAAATTATAGTATAAATACTTTTATTGTTGAATATTTTCATATTTTTAGTTTGTAAAATTTAAACTTATATGATTTAATAACAAAAACTAGCTTAATCATATATTAATACAAATTGGTATAAAGTTTTAAATAATTATATTTGTAATAACAAATTAAAATATTATACTTAATAATTCATTTAAAGATTTAAATTGTATATTTGTAATAAAATATTCACCGTTCTTAATATTATAAATTTTGTTTTATATCTTTGAATCCACCTTTTACTATTTTCAACTTGAAAAATGTAGACTTTAAAATTTTAGTAACAAATTAATTATTTTAAAATATACCATATATATATATATATATATATATATATATATATTTATATATATTGTCATTAGTTAAGTCTAAAAATATATATATTAAAGGTATATTAATTAGAAGAGTCTAGTAACACACTAGAAAATATAGCAAAATTTTATATATGAGTCTAACACTATATACATTAAACAAATCTATACATATATTGATTAAACGAATCAAACTATGTGTGCGCTATGCAAATCAGACTAGATTCGTTGTGTGACTTGTGGTGCATTGTGCGAAACCATAGTGTTTCGCCATGCGAATCTGGGGGTGCGCTGTGCGAACCCCCTGAGTCTAATCCCCTCTTTTGCACTTGTTTTGGCTAACTTAAGTGTGTGTGTGTATGCTGATCGAAATGTATTGTATGATGACGACAACATTATGTGATTTAAAACATGTGAATGTATGAGGTATGCTTAGTGATTGGATGTAACAAAGTGGTGATTGGTGGAAGTGTAACAAGTACTGTTCATGGACGTAACTCCATGATCCTCAAGGAGAGGATACATGGTGGTGCCCTAGTAGTGTTGGAATGATTGCATGGAAACTCAGTTTTGGGAGTTTTCCTGAAACTACAATGATAATCATTCTCAAGTAAAGAGGATTCAATCATGTAGCGAGTAGTATTAGGGGGTCTTAGTGTTGGAGGCTTCCAATATGCTCCAAGGCGTGGAACAGACTAACCTCGTGAGTGTGGTAGGGTGGAACCAATTGGCAATGACTTTGCAAAGCAGTAGAGGCCACCAAGAGCACACAACCCGCCATACCTCGGTAATCATTCTAGTTCGGACGAGTCAGTTTATAATGCAACAAGTCTTGTAGTTTCATTTAATATGTTTTGAGTGAACTTTGAATGTTGTGTGAGATTGTATAACATGATTTTTATACCTAGCTCACCCCTGCTTGTTTGTGTTGCTTGTGTATGTTTTCTTTTGCGATGATCATCCACTTTTAGATGTGAGCAGATGTTGTTGAGGAGGTTCCCTTGGAGCAAGTATTGGGAGGAGATGACGATGTTGTAGCTTAATCTTCTCTAGGACTTCTTTCTTTCACCTGATGTCTTTTGAAATACTCCTTATGTTTAGGTTTTAAAAATTTAGACTCTTTTATTTAAAGTTTTAAATTCTAGAGTTACTTTGGATGACTGTAATCCTAAATACCTAATTACTTCTCTAACTTCTTTCCAATATTATGATTGATGACATCTTTATTTATATATCTTTATCATGTAAATAGGAATGTCACAATAAAAAATTCAAAATTTTGTAACATATATATATATATATATATATATATATATATATATATATATATATATATATATATATATATATAAAATTAGAGATTAATTTAAATACTAATTTTTATAGTTATTTTGTAGTTAATATAAAAATTAATCTAGACTCTAGTTTACAAAATAATTAATTCTTTATTTATAATAAAAACTATTTTAGATAAAAATAAATTAGTATATATATTAGTATTTAAATTAATCATAAAAGTAATTAATTATTTTTATCTCCAATTTTTATTAATGATTTATATTTTTTTAGTCAATTATTATATAATAATGGAACATAAGTGTTTACCTTTTTTTGTGTCTAAAAGTAATAAAATTATAATTATAAAAATAAATATAAATATAAATTACTTTTATTTATTTTGTAGATAATTACTACTTTTATAAAATTATTATGAACGACACCAGCAGAAACTCAAAACACATGCAGTATGTCAATTCGCATTATTTTATTATTATTTTTAAGTATATATCACCAGTAAAAAAATGGCTTTTTACAGCGCACATTATGCCACGGTTCACCAGAAACCGCAGCATAATGGTGCGCGGTGGCAGTTCTGTAAATAAGTCGAAGGAATATGCCGCGGTTCACTGGGGAACCGCGGCATATACCCATGCTAATTTATTGGAGGGCTGACTAAGTAAGAGAAGTGCAGAAGTTACTTGGGTATATGCCGCGGTTCCCCAGCGAACCGCGGCATATACCCAAGTAACTTCTGAACTACTCCATCAGTCAGATAGAATTTCAGAAGTTACAGGGGTATATGTCGCGGTTCCCCAGCGAACCGCGGCATATACCCCTCTAACTTCTGAACTACTCCATCAGTCAGATACAATTTTAGAACGTTACAGGGGTATATGCCGCGGTTCCCCAGAGAACCGCGGCATATACCCCTGTAACGTTCTGAAATTCTCTGACTTAGTCAGCCCTGCAACTGTTATTCCCAAGAAGGCAGTTGGAGAGTCAGTTGTATTCAGGGGTATATGCCGCGGTTCTCTGGGGAACCGCGGCATATACTTCCACCTGAAATAAATTTAAAATGAATTTCAAATATTTCGAGGAATATGCCGCGGTTGCCCGCTGAACCGCGACATATAGTTTTAAAAAAATTTTCAAAAATGCCATTTAGGTTATTTTTTTAATGAGTATAGGCCGCAATTGGTTGTGAAACCGCGGCATATAAGCATCTTATACCGCGGTTAAGTATAGAACCGCGGTAGATGCCCTTATCAGAGTTAAAAAATAAAACTTTCGAACAATATCGTCTTCTTCGCGCAGACTGGACTTCGAGTTTCTCTCCCGCCGATCACCCCCTCTCAGTTCCCTCGTTTCTTCACTGTTTAAACTCAAAATTGTTCGGTTATTTCACATTTTGGACGATAAGAAACAGTTTTAGCCGATCAAAATCGTTTGAAACGCCTGTCATTCGTCTCCGCTGCCATTCTCCTTTTTCGCACCAAGCTTTTTCGCCGCCCCTGTTCCAGGTATTTATGCCCTTTTGCATTGTTAACATGATTTCTTTATTAGTTTATGTATAATAACAATTGTTATAGTTATGGTAATGTATGAAATTGCTGTATTTTTGGTAATCTATGGTATAGGTTTTGCTAAAGTTATGGTAATGTATGAAATTGCTATAGTTTTGGTAGTGTATGGTATAATTTTGCTAAAGTTTTGATAATGTATGAAATTGCTATAGTTTTGGTCATGTATGGTATAGTTTTGCTATAGTTTTGGTTATGTGTGTTGTGTTCTTGCATTATTTATAAACCTGAAAATATTATTCACTAAGTTTTAATAATATGTATGAAATTTGATGTTTAATTTTTAGTAGCTTATCTTTTTATGTAATATTTAGGAATATGGATCGAAATTGGATTAATTTACCACGTATTAGTGCTGAGTACGAGAGAGGTGTAGAGGAATTTATACAATTTGCGCAACGTAATGAGGGGAGAAGTGACGATGAAGTGAAGTTTAGATGTCCTTGTGTAAACTGTTTGAATGGGAGAAAGTTGAACGCAACTCAAATTAGAGAACATCTTATCTGTGATGGTTTCCTAAGATGCTATACAACATGGATATGGCACTGCGAAGAAATACACTTTCCGATTGACTCGCAAACTGAAAATGTTACAAATTCCACCATGGAAGAAGATCAACCGGATGAAGACAAATTAGAGGACATGATCCGCGATGTTGGCGCAGAAAATTTTGCCAAAGCTCATGTGTATGAGACGATGTCGACTGATGCCGAAACACCTTTGTATGTCGGTTCAACTAAGTTCACACGTTTGTCAGCCGTGTTAAGGCTCATGAATTTGAAGGCGAGCAATGGATGGACTGATAAGAGCTTTACAGAATTGTTAAAGTTGTTGAATGAAATGCTGCCAGATGGAAATACACTGCCCACTCGTAATTATGATGCGAAGAAAATTCTTTGTCCAATGGGTATGGAGTATAAAAGGATACATGCTTGTCCGAATGACTGCATTTTATATAGGAAAGAGTTTGAATTTTTTACAAAGTGTCCAAAATGTGGCTTATCA
Organism: Vigna mungo; assembly: GCA_036885675.1. Classification (NCBI taxonomy): domain Eukaryota; kingdom Viridiplantae; phylum Streptophyta; class Magnoliopsida; order Fabales; family Fabaceae; genus Vigna; species Vigna mungo. The sequence continues at coordinate 33,544,582 of CP144700.1, forward strand.
CGATACAAGTCAAAAAACAATAGTGAAGATGATGGTCAGATTGAAAAAAATGGATCTGCTTTGAAAGTAGTTTGGTACCTTCCAATAGTTCCCAGACTTAAGCGTTTGTTTGCGAATCCCAAAGATGCTAAAAACCTTAGATGGCATGCAGATGAGAGAAAAATTGACGGGCTGCTTCGTATTATGATGAGGGAATTTACATATGATGAATCCATATCTTTATGTATGAATTTTCAATTTCTGTATAAGTATTTTATTAATATCACATTAATTTTGCTTTTACACATTTCTATGATTACTATTACATGTTTTGTTAATTTATATGATATTACATAAGTCTTTTATTAATATTTAATGTTGTTATTTATTTTGACAAATATATGGCTGATCATCCACACTCTTCAGGGGATGAGGCTCCCCCGACCAGATCCAGTAGAGGACCCACGAGGATGAAACAACTATTGCTCAGGAAACAAAGTGGTGAAAGAACTCCGGTGAACGTGAATGTCACCACGGGTGTGGCAACTGGCCGCTATGCAGATGACTTCCGATCATACCTTGGAGTGGTGGCACGTGATAAGATTAGCATTCTTGTTCCATCTTTTGATCATGTGTCCGAGGTTGATCGGAACGTTATTTGGAACGATATATGGGTAAGTTAATTAATAGCATTTGAATTAAAATTTGTTTATATTGATAATTTTGTACTAATACAACTTTATTATGTTTATTTCAGGTGACATTTGACATTCCAAATGTCACATCACTTAGAAATAAGTGTTTGTCAACTGTTGCAGAAAATTTCAGAAACTTTAAAAGCAAGTTGACATCAAGATACATCTATGGAGAACTTAAACATAAGTCTCCATGTAGTACATATAAGTCCATTGATGAGGAGACTTGGCGGCTTTTTAAAGAGAGTCGGTTGTCAAAGGAATGGCAGGTTAGTATAGTTGATATTATTCAATTCCTCATTAACAAATATATATCATATGAACTAATTAATTCATGTGTGTGTGACAGGCAATTAAAAGCAAAGCACAAGGAACAAGTGCTCATAACAAAAACCCCCACCTATTATCTCGTGGTGGGTATAGGAAGCTTGAGGAGAAACTCCTCAAGCAAAAGGCAGATGCTAGACCACCATCTCAGGGTGGTAGCCCTCCTCAGCCTCCTTCTCCACCGTCTAGACATGAGAAATGGAAGTTGGCCCGTATGCGACCATCGGGCACCTACTCTTCCGACACTGCACGAGAGATTTCTGAAAGAATTGTAAGTTATCACTGTTCCTAAAATAATAAGTATTGTCATTATACATACTACATTAAACTAGTTTAAGAATAATGGTGTTTTGTAATGTTACAGGACGCCTTGCTTGAGCAGAGCTCCCAAGGCCAATTCACTCCAGAGGGTCGCCAGGATATTCTTGCTGCTGCGATTGGACGACCTGAGCACCCTGGACGTGTACGTGCTGCAGGTTCTGGAGTAGGAATTAAAGATTATTTTGGGAGCTCTTCTCGTCAGCATTCATATTCATACAGCGATACACAATGGATGACAGAAAAGATCACAAAAAAGGTCCGAGAAGACCTTAGAGAGGAAATCAGGGCCGAGGTTAGATCAGAGATGAGGGCTGAATTCCAAAGCATGTTCCAGCAGCAGTTTCAGAACATGCGCCCGGTGCCATCTCCTATAGAGGAACATGATATCCTTGCCCCTCCCACAGGTAAACTTAATAAACATTTATGTGCAATTATTTGTATCTTTTGTATAATCTAACATTTACTCTAACAGGGAGAAGCGGGAAAGGAAGTTGTTCTGCATCAGCCATCCCAGAGGATGACATGGACGATGGTAGTCCATGTCTGCTATACATTTTAGATGATACTGAGATGGTGCTGGTAGCTCGCGGAACAGAGTTTAGGTCAGCGACTGTATGTCATGGTATGCAACTATTAGAGGATGAGGTGAAGGTCTCAGTGGATGAAATGATCATATCAGATGCCATGGTTCCTCTGTCCACGGAAGAGATTTTCACTGTGGAACAAGCATATAAGTCGTTTATTAGTTGGCCTAAATTTTTGGTTAAACCAGTTTTTGACCCCTCGGTATGAAATTCTTCTTTACACTTCTCAATTTTAAAGGTTTTTAATGCTCTATATTACTTATCTTATCTTTTCATGTAACAACAAACGCAGACGCAGGCACAGGAGAAGATTCCTCTATCTGAGGAAGATCCTCTTGCTTCATTGCATCCACTTGCTGACATCCTTGATGAGAAGCCTTTGGAGGTTGAGTATGATGCTAATGTATTTGGGAGAGGCTCTGAGGTCCCAATATACCTTCATAGCCAAGATGTCTGTGAGCTTGCGTCGGGAACACAAGAGTTGAATATTTCAATTATTCAGCTACGGCTCATGTAAGTCTATGAGCAATTATTTATATATAAAATTGATTTATATATCAAGTATCCTTATATCAAAGTTAATTTTTGATTTCAGGTATATGTTTGGGGTCGGTAACAAGTTGGGGCGTTCAGATGATTATGGATTCGTTGATCCCCAATTAATTCATGAATCAAATGATTTTGAGCAGATCAACATGAATCTGATAAGAAGTTTTGCAAGCCGCAAGAAAATATAATTGTTGCCTTATATATCCGGGTAAGTGAACTTTGTTAACATAATAAAGTTCCATATGTGATTTTAATATTTAATAGTTACGTTATTATGAATTTCAAGCGCCATTGGCAACTTCTTGTTATGTCTATGCAAGACAACACTGCTTTGTGGTTCTGTTCATTGCACAGGCCTCCTCCCCCACAACTCAAACAAGCAATTGATTGGTAAGAACATCATGTTTGGACTTTCTTTGTTATATAAATGAATGCTAAAACCTTTTTTTATAAACAGTTCTATTCCAGCAACTATGATGATGGGTGGGAGATCAATTGCTAACAATAGAAAGATTACTTGGATTTCTCTCAAGGTTTGACATATGCTAAAGCCATACTTTGTTATACTTGTTTTATTTTAATGTTATTCACTAACTATTATCAATTGTGATGATATATTGTAGTGTAACAGACAAAATGGGTCATATGAGTGCGGATACTATGTAATGTATTGGATGACCCATATTGTTCGTTCTCACATCACAAGGAGCTGGGAAACGGTAATATTTAACTTTAACAAATTTTGATTTTTTTCCCAAATGTTGAATTCATATACACTAATTAATATGAATTGTCTTTTGCAGATATTCAAGACTACTACACCCGTTCCTGAGAAGCCACTACTATTCATTAGGAAGGCTGCTGCGAAGTCTATAATTAGATTATACAATAGCTCTTAGATTTAAACATTGCATTTGATTAGATTAGATTGTATTTTCTTAGACTCTGTACTTTATTTGATGTTGAAATACATTTGAACATGTCTTTGGTATGTTGAAATTGAATTTCTGTACATGTTTTTATATGCAGGTCTGTTTTTGTAATGGATATCACAAAAACAGACCTGCAATTTTAAAAAACTGCAAGGGAATATGCCGCTGTTGTGACCTTAACCGCGGCATATACTTTTTCGTTTTAATTTTTTTTTTTAAAAAAGACATATGGCCGCGGTTCTTGCACTAACCGCGGCCTATAGTGGACACTTTCTGCTGCGGTTCAACCCCGGCATATAGTGGACAATTTTATTTTATTTTTTAAAAAAAGGACTTAGGTAGCGGTTCTTTGGAAAACCACGGCATATGACGGAATTTATATACCACAGTTGTAACCGCGGCCTAAAGTCTCTGACTTACTACCGCGGCTAAATATGCCGCGGTTCGTAAACCGCGACCTATAGTGAAAAATAACCGCGGAAAAAGCCCCCCGCTGCACTAGTGTATATATATATATATATATATATATATATATATATATATATATATATATATATATATATATATATATATATTATAATTCTATTAAAAATAAAATTTGTGGAGTACATTTACTTGAATTTTGAAATCGAATGCTTTGTGGTGGCTATAAATTCAAATGTTGTCAAATCCGATGACATTTTGAGTGTGTAGCCCATTTTGGAAAAGGTTGCTATAACGCAAATTCAAATCTTCTTTATTTCTTGAATATTCGATATTGAAAATTTTGGCCTACTTTTACTGCATCTTTATTATGTGAGAACTTTTACTATCTTAGAACTTTTACTGAAAATCACGTAAAAGTGAAAGCTGAAGCAAAGTTTTTGTTCCTAAGAAAACAACTCTTACTACTTTATGCTATACCAACATAAGGTTAGTTGTTGCAGGGTATGCATACTACACCTTACCTTGGTAAAGTTATCCATTTAACCACAAAAACCAAATCAATACAAAACAACAAAACTCAGAAGGCTTTAAAAGATAACATTTAACCAACAATGCCTATAGTTTCAAACACAACGTTCATAAGTGCTGACAATAAACTTCAGTAACAGAGATATCCAGAATATAGAAAAGGAAATTAATGTCGACTCATAATGTTTCTCACATCTGTCAGAGACAAAGACAAAAAAAAAAGTCACAGAAAAGGTAGAAACTTTGTGTTCATTTGTTTTATGAGAAATTACTTCCATCTAGTTTTAGTTTTCCTATTTTTGCATTATGCTTTCTATGAGTTCAATCATATTTCAATCATCATAGACATTGAAGAATGTTGGAGTGCGAAAATAAAAACAAAATTATAAATACAGAATTTAATTTTCATAAATACATATGTCCATTACATTCAAATCAAAATTCAATAATTATAATATATATATATATATATATATATATATATATATATATATATATATATGTATATATTATAATTAAGTAAAAATGTAATCTATTAATAAAATAATAAAAATAAAGATATTACGAACATGATAACAAAACTAAAATTATAAAATAATAGTATATTATAAAATTAAAAAGATAATAAAAATATAAAATTATAATTTAAAATTTAATTAAAATGAATATATATAAGAAAAATAGTTTAATTAATTTATTAAATATATTATTTTAAAGTTCTTTTAAATTTATTATATCAATTAAATCATTGACAAATTTTAAGAAACTATTCCTTTTTTTATTCAAATAACCACAATTTTATTTTATTTTTCTTAAATCTTACCATTTTTCACTCCTCTATATTTATCTAAACAAATCCCAACACAAACTAAATATAAAAACATTATATGTTCTACCATTTTCTAACAAAATAATAATTCTTCCTTTATATGAAACATCTGGTGAGGTGATCATAGTTCAAAACAGGAGAAAGCTCCCACAGTATCCAAACATATACGTTTTGGGCGTTTCCTTATGACATTACTTTTATTTATATATATATATATATATATATATATATATATATATATATATATATATATATATGGGGTTTGTTGACACGTGTACGCCTGTTTTTCAGTTGATACATTTTAACAATGTGTACCGGATTTTAGTAGACAAAAATACTCTCATATATTATGGATTATAAGTTTTAAAGTCAAGGGTATTTGAATAATTTTCATTCTCAAAACTAAAAAAAAAAAAGAAACCCCAAACCCTTACTCACCTCCCTCATTCGTCTCAACCCTTTCTCTTTATCTCTTTTACTCCAACCTTTTCTATGTCATCTTATGGTAGATCCAACTAAAAAAACAATCAGAAATACTCGTCGTTAAACAATTTACCTTTGTAAAGAGTTGAATCATTGACATATTCGCCTTCAGGCAAAGGTTCATTCATGATCTCTTCAATTTCATCATCTTCACTAACCTCTCTAATTTCATCATCTTTAGATGTTGAATCATCATCTCTTAAAAAACCTTCAGGCCAATTAACAATTCCTGCTGATGTCATTATGCTTGTGAAAAATTAGATAAAATTACATAAGACAAAAATTATAAAATCAAAACTCATTATAAAATAATTTTTTTGGAAGAAATTTTTTAACAATCAGTGTTTCTTATTTTTTCACGTGAATTACCAATTCCTTCATATGTCATTATGCTCGTGAAAGTTAAATAAAATTAGATAAGACAAAAATTATAAAATGAAAACTCATTATAAAATCATTTTTTTGTAAGAAATTGTTTAACCAGTGTTTCTGATTTTTTCAATTTGGGCTACAGTAGAGATGACAAAGAAAAGGTTGGAGTGAAAGAGATGAAAGAGAAAGGGTTGAGAGGAATGAGGGAGGTGAGTAAAGGTTTGGGGGTTTCTTTTTTTTCTTTTTTTTAGTTTTGAGAATGAAAATTATTCAAATATCCTTCACTTTAACACTTAGAATCCATAATATATGAGGGTATTTTTGTCTACTAAAACCTGATACACATTGTTAAAATATACCAACTGGAAAACAGGCGTAAGCGCATTAACAAACCGATATATATATATATATATATATATATATATATATATGTATATATATGTATATATATGTATACATACGTATATATATGTATATACATATATATGTATATACATATGTATATACATATGTATATACATATATATATACATATATATGTATACATATACATATGTATACATATACATATACATATATATATATATATACATATGTATGTATATATGTATACATACATAAATGTATACATATATATATATATATATATATATATATATATATATATATATATATATATATATATATATATATATATATATATATATATATATATATATATATATATATATATATATATATATATATATATATATATATATATATATATATATATATATATATATATATATATATATATATATATATATATATATATATATATATATATATATATATATATATATATATATATATATATATATATATATATATATATATATATATATATATATATATATATATATATATACATATGTGTTTTTTTCCATATCAAAGACTACTTTTTCACTACGTACATTTTATATAGACATTCTACATGTTCTGCGGGTGCCTTATATTATAGACGGGAAACTCATTCCATTTTCGGTGGACAAATGAACGAATGTGAATAATATGGAAATTAAATTTAGTGTGGAAGAGAGGATAGATGAAGTTGGACTAATGTTAAAATACAAATAAAAAGCTATATTTTATAAAGTGAAAGAATATGATACGATGTTATAAGAAAGAGTAGCTTTTAAATTTAAATTTTTAAGAGATTGAAAGAAAATAAATTAGAGAAAAATACATGATAAATAAGGAAGAAAACTCTATAACATCAAATCTTTGAGTAGAGTTAAATAAAGAGAATTTACTTTCCCCAAATGCATATAATATGATTTAAAAGTAATTTTTGGTATTTCTAAGTAGAGACACATTAGTTTAAAAAAATCTAGAAACTCTAAAATAAAGCTCAAAGTCCAAAACATATAAAAATAACAAAAAATGAAAATTAGAGACATAGACTTTCGTCTAGCATGACTGGCTCGCCTAACAAACACAAACTCGTTTTCCCACTGAAGTTAATATTTTATAAAATTAAAATAAAATTACAATTTATTTAATTTCCTAAATTATTCCTTAGTTGTTCTTATGATCTTCATATTTTTTAAGTTCTATCCCTCATGAAATATTATAAGATTCAAAGAGACGTGTTTTGATCTTTGACCTTCGTCTTAGATTTTTTGAATTGCGAATATTTTTTCTTACATTCTTCTCATACATGTTTAAGAGATAGTCTTCTATCATACACTCCTTGAAGTAGATTTTTCTTTAAATTCGTACCATATGAAGATTTTTGTCAATCTTCCCTTTCTGTAGAGAATTCAACCCGAATTCTAAAGATCCTATGTACAAACACAAATACAATCAAAGACATAAATCTAAAATAATCAAAAATAGAAATTGTAATAAAGTGATATTTGGATCTCGAAAGAAACTGATATCTTATTAGCAAAGGTTTGGAGGTCTGCCTCCAATGTCAAATACCCACCTGCAAAAATCATCAAACAATTTTTATGCAATGCTCAAAGAAATCACAAGAAAATTTCCAAGGTAAAAAATCAAACTATAAGTATGATTTTGATTATGCATAAGTTGCTTAGAAATGGTCAAACAAGCTAACTCATGTTCTTAGATATTGACAAATCAACTAACATGTTCTAAGATAGTGTCTTCAATTTTTGTCATCCTGTCTTCCTTCCATTGTTGATGTCTGATAACGGTTGAAAAACCGTTATTTTCATATGCTATTTTGGACTAAATTACACCCTTTACTGCTTAGAATGAGCTTAGAATCAAGTAAAACTCAATAAATGAGTCAGTTGAGAGTCAAAAGCTGTTTTTAGCGATACTATGCTTGTTTTGCAGCAAATCTGAGGAAAGTGAAGATTGGGGATGAAAATGAAGGTCTTAGACTCAAGGAAAATGAAGAAAATTGAAGAAAAGAAGAGTCTAAGAACCGCCCGGCGGTAGACCCCTGATGTCAGGCGGTCCGACGGGAGGAGAAGACACCAGCAGAGGACACTGGGCAGCAGACCCCTGACGCCCGGTGGTTTTGCGGCACAAGGGAAACCGTCAGGCGGTGGCGCGATTTAGGGTGAACCGCCGGGCGGCAAAGTGTGACGCCGGGCGGTTGTCAGATGGTCTTGGGCCTGTTTTCTGTTGCGCTCCTCAGTTATAAATAGGCCTGTTACGATTTCCTATTGATTCTTTTGACAGAAGAGGGCAGCCAGACCTACTTTTCACTCTCTGGAGAGGATCTCTTGGATGCTTAGGCTCCTTTTCATCTTTTCTAGGGTTTGTTTTCCATTTCTTCCATTATTTTCATCTTGGTTCACCATGACAATGGTGAACTAAACCCTTTTGTTGTTAGAGGAACAATGTAATCTTTTGATACTCTCTTTTATTGAAACTCTTGTTTAATTATATGATTTTCATATGCGTTTATTATCAATTGTTGGGTTCTCATCTGTGCTTAAAGCTTTTATCGTTTAACTCATTCGGTAATTGTTATTTGCCTTTATTGATACGGGGACGTATAGTAATGTCATGAACTGGTGAGTAATTCCTTGGTTAAGCAATACCACCTAGGGATAGGGGGGTAGGACGACCAATTGTTTTTGCTTCTGTTTATAATGCATTATTAATTACTAGGGGAGGCTAGGGATAACAAGCTGGTAATTAGTAATAGGCCCTTTTCGCCGAGGGATCGAGTTAAGGGGAGGCCAAGAAAGTTTGCATAACAAAAGCAATTTAAACAAGAGGAGTAAATACGAGAGAGAGGATTAGATGAAATTGTAAACCCCCAACAACTCCATTCATTCATACTTTTTTCTCGTCAACTGAATCACATATTGCATGTTTATTTTCTGCTCTTGCATCCACGACAATTATTATTTTTCTTTCACAAGTCTTACGATTTTGATTCACACGAATTATAAGGTCATTCGAGTCTCATGGGAAGAACGATAATGGGTTATACCATTTTTATTACTTGAAACGATATGGTACACTTGCCATTTAGTTAACAATCTCATGGTTCATTGATAAACAAATGTTCCCTAAGCAACAAAACAAAAAGAAGTCAATTAGTATTTGTTGATAGGGGGAGTTATGTACAGCTAAACCCATATCCCACATATGAGTTTTTGATGATGACAACAGAAATGTTTTATAGTTTCTTACACAACAAAATGGCAAAACAATTGCTTGTTTATATATTTGTTTGTGCTTGAACTAATTATAATATGTATTCATTGGTTGAGAATGAATCATTGTTTGAAACACATTGCAGATTGCATATCTGTATGAAGTAATCAATTACATTGTTTGCATAATCTTTTAAATTTCATCATATATTAGTATATGCCTATCAGGGGCAAAAGAATTATGTTTTAACCGATCACATTAGTTGTATAATCGATTAAAACACGTTGTTATGCCAGCACATGATTGCTGAGTGCATTGAAGTGTTTTGAATGGAAAGAGTTTTCAAAATTGCTTAAGTATGGAACTTAACCGATTACATTATTTTTCTAATTGGTTAAAATGCGTTTTAAGTAAAAACCGTTTTCTTCGAAAGCCATAGTTGTCAATAACAGACATATTTTAAACGTTGTGGCTTGTATGATATGTTTAATAGATTGCATGCACTTTTAATCCATTAAATCCTGTGCAGAGGTAAAATTGTTAAAGTAGAAGGAAAAACTTAACATATTACATTAAATGCATAATCGGTTGAAATGCGTCAGAGTTCAAAAATCTATAAAGAGACAAATTGCTTTATGCCTATCAAGAGATTGATGATCTTACACTTTCATAACTAATTGTTTGTTGAGAGAACAAGTTTTTATAAGGAAAAACTAATTGATACTCCCCTCCCTATTGGTTGAGATAATTGGCCTAACTTTTTCTACATTTCACACTAGAGTTGGTGATGGAAAATCCCTTGGTCATGGTCAAGCACTTTCAAGAGAGTGAAAGTCATCCTTGAAGATGGTGTCAACTCTACCTTGTGGACCACCATTGGAGCCATCATGAAGCATGGATTGAAGAGTAATGTAGGAAATTAGGCCATTGTATTAGGCCATTGATAACGGTCTTAGAACCCTTATTTTCATACTTGAATTTGATATCAAAACACACCCTTTTTGGCTTAGAATGAGCTTAAAATCAAGTAAAACACTTAGTTGAATCATGTGAGAGTCAAAAGTTGGTTTTAGAGATATTATGCTTGTTTTTACATTGTTTTGCAAGGTTTTGAGATTAATTGAGGATGGAAGTGAAGCAAAGTGGACTTAGACACGTGAAAGATGAAGAAAAAGGATGAAAAGAAAGGTTGAAGAAACCGCTGAGCGTCAGAATGGACCGCTGAGCGCTCAGGGCGATTTGAGGCAAACTGCTCACCGGTAAAACTGACCGCTGAGTGGCCCTACGGCTAAAGGCAAACCACTGAGCGGTTAAATTAGGGGCTGAGCGGTTTTCAATTTTTATTGTGTTTAGATTCTGAAGATTCTATTATCTTTGTGGCTTATATATAGCCCCAGTTAGAATGAAAACTCATTCTTTTGGTAGAGAGAAACGTCCACAACAGCTCTACACACCTTGGAGGAGGTTCCTTGGATGTTTAGGCTCCAATCTACCAAGTTTTGGGTTATTTCTTCCATTCTTTCATTACTTTTCATCTAGATTCACCATGATTATAGTGAACTAAACCCTAGGTTGTTGGGGAACAATGTAATCTTTTGAAACTCTCTTATATTGAAATTCTTATCTTCTTTATATGCTTGCATATGCTTATCTTTATCAATGGTTGGGTTCCTTACCTTTGCTTAATGCTTTTATCGTTTAACTCATTCGGTAAATTTTGTTTGTCTTTATTGATACGGGAACGTACAGTAATGTCATGAACTGAGGGGAATTCCTTGATTATGCTAATACCGCCTAGGGATAGGGGTAGGACGATCAATTGTATTTTGCTTCCCTTTATCATGCATTATTAATTACTAGGGGAGGCTAGGGATAGCAAGCCGGTAATTAGTAATAGGCTCTTTTCACTAAGGGATTGGGTTAAAGGTAGACCAAGAAAGTTTGCATGACAATATGATAAATAAGCAAATTAGATAAGAAAAGTAGATATAAGAGGGTGGATAAGATGAAATTGTAAACCCTAACAACTCCATTCATTCATAGTTTCTTTTAGCCAATTGAATCATTACATTTGCATGTTTACTTTTGTTATTTGCATACCAAACCCTAAAATTAATTTCTTCTCAAGTCTTATGCAATTGGTTTACACGAAAGTTAAGGCTTAAGAGTCCTTTGGGAAAAGATACTTGGACTTACCCATTTTATATTACTTGATAACGATCTGGTACACTTGCTAAGGACTTAACAAGTTTTTGGCGCCGCTGCCGGGGACTCGTGGTTTAACTTATCTAGTAGTGTAAATTGATTAATTTTGACTTGATTGTATATATTTAGTTTTTATCTTTTTATCTTTTTATTTTTTTATGAAATTGCTACTAGGGTTTGTGTTTCTTGTGCATGCAACAGGAGACACGACATACTAGGAATACGAAAACTACACAACCTCTTCTTGAAGGCTTAAGCGAGACAAGGGGAAGAAGGAGAGTCAGACACCCATCTAGGGATTTGTTTCCTTCTCCTAACAGATTACTATCACCTTCACCAGATCGAAGAATAGAGGAAATGGCTGAACAACCTCCTCCAAGACGCACTCTTGCAAACCAATCTAATGTTGTTGGCCCTTTCCATTTTAACAGCATAGCCATGCCTACGGATCAAACGACCAACATGGTGATGAATCCAAAGCTTATACACCTGGTGCAAAGCAATCAGTTTCACAACTTATCAAATGAGAACCCATATGATCATTTGACAACGTTTAGTGAAATCTGCAATACTGTAAAGATGGCAGGTGTATCAGTCGAAAGAGTGAAGACCAAACGGTTTAAATATTAGCCCTCTGATTTTTTCAAGAAATCCTTCGGTATCATATTGATGCTAGATCCAGAATCTATCATGGCTTCTACATCAAAATCATTCAGAACACATGATAGTGTTAACACATCCTGGATCTTCTACCTTAGGAGGATGATTCCTCTTCTGAGGTTGAAAAACAGGATCCTCTTCTTCATCAGTGAGTTCAATTTCATCTTCAAGGTTGTAATTAATTCTTTCGGAATAGGGAGGGATCTGTTGATTTGCTGAAGGTATTACAGTCATTTGGTTAAAAATTTCTCTAAACGTCCCAGTATGACTGCTTTCTATTCTCGTTTCTTCTTCACCTCAACTAGTATCTAACTCAATGATTTCTTCTTCTTTCTCACTTTCTTCTTTTTCATCTTCACTGCTTTCAAAGTTAATTGGTTTCACTTCTACCTTCCTTTTCTCTCCTGTCAGATTAACTTTGCACTCATCTTCAGGGTTAACATCAGTGTTAGCCCTAAACTGATTCTTTCCTGTGGTTTCTATCCTTTTAGACAACTGGTCAATTTGCGACTCCAATGATCTGAAGTTGGCTTGATTACTGTTTAGCTGAGACTCATATACTAAAAAACATTTATCAAATCTATCACTTAAGCCTCTGACAGTCTCTGTCAAGCTGTTAACCTACTACCATAAAGGTGATGGTTGTTGCTGCCGGAAGCTTCCTACTTGCCCAAAAGAATTATTCTGATTTTGTCCAATACTAGGGTGGTTCTTCCAACCTTGGCTAGAATTGTCTTGGTTAACATTACCTTGCCTGTACTGGGATTGATTTCCCATGTAGTTGACTTCCTGTTGTATTTCTTTGAGAAAAGCACATTGACCATTAATATGGTCACCACCACATAGATCACAAAGCTATTGAGTTAGAAGATATTCCTTATCCCCTTTGGAAGTTCAGAAAGGACCTTTGTTAACTTCTCTAGTTTTTTAGTAAGGAGATGATTCTAAGCAGCCATAACATCATCAGCAGGGAGATGCAAAAGTCCTCCTTTCTGTACGCCCCTTTCACTTTGGAAGAACCACCCTAGTATTGGACAAAAGAGCTTTGCACCGCCCGACGGTTTGCCTCTAATCGCAAAACCGCCTGGGCGCCAGACAGTGGCTTCTCCTCGTATTTGGCCGCCCAGCATTTGATTTTGGCGCTGGGCAGTTCCTAGACTCTTCCTTTCTTCATGTTTCTTCTTCTTTCTTGAGTCTAAGACCTTCCATCTTTAATCCCATTCTTCATTTTCATCAAAAATGCTGCAAAACAATGCAAAACAAGCATAATATCTCTAAAAATAGCTTTTGACTCTCAACCGACTCAACTTGCGTGTTTTGCTTGATTTTAAGCTCATTCTAAGCCTTAAAGAGTGTATTTTGATCTCAAATGAAGCATGAAAATAATTTTTTTTCAACATTTATCAAGCACAAGGATTATGAGGACATCGAGAGGGTGATGTGTATCCCTGGGAGACACTTTTAGAGGAACCCTAATGAAGCGCCAGCCAACTTCCTTAGGGTGCACTTGACTTCCCTAGCAAAATACTGGATGACATTCACTCATCCCAACATACAGCCGTGCACTCATGTCTCCGACATCACGATGCATCGGAGTCTTTTCATCTACTGCATATTGGGACAGATGAATTTTAACGTCGGCAAGGTGATCGCCGATGAGATTCAGAGCTGCGCTACTACTTTGAGTAGCAGGACACCACTGGGACATCCGTCCCTGATCACATACTTGTGCCAGTAGGCAGGAGTGGACACTGCAGTTCCACCCTATGAGAGGCCGAGGATGGCTATTGATGCCTCTTATTTTCGTGAGTTCTGCAGAGAGGAAGAGCCAGCTAGAGCAGTTCCTAGGAGACGTCCTAGGAGGACAGCAGCACAGCAGGAGGATGCCCCTGTAGATGCACCAGCACAACATGTTGAGCCTTTCTAGATGAGGGACATGTATATGTCCCTGATGGAGGCAAAGATGGAGGCTCTCTGCAGAAGGCAGGTGGCCACTGTTGAGATGATTGTAGGAATGTATGACATGCCACCAGTGCACAGGTGGACTATGGATGAGTTCCATAGTGCGATGGCTTGGCCTTAGGAGCAGGCTCATGGTAGTGGGTCTAAAGCAACTGGAGCACCAGGCAAAGATGATGATGACTTTGAGGATGCACAGGATGAGGAGGAGTGTGACTCAGATGAGGACTTATGTTGAGGGCATCTACTGATGAATGCCAGCACTTGGATAGGGATTTTTCTTTTTTCTTTTGTACTTTGGATTTGTAGTATATGAGCATTTTATTTTTGTGTCTATGCTTGGCTTGTACACTGGTTATGATGATGGTTTGATATAAAATGCATGACGAGTTATTTGATGATGATTGAATGTGGATGATTGAGATTGTTGTGTATGTTGATATCCAGGTGAATGGTTCACTAACTGTGTGAACAAATGTGTGATCATTTATGATTGTGATTGTGATGCTAAGCAGGATGAATGAATAATGTGTGAGAAAGCATGTTGTGTGAGGTATTGAGCTCCAGAGTTTTTACTGATATATATACTGTTCACAGTGAATCATGAATGATATTGCCTTAGTCTTGAGAATTGATTGAATTGCATGTCTATGTCATATGATCAAGGCCATGCTTGGAAACCCTTACTTAGCCAAATTTTCAACCAAAGTGTTTTAAATATTATACCCTTTTTGAACCTTAGCCTTAAACAGGATGAAAACCCTTGTTTTTAATTTATTTATCTTGAGTTAGGTTGAGAATAATTGTATGTGATGAAAAGGTTCAAGTTTGGGGTTGTTTGGGGAAAATTAAAAGAAGAAGAAGGCATTGAGCTCAAATGTTGAAAAAGAAAAATGCATGAAAAAAGTAGAAGAAAAGAGAAAGCATGAAAAAAGAGCTCAATGTAAAAATAAAGGAAAAAGGGAAGAAAGGGGGGAATGAGTGAGATTGGTTTAAAAAAGAGTGGTGCTTGAATTTTGAATGATAATATAACTCTCTTAAATCAACGATTTTTTATTCTAGAAAAACCAATTTTCTTGTTAGCTCAGTCTCATTACAAGCCTTGGAAAAGTCCTTCTGATGATATTTGCATGTAAGGATTTTGATTGTTTTAGATGAATGGCAATATTGATTTATGTGACATGTTGAACAGAAGAGAGTGGAGTGACCTCTTAAAAACTTGAGTGATTGAGTGAAACACTTGCTTGATGAGAATTGTTGAATTTCTTGTCTACATTCATGCTTAGTGGATTGATCATTCATGAATAAAACATCTGTTGGGGGGAATTCCTTGATTATGCTAATACCGCCTAGGGATAGGAGTAGGACGATCAATTGTATTTTTCTTCCGTTTATCATGTATTATTAATTACTAGGGGAGGCTAGGGATAGCAAGCCGGTAATTAGTAATAGGCTCTTTTCACCAAGGGAATGGGTTAAGGGTAGACCAAGAAAGTTTGCATGACAATATGATAAATAAGCAAATTAGATAAGAAAAGTATATATAAGAGGGTGGATAAGATGAAATTGTAAACCCCAACAACTCCATTCATTCATAGTTTCTTTTAGCCAATTGAATCACTACATTTGCATGTTTACTTTTGTTATTTGCATACAAAACCCTAAAATTAATTTCTTCTCAAGTCTTATGCAATTGGTTTACACGAAATTTAAGGCCTAAGCGTCCTTTGGGAAACGATACTTGGACTTACCCATTTTATATTACTTGATAACAATACGGTACACTTGCCAGGGACTTAACAGCCATGTAGTGTAGGTTTGTTTAAGGCTTGTATTAAGGCCTAAGTAGAATTGGATTTTCCTTAAAGTTAGACATCCAAACCAAGTGGAAAGTGTGTGCCATGTGTCATGCTTCCATTGGAGAGGATTTACTTTTTAAAAGGTAGCCACATGGCACCCTAGGAGTGGACAGGATTTACTTTTAGTAGTGGCCACATGGCACTCTAGGAATGGAGAGGATTATGTTTTATGAGTGGCCACATGTCCTCCCAT
Organism: Vigna mungo; assembly: GCA_036885675.1. Classification (NCBI taxonomy): domain Eukaryota; kingdom Viridiplantae; phylum Streptophyta; class Magnoliopsida; order Fabales; family Fabaceae; genus Vigna; species Vigna mungo. Next base: position 33,561,113 of record CP144700.1, read on the forward strand.
CATTGGAGGTTAGAAGGTCTCATATTTGGCCGATGAGAGCAAAGGTGGGAGATCATGATTTTAGGGTTAGAAGGAGACACCCTTGGCCTATAAATAGAGGTTTCTCCACCCTTGTATTTCACCTTTGATTTAGAGTAAAGTTATGCTGCCATTTTTGTGCCATACTACTCTTTTAAGGTCACCCTAGGCTAGAGCAACCCAAGTAACCTCCTCTAGCCACCTTCCTCCAAGAGTTGGCCCAACCTCTCTTAGACAACCCTTAAACACACCTTCCATCATCATATAGCTCATCAAAACCACGAGCTATCAATACCTTTCACCACCACCAAATTCCGCAATCTTCATCCATGAACTTATGGCTTAATTTGCCTGTATATTTGGCTTGTCCTAGCTATAGCATTTGCCATCATTTGGTATCAAGAGCTTTGGTTCTTCAAGAGCTAAGTCTTTTGGTCCTTATCTATCCTTAATTTTCCATGTTGTTGATTTTATTTCCCTACTTGTCTTGTTGTGTTTTGTTTTCCATCTATCATTTGTTCTTGCAGCAAACTATGACGATTTTCAAACTTAAACTACAACTATCTCAGTTGTCCAAAAAATACGTAAAAATATTCAAATGAAAGCCCTTTGAGTCTAGTTTCCAAAAAAAAAATGAATCACTTCATTTTGAATTCTAAGCAGAAAGTTATAACTAAATCACTCAGCAAAGGTTAAAGCTGTCAGGTGTTGTCATTAGCGTTTTTCAAGTTCGTTTTTAGTTGTTTTGGCTACTTTTTTGTGCGTTTTTTTTTTAGTCATTCCTTACTGTTTTGTTTTGTCAATATATGTTTGTTTGAGTCATTTTAATTTTCAAATGAATCCATGTTGTCTAGAGTCATGTTTAGTCCTTTACATGTCTTTACTTCCATGTTTAACCTTTGAAAAATCACGAAATATACATGTTTGAGTAAATTTCAAAACTGTTTCAATTTGAGTTCCTTTGAGTGCTTTTTCTTTGCATATTTGAGTTCATACTTGTTGTTAGATCATTAACAAGTTCTTAAAGTTAGGTTTCCATTATGTCTCTTTTTCTGTTTCATGCTATATTTGATTCTAGTAGGTTTTCTTCATTTTGGTGCTATAAGCTTGTATGAACTTGAAACTCCTTGTAACATTCCATATTTGAGGTCTGATTTGGTGTGTGCTTGTGCTAAAAAAATTTCAAGAAAAAGAAGAGACAAAAGGTAAAAACACATGCATGTACCATCTTTAACGAACTTTGTGTGAGCACTTTGATGTTGATTTGAAGCTTATTTTTTATGTCCCCAAGCTGCTGTTCCAGCAGCCATGATGATCTAAAAAGGTTGCCTTAGTGCACCATTTGATCTAGCTTGCCAAAGGACAAAAGCACCTTGTGATTTTCTAGTAGTTTTTGGTTTTTGTGATTTATTCTAGTGTCATTCTTTAGGTAATTCCTTTTGTTGTGCTAACCTTCCTTTCTTACCATTTAATTGCTTGATTTTCTTCTAAACATTCATGGTTTTTTTCGAAGTAAAACTCCTTTTGAAGAGCCTTTGTTCATTTTAGACCTTTTCTTGCTTTTTCCTTGGACTCCTTTTGGCTTTAGTAGTGTTAACTTATGGTGTAGGTCTTTGGATGGTTAAAAAAAACGTGAGGATCATTAAGATAACAGCACAAAACAGTGGGGTACATCCAAAGGTGAAGGAGGCCTTGAAGTCTTGGTCTAAAACACAAAACAAGAGAGTATACACTTGGTGAGAAAGAGAAATTTGTGTGTATTTTCTTTGAATTGTAAAATTGTAGTTGTTTTGCTTTTTGAACTTGTAATATTTGCCCTTGTTAGGATGTGTGCTAACAAGAACATTGCACATTTATTATTTGAGTGAAATTTGTAGTTGGTGGGTAAGAGAGAACCAAAGTTCTTTCTAATTCATCATTAGGCCGCATAATTTAGCCTTAATTGTTTTCTTTAATTGTGATAGTTTAGTGTGTGTCAACTTTTATTTCAAGTTTAAATCTCTTTGAGAATTTTGGTACAAGATAACTCGAGGCAAGCTTTGACTAGGAAAGACTTGGTTTCTAAGCAATCCATAGTGATACACCTCTCTTTCCTAGAAGTGAACTTAAGTTTCTCTTGTCTCCTTAAGTCTCTTAAGGAATTTTATTTGAAATACTAAGTTTGTTTGCATAAGCCATTTTGAACATCTTAAAAATGTCTAGGATTATTTGTGAAAATTGTTTTTCAAAATTCTTTTAAATTAAATGAGTTTTTATAGTAGCTTGCATTTAAGTCATGGTAAGGATGAGCTACATTATAAAGTTATGAGTGACCTTCCATTCTTTGGTGAGAATACTAGTGCATTATCATACCTAGCATGGGAGAAAAGAATAGAATAACTTCATCCATTCCTAGTTAGGCGTGGTAAATATGATATACTTAGTTTATTCATCTTTGGGCTTGTAGGACATGCAAATCTAAGGTTGAGAAAGGTAGAAAATCTCCAATTAAAGATTGGTGTGACTTGAGAGCATGCATGAGAAGAAAATTTGTTGCTTTTTCCCTTGTAATAAAGCAAGAGAAAGTGACATGAGAGAGGTAGAAAAGAAAGATTAAGAAAAAGTTCAAAAGGATTTAAGGAAGATTAAGAAAAGAAGAGAAGAAGACAAAAGAAGGAAGAAAGAACAAAGAGAGAATAAGGAGCATGAGAAAAAAGAGAAAGAACAAAGAGAGAAAGAGGAGCAAGTAAGAAGAGAGAGAAAGGAGCAGGAAAGAAGAAGAGAGTATGAAGAGAAAAAGATAAAAGAAAGGAATGAGAAAGAAAAGAGAGAAAAATAAGAGATTGAGATAAGAGAAGAAGAGGAAGAGTTACTAAAGCCCCCTACCACTCCTACAATTACGGTTGAGACTAAGATGATGAAGGGAGTTTTCCAATCATTGAACTTTTCTCAATACATCCAACCATCTTTCATAAGTCCAACTTTTACTTTTGATAAATTTTCAACTTCTTTTTCACCTCCCACTATTTTTAACTCCTCAAAATTTTCCAAATCAAACTTTGAGTTGATGTTACCTTCTAGGATACAATTAACTCAAAGTAAACACAAACAATTTTGTGGAGTAGACCTTCAGAGTTTTCAAGTAAATTCTTTTAAAATTAACATAAGGTCTTCTTTAAATCTTTCATCTAGATACATGTTGTTTGTGGCTCATAAGATTATTGTTTTTGTGTTTTATGACACTTGCATATGGATCTTTGATCCTGGTGGAAAGATACACAAATTAACCAATAATAAGAAAAAGGTTTTTGTCAAAAAAGAACAAAGAAGATTTGAGAACAAATCATTTTCAAAAGGGAGGGTATGATGGCATATCCCTAAAAATTAACTCTTGTGTTGGAATGGATAGGTTTTCAAACATATACATCCAACATAAGACAAATAAAAGCTTCAAAGATGCTCTTACTCTTCAAGACCTTGATCATTCATTTGATTTAAGGTTTATCATTGTCGGGAGCTATATTCTTCATTTACTCAATATTATAACATTTGTTCTAACTTGTGTTATAAATTGGGTATTTGACCTTGGTGGAGAAGCACACAAAACTCGAAAGAAGATAAGGAAGTTTGCCTTGTTCCATGTTGAAGATTTGAGGAAGTTAGCACCAAGGCAGCGACGCCTGGCGGTTTTGCGATAAGAGGCAAACCGCCGAGCGGTGGACCTCTGACGCCGGGCGGTAGCGCGATAAGAGGAAAACCGCCGGGTGGCATAAGTGTGACGCCGGGCGGTTGCCTGTTGGGCTCGGGCCTGTTTTCTGTTACGCTCTTCAGCTATAAATAGCCCTAGTGCGATTTCATTCTCATTCTTTTGACAGAAGAGGGCGGCCAGACCTACTTTTCACTCTCTGGAGAGGATCTCTTGGATGCTTAGGATCCTTTTCATCTTTTCTAGGGTTTGTTTTCCATTTCTTCCATTATTTTCATCTTGGTTCACCATGACAATGGTGAACTAAACCCTTTTGTTATTGGGGGAACAATGTAATCTTTTAATACTGTTAGCAGATTGGCAAGTGTACAAATCGTATCAAGTAATAAAAATGGTAAAACCCATTATCGTTCTTCCCATGAGAGTCGAAAGGCCTTATCGTTCGCGTGAATCAAAATCGTAAGACTTGCGGAGAAAAATTCAATAATTGTGGTGGATGCAATGACAGAAAATCAATATGCAATGTGTGATTCAATTGACAAGATTTAGGCAATGAATGAATGGAGTTGTTGGGGGTTTACAATTTCATCTAATCCTCTCTCTTTTATTTACTCCTCTTGTTTAAATAGTTTTATTATCTAATTGCATGCAAACTTTCTTGGCCTCCCCTTAACCCGATCCCTCGGCGAAAAGGGCCTATTAATAATCACCGGCTTGCTATCCCTAGCCTCCCCTAGCAACTAGCAACGCATTACAAACAGAAGCAAATACAATTGGTCGTCCTACTCCCCTATCTCTAGGTGGTATTGCTTAACCAAGGAAAATCTCACCATTTCGTGCCATTACTGTACGTCCCCGTATCAATAAAGTCAAAGATCAATTACCGAATGAGTTAAACGATAAAGGCATTAAGCACAGTATGAGAATCCAACAATTGATAATAAACGCATATGAAAAACATATAATTCAAACAAGAGTTTCAATAAACGAGAGTATCAAAAGATTACATTGTGCCCCCAACAACAAAAAGGGTTTAGTTTACCATAGTCATGGTGAACCAAGATGAAAATAATGGAAGATATGGAAAGGAAACCCTAGAAAAGACGAAAAGGAGCCTAAGCATCCAAGAGATCCTCTCCAAAGAGTGCAAAGTAGGTCTGGCCGCCCTCCTCTGTCAAAAGAATGAATTGGAATTCGTAACAGGGCTATTTATAGGTGAGAAATACAGTAGAAAAATAGGCCCAAGCCCAGCTGACCACCGCCCGGCGTCACACTTTGCCACCCAGCGGTGGACCTTAAATCGCACCACCGCCTGGCGGTAGGGGTCTACCGCCCGGCGGTTTCCCTCGTGCCGCAAAACCGCCCGGCGTCAGGGGTCTGTCGCCCGACGTCCAATGTTGGTGTCTTCTCCTCCCGTTTGACCACCCGGCGCCAGGAGTCTACCGCCGGGCGATACCTAGACTCTTCTTTTCTTTGATTGTCTCGCTTTTCTTGAGTCTATGACCTTCATCTTTATTCCCAATCTTCACTTCTGTCAATTTTGCTGCAAAACAATGCAAAACAAGCATAAAATCGCTAAAAACAACTTTTGACTCTCGACTGACTCATTTATTGAGTTTTGTTTGATTTCAAGCTCATTATAAGCAATAAAGGGCGTAATTTAGTCCAAATTAGCATGTGAAAATAACGGTTTTTCAACCGTTATCACAACCCCAAACTTAGAAATTTGCTTGTCCTCAAGCAAAACAAAACAAAACCATAAAACAAAACAGAGCTTGACTTTTTACCCTTTCATCCAATGATTCAACATTTCCAAAGTACATGACAAAACTTATTAAATTTCAGATAATCAGTGAACTCAAATCAAGATGCATGCTTGTTCTCAACTTAATTTAGCTCATGCGTTCTCAACAGATGTTACACAGTATGAATGATCAGTCCACTAAACAAAGAATGCAATCATGAACTTAAGAAGTTCTCACCAAGCAAGTGTTTCACTCAATCACTCAAGTGTTTAGGGTAGCACTCCACTCTTTATTGTTCACAAGTCACATGAAATAAAATTGTCATTCATCTTAAACAATCAACATCTTTCCATGCAAATGTCATCAAAAGGACTTTTCCAAGACTTATAATGAGGTCGGGCTATCAAGAAAAATTGGTTTTTCTAGATCACAAAATTCTTGAGTCAAAAGAACTATTTCATTAATGAAAAGGTTCAGGTTTAGCTCTCTTTTTGTCACTAATTTCACTCATTCCCAGCTTCTTCCCTTTTTCTTTTTCATTGAGCTCATCTTCATGCTTTTATTATTTTCTTTTCTTTTTCTCTACTCATGTATTTTGCTTTTCAACACTTGAGCTCAATGCTTTTCTTTTGCCTTTCCATTTTTCCCATGCAACCCCAAACTTGAACCTTTTCATTCCATACAATTATTCTTAACCCAACTCAAGATAAGTAATTTCAAATCAAAGGGTTTCATCCTGTTTCAGGCTAAGGTTCAAAAAGGATATAATCTTTAAAGCTTTTTGGGTGGAAATTTGGCTAGAAAAGGGTTTTCAAACATGGCCTTGATCATTTGACATTCACATAAAAATCAATCAATCATCAAGATTAAGGCAATAAAATTTATGCTTCAATGTGAACAATACATACAACAATAAAAACTCTAGAGCTCAATACCTCACACAACATGCTTTCTCACGCACAGTCATTCATACATCCTGCTTAGCATCATGACGACAATCATACTTCATCACACATCTGTTTCACAGGATGTTAACATGCATACAACTCAATAATCATTCACATCAGATCATTATCAAATAGACTCGTCATGCAAAGTAGTCAGTCAAACATCTTCAGAAAAAGTATTCAAGTCACTGAAAAATAAAATTCAAAAATTTAAAATGCAAGGGTAAAGAAGAAATCCTAGGTTGCCTCCTAGTAGCGCTTGTTTAACGTCGCGAGCCTGACCCAAACTTGTTTAGTATTTGTCAGTAAATGCTAGTCGTCCAACACCCTTCAGTAGGTGTACCTTCCGGGTATCCTTCAATAGATACCAAAAGTTTAGCATCCCTCAGTGGATACCAAAAGTTAGCATCCCTCAGTTGATGCTACCCAAAAAAATTGTTCTCACTTTTACATGTTCAAAAGAAAAATTAAATAACAAAAATAAAAATTGTCTTAAAGTATAAAAAGTTCTTCTGAGCAATCAACTCTTCTTCCTCACACTAGAATCTTCATTATCCCACCTTCTCAGCTTTTGTCTTTCTACTTGGCGAATAGCAGAAGAATATGACCTTCTGATTTCCACGAAATATATATATATATATATATATATATATATATATATATATATATATATATATATATATATATATATATATATATATATATATATATATATATATTTTAATTAACTTGATAACCACGTTAAAACTCAAATAAAATTTATTTTAATTAATTGACTGGATTTTTTTTGGATTATCAAGCATATCGCATAAAGTGAAATAAATTTTGGAGTTTACCGAAATATTTAAAACGTAGAAGCACATGTAAGAATACATTGACTGCATTTTCAGGGACTAAATGGCAGTCTACGACAACAGTCTGAAGTTCAAATTTTCAATACCGAAAGAGATATTCATGGTCAATGACTCCCTCCCGGTTTGTGAAATTCAAGAGGTTCCCTTGTCTCATTTAATAGTTTCTTAAGATCAACTTGGCCCACTGAAAACAACTAAACCAATGCTGAAAACAAGTCACGTGATAGCTGACGTGGGTCGACAAACAAACAAAAACAGAATGACTCTGAAATTGGACTTTTCTTCATTACAGCATTGCCAACACCCCATTTCACCAAAAATGTTTCTACACTGCCATTTCCCTTTCCTTATAGCCCTTCCTTCTTCATATATGCATACCTTTTCTTCATTTTTCTGACCGTTAAAATTAACTTTTAAGACCTCTTACTGCCTATCTTTTCATCGGTAAATTCTTTCAACAACTTCTCCTATAATTTATTGTTTTCATCAGACCATGTAATAATGCAGGTATATCAAAATTTAATCATTGCCCAATGAAGGTACAATACCTTTTATGTTATCTTCCTATCCTAAGCTCTACGTACAAAGATTCACATGTTCAAGTAGAAGCTTCAACCAAAGTTTCAAGCTTTTGGTGTTTTGAATTTTCACAACCTTTTTTTTTCTTTCTGATTTTACGTATAAAAGTCTTTTTTGTTTTATTTCCATTTATTTTTTTCTTTCATTAGTGCTTATTAAGTGTTTATTCAAACAGGAGCTTCGTTTCTTGAAACAAATTATTTGACCACAAGCCAATAATGGCAACCTTGTGCTTTGTGTGAAGGATAAATAATTGTAATATATGGATTATAATCTAGCCAAAAGAAAAGAAACAAAATAAGTGATCATGGTCATATGTGAAAACAAACCTAATTTTCACTTCACCAGGAATCAAGAGAAAATGAATACTTGCCAAAAGAGTAACCACAATCTGATTGTTGGATTGTTTGACATTAAAGCGATGGTCATAATAAGCTTTATTTTATGGTTGACGTAGCATAACATCACAGCAAAAATCATGTCATCATGTTAATTGTTCCACTTAATTGTGGGCTTTGCAATAATTCTCCTTCATTATACATCCCTTCTTAAAAAAGAGCACACTTCTTTTCAAAAGGTAAACTTGCAGCTTACTAAAGGATAAGCCCCCAGTATATGTTGAAACACACTTAAAGAAGGAAATCGTCATCAAAACCAGCTTATTCTGAATCTCACTAAAACTTCTACTTCATTAATTCCATGTATTACAAACTAAAGAAGGAAAGTTGCTTCTTTAACACCATCTGCAAATTGTTTTATCAATTTTCGATCTTTCTCCTAGAGACATTTCCCACCAAACCCAGCATTTCTGAATAGTGATTGTTTTATCTCCTCAGGGCTAATGCTATTTCTCTGTTCACCAACCTATGACCATGAAAAGAGTAAGTTTACGGTAGAGTTTCAAGCATGCAATTAAGATTGAAGGGACCAAATAGCATACAGACCTCAGAACAAGATGCTTCCACCGAAAAGTCATTGAAGCTGCTTACAACACATTGCTGAATCTCAAGGCCTAATGCTTCTAACGTATTGACGGTTGATAGTAGCAATCCAGGCTTTGTGGCACAGCAAATGCTGATCCTAGTGTCCTGGCCTCTCCTTTCAACATCAAACTGCAAATATATTTATTGAGAAAGTGGGTCTGTGATTATGCTTTAAGTCAGGGGGTTTGGTTTGGCAGAGAGTACCTTGGGGGAGTTTCTTACAATTGCTTCATTTGGTTTGAGTTGGTCCTTTGAAATGCCCAACAGATTAATCTGCCTTGAGCCCTCTTCCACCTCTTGTTCTTGCAACTTGCCAATCCTTTCCAAAAGCTCTTTCATGTAGTCTATAGTATCCCCGAGAATAGAGGTCCTGTCCATCTGTTAAAAGTTGATATTGCTCAGTTCAGTGTGTCACACAGCAAATCAAGAAAACAAAGAAACCAAGCATGGGTCAGGTTATGGATGTAAGCCAAACCCGAGAATTCCAATTTTGTTTATACTGATTCAGATATTACTATTGGGGAAAAGTCAGGGTTGAAAAAAAGAAAAAGATATTGTGTTGGAAATCACCTTGCTGATTTTGGGGACTATTGACCTAAGCATGGAAAGACGGTCATTGAGACGCTTTCTTCTCCTCCTTTCTGCCATGAGATTCTTTGAGGGCTGTCCCTCTAGCTTTTTGGACTTGTGTTTTCTCTCTACATCATCAGACATGGCTGTGTTGAAGAGTGGAATCTCTGTGGCTTGTGGATTCTCAACACCATGTTCCTCAACTTTGCAGACACTCTTGATATCTTGAAAGTTGTTATTGTTGTTGTGATAAAAGCTAATATCTTCATCCTCGAGTGTGGGTGGAAGTGGAGGTGAGGGATCATCGTTCCCAGGTTCAAGCTCTGGTAATGACATTGTGAAGGCATCAGGAAATGGGTATGGTGGTACTTCATTGGTGAAAGGGCATTCAAATCTGCGGTCTATTGGTGCTGAAAATGCACCAAAGAGGGTGTTAGAGACGGGGAAAGATGGGTTCTCAAGAAAAGTGTCAAAACTCCAACCATTAGACAATAGCTCCAAGAACCCACTGGACAAAGCATTCCATGTCTCTCTTCTTGGAGCTACCAATTCTTCTAAGAAACCAAGCTGCGAAAGCTCCATCACCCCTTCTTTCTCACACTCTCACTCTGTGACCTTACCAACTAATAATGTTTTCCCAACTTCAAAAGATTATTTACATTTTAGGTCCCTAAGCCAAGTTTTTTACTAATTTATTTTTTTACATTAAATATTCTTAAAATTTTATTTTATATATTATATTCTATATATATATATATATAATAATGAAATTTACATATTAATATATAAATTCCAAATCTACTTATTCTTCCTCCATAAGACAACTTTACTTAAGAGTTTAAATTATAAAATTTATTTGGTTTAATTTCTCAATATGTTACTATTTTTCTCAAAATTTCAAATAGGTCCCTTTCTTTTTTGACGTCTCAATTAAGTCTTGTTTTCTTAAAATTGAATCAAATAGGACATTTCCATCAAATTGAGATAACGCCGTTAAGAAGGGTATCTTGACGTGTATTTTTTTATTACGTGACATTGAAAATGTGACTCAATTGTATTTTTTTAATTTTTGAATTAAAAATGAAGTATACTCTGTATATTTCATTTTTTAATTTAAAAATTAAAAAAATAAAATTCAGTCATGTTTTTAATGTCACGTAATAAAAAGCTACACTGTCAACATACCCTTCTTAACGACTTCATCTCAAATTGACGAAAAGACCCTATTTGATTCAATTTTACAAAAATAGGGACTCAATTGAGACGTCGAAAAAGAAATGAACCTATTTGAAGTTCTGGGCGAAAATAGGGACCTATTGAGACATTAAACCAATTTATTTTATTTACAAGCTTTTATTTTTATGTATAGAAGTTTAAGGAGTTGGTAAGGGAAGATTTTAACTTTGCTTGATTATTAATTTTTTACTCTTTTGAAAGCATTTGTAAAGTAAGTAAAAAGATTTATTTTTATACGGTTTATTTTAATTGATTTATGTCCAATTTTTCTTTAAACACTCTTAAAATATTTATTATTTTTAAAAAGATATAATGAGCTTTACCACTCATAGTTTACAACGAGTATAACCACTTACAGTATAAAATAATCCAACAGATTATAATATTTAATTCTTCTTAAATTAAATAACAAAATGTTTTAAATAATTTATGATTATCCAAAAACAGCAAAGTGTTTTTAAAACAAGAGTATATTGATTAGCTCTCTTAGAGAGAATTTAAATCAATACAAAGTTTATTTAAAAACTTGTTACAAAGAGTTTTCTTTATGAAAGAGTTAGAGGACACAAGAGAATGACAACTTAAGAGTATCTTGATTACAGTAAATTTTACTGTTATATGTGATGTTATTTTAATACTAAATCAACTTTCTTTAACCTTGAAATTTGCTTAAACTCTTGATTTTAGTTGAAATTTGTGAATAAGTTAGTCGAGGTTATACTTAATGATTTTTATTACTAATTCCCTCTATTTTGTAGGTTATTGGTATATTATGGAAGAGGAGAAAAGTATCAAGGAGTTGGAACCCAAGAAAGACAACAAAAGCATCAAGGATGTCTGGTTGCCCTTTTCTGGGGCCCTGGGCGCTGGTTGCCACGCAACCAAGGCTAGTTGCCCTATTTTGGGGCGCTGAGCGTTGGAGGTCTCACAACCACGACTGGTTGCCCACTCAAGGGGCGTTGAGCGCTAGTTACTCCGCATCACATATGGGCGCCCTAAACAAGGTGTTGAGCGCCACTCTTCGCTTAGTCTCGCCTTGCCACCTTCAGGGGCGCTAAGTGCCAGCCACAAGTCACACAGCACACCTGGGCGCCCCAGCCAGGGCACTGAGTGCTGGCGACGTTGGCTTATGTGGCACTATTGATCTATTTAAAGGCTTTTACACATTAGGGTGGAAATCTTTTGACAACTGAAGCACAAATACCATATTTTCCATCTCATTTACATTCTTCCATTGTAAGCCAAGGTTTTCCATGACAATGGAGAACTAAATTCATTTGTTGTTGGGAAAAGATGTAAACTCTGAATTTCATGTAATTGAACATGTTTGAAATATCTTATGCTTCTTTCACTGAATGTTATTTATTTTCTCCTATTCTTAATGCTTGTTATATTTTGGCCATTCATAACTTGATGGTTGAATTCTTTGTTATTGGGAAATAGCTTAGGAACCATGATCTAGAGGGATTCACCTAAAGGAAATATTATCTAGGGATAAAGATAGAGCATTTGAATATCTTAAGCTTCTTTTCTTAATGCAGAATTGGTTATTATGGTTTCAAGGGATTGATGTCTAATAACCAAGGCTAGGCTTTTTACGCCAAGGGATTGGGTTCTAAGTAATTTCGTAAGTGACATTAGCATTCCAATGAAGAAGATGAGTTCTAATATGCACGAAAGTGAAGTACGTGAAATCTAACCCCAACAACATATATCATCTCATATCATCAATTTCATCAATTCATTCTTGTTTTAGCATCAAAAGATCAACTTTACTTTTAAAGCATCATAATTACTTTTATTGCATTTTAATTTCATCCAATGGAATCATTCTTTGGTCTTAATTAGTTAAGTAATTATTCAATTGTTTAGTGTCACACGAATCTCTTGGGAAACAATATTTGGTGATGGAAAAATGCTCTAGCTAGGACAAGCCAAATCTAGAAGCAAATCAAGCCTTAAGTTCATGGATAAAGATTGCGGAATTTGGTGGTGGTGAAAGGTGTTGATAGCTCATGGTTTTGGTGAATTGTGTGGTGAGGGAAGATGTGTTTAAGGGTTCTCTAAGAGAGGTTAGGCCAACTCAAGGAGGAAGGTGACTAGAGGGGCCTCATGGGTTGCTCTAGTCTTGATCTAAGATGAGTAGTATGGCCAAAAATGGGCAGCATAACATTACTCAAAATTAAAGATGATTACATGATGGAGAACACTTCTATTTATAGGCTAAGGTGTCTCAAAATAGGCTAAAACTTTAACCTAAAAGAGCCACCTTGGTTGTCTTGGAGAACATGGAGAAATCCTCTCTAATAGGAGGGAGACAAGTGGCAAAAATCCTCTCAAATGAAAGAGTGACATGTGGCCACTACCTATGGAAAAACTCTCCATTCCTAGAGTGACACATGGCACTAACTAGGAGGAAAACTCTCCAATGGGAAGCTTCCACATGTCTAGGACGAAATTCTTCTCCCTTGCCAAA
>CP144700.1:36574705-36851132 GCA_036885675.1 Vigna mungo
CGTCCATCTCTGTCTCTATGATGTTCTTGTTTGTAGCCTTCAGAGCAATGGGCTTCTTTTCTTCAATCTCCTCTTCATGCTTCAATCTACCAAGTTTTAACTCATGTTCCCGTAACTTGCCAAACAAGGTAGCCGCCATATGTTAGGAATCAAGTTGGCTTCGTTTTACACCAAGAGGGGCGGTGAATTGGTGTTAGTTCAAATACAAAATCTTTTCGCAATCTTGGTATGAAAATTCAAAGCTTTTGATCTTTCCTTGAAATGCAAGTAATGAAAATTCAATGCAGTGGAAAAACGTAGTTGACTGCTAAACAATTAAAGTCGACTGAAAATAAAGAATGCAGGGATAGAGAAAATCAAACACTGGTTTTTATACTGGTTCGGCCAACAATGCCTACATCCAGTGTCCTTCCACCCTTGGAGGCAAATGCACTATAATGGTTGCAGTTTTTACAACAAGGAAATTATAGAAGCACCATGAAAAAATATAAATCTTCTCTCTAACCCAAAACCAAATATAGTTGCACACACAAAACCAGAATTGCAGCAAGAATCCCCTCTTCTGCAATCTGAACCCATGTCGAACAATCCTCAACGTGTAACCAGCACTCTTCACAGGCTGCCAAGCCTATCACAGCAGACTTCACAGGTTGCCAAGCCTTTAGTCAAATATAGTAATCTTCACAGGATGCCAAGCCTTCAGGATCAAACCAGAAGTACTTTCTTTGTGCAGATGTTGATCAAGCAGTTTGAGCAATTGACTCCTCAATCTGAATATCTCTCAAGAAAGATCACCACGATCTTCTTGGAGAATTATTAGAGCTTCCAAAACTGAGAACTTTCTCTGAAATAGGATAATGAAAATGCTAGATCACAAAAGTCTTCTGAGCAATTAATCTCTGACTATTTATAGTTTTCCTGTCATTCTTAGTCGAATAGCCTACTAATACAGTCGACTGTATTAAAACAGTTATAACAGACAATCAACACAAAGGCTCCTCAGTCAACCAAACCAGTGCACATTCATAATAGTTAACCCATTCAATCAATCCTAACTAACTTTTAAAAATATAGTCGTTGGAGTAAGTAGGCTTAACAAAATTCCAAAAATAACAGTAGTACAGTCGAATAGGTGTTCCACACTGTCGACTGACACTTGAAAAACACTTTGAAATTCTTTTCATCTCAAAATCTCATCAAGCACATGCTCACAAAATTTGTACAAAGATTTTAGCATGGTCGAATCCATTACCAGTGTATTCGACTGAACTAGACCTTTGTCACAACAAATATAAGTTCATCAAAGTGCTTGTGATCTTTTCTTTAGAAATGTGCAGAAATACTCAAAATCATTTTAACACACATTTCAATACAAGCATGTTCCAAGCATATAACACATAACCATTCATAGGAACACACATTGCAAAGTAACAAGACATGTTCAACAAAAGGCATTTTTCATAACAGTTTGGTATATCAGCTGAACATGTAATACTGGAACTTATGTACTGTTATTAAGCATTGTGTTGTCATCATCAAAAACCAGTTTGATATAGAGTTTGTGTTGTCAACAATCTCAACACCATATTCATAGTTGTAAGATCTTTGGATTCAGAGATTGTAGTGACTTTTGGTTGGCAATTCCTGTTCAGGCTTTTCAGAATCTTGATATTGAACTCTTCTTTGTCAAAGACTTTGCCAAGAGCCATCAAGTGATTTACAATATGACTGAATCGTTTCTGGACATCATAGATGCTTTCACCAGCTTTCATTCTGAACAATTCATACTCTTGTATCAAAGAATTCTTCCTAGCTCTCTTGACTTCATTTGTGCCTTCATGTGTTACCTCTACAACATCCCACATTTCCTTTGCAGACTTGCATTGGGATATCCTGAAAAATTCATCAATTGTTAGTGCAGAGGCAATAATATTTCTAGCTTTAACATCATACTGAGCTTTTCTATTTTCATCAGTAGTCCACTCAGTAAAAGGTTTCAAAACAGTTTTACTATCAATAGTTTTTGTAGGCACATATGGACCATTTAAAGTGGCATCCAAAATTCCTTTATCTTGCGATTCAGAAAGATCTGCATGCGAATTTTCCAAAAAGGATAATTTTCACCAGCAAACAGAGGTAGTCTGTTTGTTGAAGCACCTTTACCAAAAGTTTGAAAATTTGAAGCCATCCCCAAGTTTTACATTCGAATAGAATAAAAACACAGTCGACTGAATTTTCAAATATCTTATGAAAACCAGCTCTGGTGCCAATTGTTAAGAAACAGGTTGGCTTCATTTTACACCAAGAGGGGGGGGGTGAATTGGTGTTAGTTCAAAAACAAAATCTTTTCGCAATCTTGGTATGAAAATTCAAAGCTTTTGATCTTTCCTTGAAATGCAAGTAATGAAAATTCAATGCAGTGGAAAAACGTAGTTGGCTGCTAAACAATTAAAGTCGACTGAAAATAAAGAATGCAGGGATAGAGAAAATCAAACACTGGTTTTTATACTGGTTCGGCCAACAATGCCTACATCCAGTGTCCTTCCAATCTTGGAAGCAAATGCATTATAATGGTTGCGATTTTTACCACAAGGAATTTATAGAAGCACCACGCAGAAATATAAATCTCCTCTCTAACCCAAAACCAAATATAGTTGCACATAAAAAACCAGAATTGCAGCAAGAATCCCCTCTTCTGCAATCTGCACCCACGTTGAACAATCCTCAACGTGTAACCAACACTCTTCACAGGATGTCAAGCCTATCACAGCATGCTTCACAGGTTGCCAAGCCTATCACAGCAGACTTCACAGGTTGCCAAGCCTTCAGTTAAATACAGCAGTCAGTCTTAACAGGTTGCTAGGCCTTCAGTCAAATACAGCAGTCTTCACAGGATGCCAAGCCTATCAAGATGAAACCAGAAGCACCTTCTTTGTGCAGATGTTGATCAAACAATATGCACGAAAGACTCCTCCCTTTGAATCTCTCTCAAGAAAGATCACCACCTTCTTCTTGGATAATTCTTGGAGCTTCTAAGACAGAGAATTCAATCTAAAACAGAACAATGAAAATGTTAGATCACAAAACTCTTACAGAACAATTTGTGTTCTGACTATTTATAGTTTTCTATTATTTCAGATTACAACTCAGTCGAATAGCCTACTAATACAGTCGATTGTATTAAGACAGTTATAACAGACAGTCAACATAAGGGTTGACCAAGTTAACCAAATCAATACCCATTTAAGACAGTTGACCAAGTCAGTCAATCTTAACTAACCTTTGAAAATATAGCCGTTGGAGCGTGTAGGCATAACAAAATTCCAAATGAAACAGTAATATAGTGGAATGTGTGATCCACACTGTCGACTGACACATGAGAAAACACTTTAACTTTCTTTCAACTCAAAATCTCACACAGCACAGTTTCACAACAAATATAAGTTCATAAACGTGCTTGTGATCTTTTTCCTTTCTGAAATGTGCAATATTCAAAAACATTTTATTTCACATTTCAAGACAAGCATGTTCCACAATAATATCACATAGTTAAGCAGAGGAACATACATTGCAATTCACCAAAACATGTTTAGCAGATATGCAAACAATAAAACACATGAACATGTAATACTGAAACATATGTACTGTTATTAAGCAATGTGTTGTCATCATAAAAAACAAGTTTGATATAGAGTTTGTGTTGTCAACAATCTCAACATATATAAGCATGCAAAACAATCTCAATCATCATCCACATCAAGCATCATCAAGCAAGCTCATCATGCAATAAATAAGTCAAACCATCATCAGAAAAGTCGTTCAGGCAATGTGTTGTCATCATTAAAAACAATTTTGATATAGATTTTGTGTTGTCAACAATCTCAACAATCTCCCCCTTTTTTGATGATGCACAACCATGATTAATAACTCAACCATGTTTGTACAGTTCCACATTTGACAGAGTAAAACAAATATCATAAACAATCACAATAGATCAGTTACTCTGTATCGTTCTCCCAAAGGACTCTTAGGCCTTATCTTTCATGTAGATTGATTGCAGAAGACTTGAAAAAGAAATAATTTTGTAGTTGTATGCAAAACGAAAATAAATATGCAAATGCGAGTTGAATCAATTGGCAAGTAAAAGATATGAATTAATGGAGTTGTTGGGGTTTACAATTTCATCCTTATCCATCCTCTTATATCTACTTTTCTCATTAAATTTGTTTTATTGTCAATTGCCATGCAAACTTTCTAGCCTACTCTAAACCCGATCTCTCGGCGAAAAGAGCCTATCACTAATTACTAGTTTACTATTTATAGTCTCCCTAAGTAATTAACAATGCATTAAGTTACAGAAGCAAAAAGAATTGATCGTCCTACTCCTATCACTAGGCAATATTTCTTAATCAAGGGAATTCCTATCAGTTTAAGACATCATCGTACGTCTCCATATCGACAAAATCAAATATCTTCATACCGAAAGTTAAACGATATGAGCATTAATCTTAGATAAGAAACCTAAACAATTGATAATACAAGCATATGAATAAAATAAGAATTTCAATATAAGAGAGTTTCAAAAGGATTACATTGTTCCCTAACAACAAAGGGTTTCGTTCACCATAGACATGGTGAAACAAGATGGAATTAATAGAAAAGATGAAAGAGTAAACCCTAGATTTGATAAATTGGAGCCTAAGTATCCAAGAAACCGCTTCCAAGGAGTATAGAAGTGCTCTGGACATCTCTGCTTGCCAAAAGATTGACCTAAGCATCGCATTGGGTCTATTTATAGCGCATAAAAGTAATAAAATTTAAGCCCAAGCCCATAATTTAGGCGCTCAGCGCTCAATTTGGCCCCTCAGCGGTGAGCCTCGTAATTGCAGGCCGCTCAGCGGTTAGTTCTACCGCTCAGCGGTGGACCTCAAAGTCGCAGGACGCTCAGCGTAGCCGCTCAAGCGAGAAACAGTGACTTCATCCTCCTAGCGCTTAACGCTAGAATTGGCGCTGAGCGATGGACTTGACTCTTCTTTTCTTCCTTTTTTTCCTCCTTTCTTAAGTCTAAGTCCTCCCTTCTTCACTTCCATCCTTCAATTCTCATCAAATCCTGCAAAACAATGCAAAAACAAGCATAATATCTCTAAAAACAACTTTTGACTCTCTTGTGACTCAACTAGGTATTTTCATGAGTCTAAGCTCATTCTAGGTCATAAAGGGTGTGTTTTGATATCAAATTTAAGTGTAAAAATAACGTTTTTTGACCGTTATCACTACACTACTCAACACAATCCATCCTATTCTAAAAGTTCAAAATACAAAGGAAAAAGCAAGATAAACCCTGTTCTTCTGCAATGGAATCCATCAGTAGATGCCCTATCCATCCATTCTATCATCGGAGTCCTCCTCATCTCTATCCTCTGCATCCTCAAAGTTATCATCCTCATCATCATCATCCATTACTAGAGCTTCAGCTGCTCTAGATCCACTCCCCTGCGCCTGCTCCTGAGGCCAAGCCATAGCACTATAGAACTCATCCATAGTCCACCTATGCACTGGTGGTGTGTCGTACAGGCCTACTATCATGTCAGTTGTGGCCACCTGCCCTCTACGAAGAGCCTCAAGTCTAGCCTCCATCATGGACATGTACATGTCCCTCATCTGGAAAGGTTATGCATGTTGTGCTGGCTCATCTCCTCCACAATGTTGTCTGTAGTAAGCAGCATCTATGGCCTTCCTAGGCCTCTCAAATGGTGGAATAGAAGTATCCACCCCAGCCTGATGACACAAATGTGTAATAAGAGACGGATGACCTAATGGTGTCCTGGTGCTCACAGTAGCTGCATAGCTCTCAATCTCATTAGTGATAACCTCACCAATGTTCACATTCATCTGCCTCAGCATGCAGTAGATAAACATGATCCTGTGAACAGTGATGTCCGAAACATGGGAACAAGGCTAAACGTTGGATGAGTAAAGGCCATCCAATATTTTGCCAAGGGTGTCAGATCTGCCCTCTTGATGTTAATGCGAACACCATTTGGGTTTCTGTGAAAATGCCCTCCAGGTAGACATAACACCCTCTCAATATCCTCGTATTCTGAATACTCCCTCATGTTCAATGCATACCGACATTGCTCGCCAACCCACTTAGTACCGAAGAAGTTGTTAATGGTCTCAGGGTCATACCTGATGATCTCTCCTCAAACATAACTGGTGTACCTCTCCATGTTCACTCCCCTGAACAAGGCATTACCTGCATCAAAATCAAGCATCCATCAAACATTGCAGCAAACTGCCTGGCGTCCAAGGAGATCGACCGGTGGTATGCTTTAAGCTGCAACACTGCCCAGCACCCAAAAATACCACTTGGCAGTACGCTAGGGTTTCGAAATTTTTTTTCTAAATTTCCCTAATCTCCACTAAAACACTAATTTCATCAATCCAGACAACATCCATGCAATTCAATCGGTTTAAGCAGTTCTTATTTCATCAATTCGTGCATAGAAATCAAAAATCCCAATTTATCATGTTCCTAAGCATGTTCTTCATTAAATTTCAAAAATGGAAACCTAAGAAATAAATTGCACAACTTACTTGAGTGGAGATGCTATATGCTTGCAAGAAATCCTCCAATTGATGATGAAAAGCTCCCAATGCACAAATTTCACCAAAACCCCAAATTTTAGGTAAGAAACTATCTTTTTGGGAGTGGGTGGTAAGAAAATGTGGGAAAGTCTCTTTGGAAACCCTTTGAAGGTGCAAATTGGGTGCTAAGGCATAAGGAGACCACTTGGCGAAATGCAAAGGAAGGGATTCAAGTGCAGAACACCTAAAACCGCCCAGCTTTAAAGAGCATGGGCTGAGGTGTTCGCCGCCACCGCCCGGCGGTAAAATGCACCGCCCGACGGTGAGTCGTAGTTTCTTACCCCTCTTCTTTGCTTGCTTTTACGCAATTCCTTCTTGTAGCACCTGATTTTTTCCTTCAATTTTTCAATTACAAGTCTTTCCCCTCTCAAATGTACATGCAAACCTAAAATGCACTTAAGACAGAGTTTAAAAACAAATAAACGATCAACTGGGTTGCCTCCCACGTAGCGCTTGTTTAACGTCACGAGCCTGACCCAAACCTGTTTAGCACTCATCAGTAAGTGAAATCCTTACCAACACCCATCAGTAGGTGTACCTTCCTGATATCCTTCAGTAGATACAAAAAGTTAGCATCCCTCAGTAAATGCTACCCAAAAATTGTTCAAAAACCAGTAAAAAAATTACAAGTTCAAAATGAAATAAACCTAAGACTAATGTTTTACAACAAAATAAATTGTCCCACCAACATCATGTGTTATCCTTTGTTTTGGTGTCTCCAGTACACCAGATCCTCAGCTTTCTTCTTTCCACTCTTTTGGTATGTCTACTATATGGTGCTTCAATCTCCATCACCCCTTTCTCTTTCAACTCTTTTAATACCCACTCATTCCTCTTGTATTTCACTTTACTGCCCGGTCGGAATGGGTCTTCTTTTGATTCTGGATGAAGGGTTCTTCTTTCTTTACTCACAGGTACCTGCAAAACATTACAGTTGTCAGTATAATCAATACCTAATGTGCTATCTTCATATTCAGCTTCTCTCCCTGACTTCTCATGTCTGTCTCTTTTTTTTACTTTGACCTCATTCTCCTCATAGCTAGTATAAAGAGGCGAATATTCTTGGTCTCTCATCATTATTCTTCTATCATAGACACTAATAAGAATCTTTGAAGTTGCCATGAAGGGTTTTCCCAAAATCACAGGAATCTCTTCATCAGTTTCCATGTCCATGACAATGAAGTCTACCAAGAACTCTAGCTGCTCCACTCGCACAATAACATCCTCCACCATACCAAGTGGTACTTTTATAGAACCATCCGCCATCGTCATAGTAAGGCCAGATGGTTTCAATACTAGCCCTCTGATTTTTTTCAAGAAATCCTTGGGTATCATATTGATGCTAGATCCAGAATCTATCATGGCTTCTACATTAAAATCATTCAGAACACATGATAGTGTTAAACATCCTAGTTCTTCTACCTTAGGTGGATGATTCCTCTTCTGAGGTTGAATAACAGGATCCTCTTCTTCATCAGTGAGTTCAATTTCATCTTCAAGGTTGTATTTAATTCTTTCAGAATAGGGAGGGATCTGTTGATTTGCTGACGGTATTACAGTCATTTGGTTAAAATTTTCTCTAAACGTCCCAGTATGACTGCTTTCTATTCTCGTTTCTTCTTCACCTCCACTAGTATTTAACTCACTGATTTATTCTTCTTTCTCACTTTCTTCTTTTTCATCTTCACTGCTTTCAAAGTTAATCAGTTCCATTTCTGCCTTCCTTTTATCTCCTGTCAGAATAGCTTTGCACTCATCTTTAGGGTTAACATCAGTGTTAGCCCTAAACTGATTCTTTTTGGTGGTTTCTATCCTTTTAGACAGCTGGCCAATTTGCGACTCCAATGATCTGAAGTTGGCTTGATTACTGTTTAATTGAGACTCATATACTTTAAAAAATTTATCGAATTTATAACTTAGGCCTTTGACAGTCTCTGTCAAGTTGTTCACCTGCTGCCATAAAGGTGATGGTTGTTGCTGCCGGAAGCTTCCTACTTGCCCAGAAGAATTATTCTGATTTTGTCCAATACTAGGGTGGTTCTTCCAACCTTGGCTAAAATTGCCTTAGTTAACATTACCTTGCCTATACTGGAATTGACTCCCAATGTAGTTGACTTCTTGCTACATTTCTTCGGGAAAAGCACATTGACCATTAATATGGTCACCACCACATAAATCACAAAGTTGTTGAGTTTGAGAGATATTCCTTATCCCCTTTGGAAGTTCAGAAAGGACCTTTGTTAACTTCTCCAGTTTTTTAGTAAGGAGATGATTCTGAGCAGCCATAACATCATTAGTAGGGAGATGCAAAAGTCCTCCTTTCTGTACGCCCCTTTCACTTTGCGTCACTTCATTCATAGCCATGTCTTCAATCAATTCGTAGGCCTCATCTTCAGTCTTTCTATTTATACTGCCTCCAGCTGAAGCATCTAACATCATCTTTGACTGAGTGTGTAGGCCTCCAAGGAAAACAAGTATACATGAGGTCTTGTCAAACCCATGGACTGGGGTCTTCCTCAACAAGCCTTTGAATCTGTCCCAAGCCTGTCCAAGAGTTTTTCCAGCTTCCCTTGATTGATCTTTGTCTACAGAAAGAGTTTAGTAACAAATTCTTTTGCCACAACCTCCCAATTTCTGAAAGTACCTTTTGCGAATGAATGCAACCATGCTTTAGCGTTTCCTCCAAGAGAGAAAGGAAACAAGCTGAGTCTGACCCAGTCATCAAAAACTCCGTTCATCTTGACGGTATTGCAAATTTCACTAAAAATAGTCAAATGATCATAGGGATTCTCATTTGACAACCAGTGAAATTGGTTGCTCTGTACTAGCTGGATGAGTGCGGGGTTCATCACCATGTTTGTTGCATTATCTGCTGGTATGGCTATATTGTTGAAGTGCAAAGGACCCACTGTGTTTGATGAGTCCCCCAGTGTGCATCTTGGAGGAGGTTTCTCCGCCATCTCCTCTATGTCCTGTGCAAAAGTCTCTAGTGAAGATTGCAAAAGTCTTTCAAGAGAGGAAAAATTTTCACGTGCAGGACGTCTAATTTTCCTTCCTCTCCTGTCTGATAGCCCTTCTAGAAGAGGTTGTTGGTTCTTCTTACGTCTAGTGTGTATTGTTTCCTGCATACACAAGAAACAAAAACCCTAAAAGCACTTTTAAAGAAAAATAAAACAAAATTAAACTAAACAAAATATAAACAATAATTACAAGCAGGTCAAATTTCAATCAATTTACACTACTTGAAAAAGTTAAACCTTGAGTCCCTGGCAACGGCGCCAAAAACTTGTTGACAAACTGGCAAGTCTATCAGATCGTTTCAAGTAATATAATTGGTAAACCCAATATCGTTCCTCCCAAGAGACTCGCAGGCCTTATCATTCATGCAAATTGAAATCGTAAGACTTGTAAAGAGAAATTAATTTGTTTGGACGCAAGAAACAACAAGTAAACATGCAAATGCGATTGATTCAATTGACGAGAGAAAGACTATGGATGAATGGAGTTGTTGGGGTTTACAATTTCATCTTATCCACTCTCTCTTATCTACTCCTCTTATTTGATTCGCTTTGTTATCTAACTATCATGCAAACTTTCTTAGTCTACCCTTAACCCGATCCCTCGGCAAAAAGGGCCTATTACTAATTACTGGCTTGCTATCTCTAGCCTCCCCTAGTAATTAATAATGCACTATAAACGGAAGCAAAAACAATTCATCGTCCTACCCCTTATCCCTAGGTGGTATTGCTTAATCAAGGAATTTCCCACCAGTTCATGACAGTATCGTACGTTCCCGTATCAATAAAGACAAACAACAATTATCGAATGAGTTAAACGATAAAAGCATTAAGCGCATATGAGAAACCCAATAATTGATAAACAAAGCATACGACAACATATAAATAAATAAGAGTTTCAATAAAAGAGAGTTTCAAAAGATTACATTATTCCCCAACAACAAAAGGGTTTAGTTCACCATTGTCATGGTGAAACTAGATGAAAAATAATGGAAGAATGGAAAAACAAACCCTAGATTGGATAAAAAGGAGCCTAAGTATCCAAGAGATTAGAGTAGTGTGTACTTGTCGTTGATCTGGGATAGGAAGCATAGTAATTGAGTTAATGACCAACCATTTTTATCTTGTATTTGATTCCGTGTTTGCATTTCTGTTTCCATTTCTGTTTACATCTGTGTTTACATTTCTGTTTGCATCCGTGTTTTAATTCAATTCATCCGTATTCACAAAACCTTTCACAACCCCCCCCCTCACTTCATGTCTGACCTAATTCTCGAACCACATTTTGTTCTTGAGAGACGACCTAGGAGTCACTTCTTAGTCTATATTGCATTCTTTAATGCACATTAAATTTGTATGTTGTGTGACACCCATCATCCACCCTCCTATATCTACTATTCTTATTAAATTTGCTTTATTATCAATGTCATGCAGCTTTCTAATCTACTCTAAACCTGATCCCTCGGCGAAAAGAGCCTATTAATAATTAATATTTTACTATCCCTAGTAATTAATAACGCATTATTAACAAGAGTTTAAAGCAATTGACCGTCCTACTCCTATCCCTATGTAGTATTTCATAATCAAGAGAATTCTTCCCAGTTCTAGACTTCCCCGTACGTCCCCGTATCGACAAAGTCAAATACCATAACACCGAATGAGTTAAACGATGTAAGCTTTAAAATCGGAGAAGAAAACCCAAATTATTGATAATACAAGCATATGAATAAAACAAGAATTTCAATATAAGAGAGTTTCAAAAAGATTACATTGTTCCCCAACAACAATGGGTTTAGTTCACCTTGGACATGGTGAAACTAGATGGAATTAATGGAAAAAATGAAAGAATAAACCCTAAAATTGGTGATTCGGAGCTCCCGCATCCAAAAACCGCCTCCAAGGAGTGAAGAAGATGTTCTGGACGTCTCTGTTTGCCAAAAGATAACCCTATGGTCGCACTGGGTCTATTTATAAGACAAAAAAAATAACAGAATTTTGGCTCAGGCCCATCATTTAGGCGTTCAGCGCTAATTACCGCGCAACGATCAGTTTGGCGCTCAACGTTGGCCAATTTTGGCGCTCAACGCTGGATTGGCGTTGAACGGTGGTCGTGACTTCTCCTTTTCATCTTTTCTCGCCCTTTCTTCATTCCAAGTCCTTCCTTCTTCATCTTCATCATTCAATTCTCATCAAATCTTGCCAAAACAATGTAAAACCAAGCATAATTTCTCTAAAACCACTTTTGGCTATCTTTTAATCAAACTAAGATGTTTTGCATGATTCTAAGCTAATTCTAAATCATAAAGGTTGTATTTTGATATCAAATTAATGTATAAAAATAACGATTTTTAGACCGTTATCACAACCCCAAACTTAGAACTTTGCTTGTCCTCAAGCAAAAAAACAAAACCTGGCCTTCCACCTATCATCAATATGGTTCAACATATTCAAAACTCATTCTTTCAAGTAATTTCTCAACTCAGCTTTTCAATGGAATCTAATCAAGATTCATTCATGCTTCAATTTATTCAAGTTCTCATATTGTCCACATAATCACATATTCTCCAACAAATGCAATTTTTATGAATGATCAATCCACTAAGCATAGATGAAATCATGAAATTCATCAATCCTTTCCCAGCAATGTGTTTCACTCAATCACTCAAGTGTTTCAGGAGGTCACTCTTCTCTTTACTATCCACTTGTCACATGCAACAAAATTGACTTTCATCTAATACAACGAACATTCTCACACACAAATGTCATCACAAGGACTTTTTCAAGGCATATAATGTGGCTGGGCTAACAAGAAAGATTGGTTTTTCAGATCACAAAATGCTTGAGTTAAAAGAGTTATTCAACATTCAGAGTTCAAGCACAAACTCTCTTTCAATCAATCTACTCATTCCTAACTTTTCCCTTTTTCTTTTATTTTGCATTGAAATTTTCTTTCATGCTTTTCTTAACATGGAGTGCACCCCTTTATTATTCGAATTAAAATGACAATGATCCCAGGCCACCACCAGTCGCACAACTCCCAGCTTCGCTATGCAGATCATCAAATAGAGAGCAAATCTCTCAAACCATTCACATAGCGCATCTATTCGTTGTGCGAATGCCTTGGAAGAGAGCAGCTCGCCAAGGTGACTCGTTGTGCGAATCCATTTGCTCAGCGAGTCTACATAATCTGCAACACCAAATTCTGTAGAATTATGCAACTCAAACATAAATTACCAATTCAAACTATTTTTCCCAACTTCTAATCAACCTAATTTGTGTTATATACCTAATTAGACTTGACTAAGTGATTCTAAACCTTCCTATCATCAATCTAAAGTGTTTTTGGACAGTTTCCTACTCTAAAACATCAAATTCATCAACTTAGGGACCCAAAACACAATTTACCACTTGGAACATGTTTTTGACCATTCTAAAGGCTAAACTCAGTCTTATTTGACTTACCAAAACCCTCCCTACATACCAATTGCACATCAAACCCCAATTGCTCATTTTCACTACCTCACTTCCTCAAAATGACTTAAAAATAAGCATAAACCACTTAAATTTTCAACTAACACCCTTATAACATATTTCAGACATTCCAAATTATTCACAGTACATCAAACATCATCAAATTGAATACACCAACCAGAAACATCCATATTCGTGCATCACACTCAACAAAAAACACATATTGCATCTTACTAAAACCTAATTTTACTTAATTCAACACAAGAAGTCAAATCTTAACATTCATATTGCACGAATAACACAATTAAAACAGTAATCCAGCTTCCCTTACCTCACTCAAGTTTTACACAGCTCATAGAACCCCGACTGAAACTTGCACTGCAAGGAAACTCAACAAAAACCAACAACTCACTGGTGGGTGATAAGAAATCAACCTTAGAACCTAATTTGAGCTACAAATTGAAGAGGAAAGCAATCAAACACATGCAAACAACAATCGTTGCATGATCACAGTTAAAATGTTTGGGAAAAAAGGAGAAGCAACTTACCGACTCAGAACAAGAAATTGATCAGTCTAGATTGTAGCCCTCGATGCCAGGATCATCTAGGCACCTCCTAATCGTCAAAGATAGCCCAAATGTGAGAAACTCTAGAGAGATGTGAGTGAAAAGAAAGGAAACAATGTTTTAGAGAGATGAAGTGTATTTAGATAATGAACCGAGCTTTAGAAATTTCTATTTATATTATAAGATTATTTTAGAATAAAAATGCTCGTCTCATTATTTTAATACACCTATCTACTATAATACTCTATTTTCTAGGTTCTTACAATGTATGTATTATTCTGTATGAAATTTAGATACGGAATATTTTGTATGTAATTTACATACAAAATGTAATTTTGTTTTTTTAAATTCTACATGTGATTTTCTATTGATTTTATTGCTTCCGAGTCTTTTTTAAATTTTAGATATTAGATTTTTTTACGTGGTTAGTATTCAATTACCTACATGTTTTATACATTATATAAAGATTTTATTCATGGAAAAAAAATCAATTATTTTTTGTAGTGTGAACTATGCCAAATCAATAGTGCAAAAAGACATGAGAAAACGGATTCAATTATGTTATTTTAAAACCTTTTTCTCTATTTTCTCAAAGATATTTTAAATGATAACAATTTTAAACAAGAAGAGCAAGAGATAGACAAATTGTATTATATTAGTTCATATAAATTATTAAGACAACGTCTTCTTGTAAACTTTCAAGTTTCAGTAAGATAAAAAAGTAAAAAATAAAAAACAAAAGAAGGATTTTTTTTTTTTCACAACCACTTTCCCATGTATCTTTTTTACATGTTCAAGAAATCTCTCCAAATATTATTATTGCTTCCTTTTCCAAATGATCTCAAAAGTACTTTTTTAATATTAACCACTTCATACCTTCACATTCTCTAAAAAAAGTAATGAAAGTATTATGAACTAAAGTGTTTTAAATAGACAAATATAAGCTTGTGCTTTTAGCAAATTAGTCACAAAGAATACTACACTTTCCAGCAAAGTTTGATTTCACAAGGAGGTTCATAAATAATTGTGGTTATCTTTTTTCTTTTTGGAAATTTATCTATAAAATTTCAAAAAAATAGTTACTACAAGATATGACAACATTATTTAAAGAGTGTCATCAAAATTTGAGGACACAAAAAAATATATCATATATAGTTAATTAGCATTTAATATTTTTCATCAATATATAATTTAAATCAATTTGTAACATTCCAAGAAAATAGGCACTACTACTATTTCATATCATTACATGAATGAGTATAGAAAAAACCTACCTATAGGGATGATATTAAAAAATACATAATTATAAAATCATAGATAGTCATGATCTATAACAATTAATTTCCTCAGGGAATTTGTATAAATATTTTTTATTTTAAAATTTCATAAAACTATGAGTTATACTAAATATTTATATTTAGTAGATTCATCAATCCAAGAAAACAAATACTATTCCAAAGTTTATACCTTAAACCCTAAACCAACCCAAGATATCCTTTAGTGATCCAGTCATTGTACTATTCACATATACATAAATAAAAGTATAATACTAGATTCGATATCCAGATTTATGAATTAACTCAGATTCTAGAAACTTGGTTTTATCATGTAAGAATGAAATCATTTGTGTTACAATTCCAGTAATAATACATAGTCCATCTCCCTCATGACAAAGTGAGTTAACGTATAGTCTAAATAAAAATGATGTCCATGATCCCAAGATCAGTTATATGAACCTCCTTCCCTTATCACCACCTAAACCCATTCCTTTCTATGAGTTCAAAAGTCTAGTAGAGTAAAGATAACTTCCAAAGAGGGTTCCTAATAAATGCATAACATTATAATTACATGTCATAGCTTTCCTCCTTAGGAATGATATAACTACATAATTCAAACATAACATTCAATCAATATATCAAATTTCATTTGACCTTAGAACACCTCCTTGAATAATTTCATTACATTCCTCTCGTACCATTTCCTATGATATAACCTCCTCATTCATATATAGTTCAAAATTATTAAATTTTTTAACTAATAATCGATTACCAACATGTGTAATCACTTACCAACAGGTATAATCGATTACCAAAGCTACAAATTACAAATCCTGCAATTGGTAGTGAATTACAAATAGAATGTAATAGATTATAAACAAATTGTAATCAAATACCAAAGTCAGACTAGTTTGTAAAAAGCAAAATCCTGCAACTTTTGAGCCAGCACCAACTTCACCAACTAGTTAAGCAATCCAAACACAATTTTAAGCCCCACTTTCCGAAATGCATAGCCCAACCAAAATCAAACAATACTACTTGCTCATACCATATTAAAATCCAAACCCACAACAGTACAAATTTTTCAAGACACACATGCCCTCATGCTTTCCAATTCATTCTCAAACTCTTGTAATTTAACAATGCACATCATTCAAAAATGTCATTCCACACATCATACAAGTTACAATCCAATCAAATTTGCATTAAAACCATTTCAAAATAGTCAGCATAGTCACAATTGCAATACATACCATAAGAAATCCCAATTTTCAGCAAAAGACAGCAGTTTCCATAAATTTCAAGCATCAAAATACACCAATTTTCAACATGTTTTATTCAACCCAAACACTCAATTCAAATAAACAAATCAATTACAGGTTTAGAAATAACATTTCACTACACAAATAAAAGTTAAAAATGAACTTTCATATGAAAGAATTAAAACTAGTTTTCTCACCTCAAAGGTAACTTAAATTCACCAAAACACCTTTTCGTAGCTTTCACTCACTGCGAACCTATATACACCCACAAGAATATCAAATTAATGATCGGAGAATATGGTTAGACTCACCAACATACAAAAAAAATCCATGAGAGTAGAGAAACTCCACATGCAGTCTAGAAAATTTCAAGAAACAAGAGAATACAAATTGAACTCCTAGAAATGGGGAAAAAAAGAAGCTTACTCTATTCTAAATTTTGATGAATGAAATTTGTAAAATTCTTCGTAACAATTCCAACTATGGGTCACGATAAAAAAAATATGTGAGGTATAAGTGAAAGATTAAAGAGAAAAAATTAAGAAAACAGTTTAAAGGACACGTTCTTTTTAGAAGAAGATTACTGTATAATTTAGATTTGTAATAGAATTTTAACATGAAGCCTAAAAGAAAAAAAAAAATCCCCTTTACATTTAAAAGAAAACCTAACTTTTTAAGGAGTCTCACAATTTGCGTAAATTACTTTATTTTTTTGGTAAATTATCTCTGATTTTCCACAAGCATATAGACATGTATTTAATTTTATGATCAGCGTTCGTTTTTTTTTTTCAACCAAAATCTTAAGTTGAATAAATTCTTTCTTCATAAATGTTGAAAAGAAACATAACAAACTATAAAAAAATAATATTAAATAAACATTTATAGTTCTTACTACACATAAGTCTACTCAATTTGTTTCCTGATGTTGTTTCATATATTTAAGATTTAAACAAATTATTTTTTTTTCAAATTTGAATATTAGCTCACTTAAATACCCAAATAAAACGATGTATCATCTAAATGCTTATCATGTATCATCTAATCAATACTATAACGTTTAACATTATGTCTTGAAACTATATTTCATTTCAAGGCGTAAAATATATCTGTTTATATTTTCTAACATGGAATTTAACCACATTTAGTCTAACTTCAACAAAAAAAAAAATTCTAGCCAATTACATAATACAATATTTCCATTGATTTAGCTAAGTCTCACCGGATTGTCTCACCGAAGAAGATGACCTTTTATGCTTGCTTCATTAGAGAGAAAGGAGAGGAACCATGTGACATCCCTAAATTATAATAATACTAATCATATAATAGAGATGTCATCATCCAAAATAAAGAGAACAGTTAGAGTATAAAGTACGATTAATTAGAGGATTACAGTCATCCAGAACGGTCTAATTTAAAACTTTAATCATAGCAAAGTTTTTCAAAATAATCTAATAAGTAACTCAAAATAACATAAAATAATTAGGTAGAATCCTAGAGAAAACTAAGTTGCAGCATCAGCGTCCTCCAGTGCTTGCTCCAATGGAACCTCCTCAACAACATCTACTCTCATCCAAGTGGATGATCATCGCAAGAGAAACATACCCAAGCAACATACAACACAAAAGTAAGCGTGAGCTAGATAAACAAACAACATACATATAGTATAGTCAATCAATGTCACATGCTTAATTACATATAAAAAGAACAAACAAGACATACCATTCAAAACATGCATCAAATACTCAACGCAACTCATCCGGATTTTGTATAATTGTCTAGCTATTGGTTGTCTCTGCATTTGCATAGTTCAGCTGGCCCATCCCCAACACTATGCAAGGTAAATCCCCCGATCTGTCTATGTCTAAACTCTAAGACTATAGACGAGGACCTCCCTCTACTCTCACCACTCACATTGTTCTTCTCTATTTAGTATGAACAATGCTTTGAGTGTAGGGATAAACATACCATTTCAAATATCCCAACATTATATAGACAACAACACTATCTCTACAATCTTTCCCAATCATCTCTCCCTGAGATGTTCAGTTGATCCTTAATTCAATCATCCAATTCAAGTATATAAACATACATTCACCAAAACAGCAAACAACATCAAACATCATATAAGTTAAACCTCTTTTTTTTCTTTTATGAGACCCGCCCCCAAAATATATTTTCAAAATAAGAAAACCAACCCAAGATATTATATATATATATATATATATATATATATATATATATATATATATATATATATATATATATATATATATATATATATATATATATATATATATATATATATATATATATATACTGTATAATTTATAAAATTACGTCACATTCTATTATATATATAAATCTATACTATATAATATATGAAGTTACAAAATAAAATTATATGTACACGTAATATATAATATACTAAGTTCGTCCAGCAATTTATAAGACATAGACCATTAATTCTATAAAAGGTAACTTTAATTCTAAAGGTTACCAAACAGATTCTGAACAAAAACCAATACCCTATTCTTATTTCAATATCAGGTTTTTAATATTAAAAGTGATCCCTGCACATATTTTCTATTAACCAGAATTTTTTTTTAACGTTTCAACTCCATCTAATACTATCATATATATATATATATATATATATATATATATATATATATATATATATATATATATATATATATATATATATATATATATATATATATATATATATATATATATATATATATATATATATATATATATATATATATATATATATATATATATATATATATATATATATATTACTCCAATAAATATTCACAAATATATATATAACACTAAAAAAACGCAATCAAAATTTATAAATACCTATGAATACCATCACGTCTTTAACACACTCTTAATTTTCTTTCCATTAAACATAATATTATAACTTTAAATTTACTTCTTAACCCAATCTTTCTTATAATAACTAAACCTCTAAATTGATAAAACCAATTCTACCCTATACACCTGTTTAATTACGATCACTAATTTCATACATTCCACACTCATATTGTCATTCCAATTCAGAATAACAGAACACCACGATGAATACACAATTTTCCAGCACATTCTTAAGTCTACTATAATTACCAACTTTCAAAGAAAACCCATTATATACCCGTATCCATCAACAATTATCCTATTCTTCTTCATTCAAGAGGAACCATACATATAAAATATTATCATATTACACTAATCCCATAAATAGTTACGAAACAGGAGAGACATGAATCATTATATTTTACTACTATTCAAATAGAAAATAGAGAAAAAATTATCATCTTCTCATACTCTATAATAGTCCAAACATCAAATTACCTATTTCTTGTTGGGTTATTGGGCTTCCTTCCTTTGTGAAGAATAGGCCCAAATAGTGTGGTCCATTATGTCTCATTAGGTTAAAATGAGATGGGCCAGATTATTATAGAACAAGAGAGTCATTTGAAGAGAGGCAAAAGCCAAGTGAGAGAAAAAGAAAGAGAGAAAGTCATTCCCGCAAAACCCTAAACCTGCACTGGTGTTTTCGTCGCTGTGAAGTCGTTCACCGTTGGATCGAGCTGATTTTTGGACAGTAGGTTCCAGACATATGGTTCTTCATTCTGACCGGTCGGATTGTCAATCGGAGGTCTAGATTGTGAGAAATCGATCCCGCACCAGCAGCCCTGTTTTGGAGGATTTTCATCTTCTTTGTTCTCATTTGTAAGCATTTGTGCTTAGTTAATTTGGCTTATTGAAAATACCATTTGGTATTATTATTGGAGACTCTTTTGTACCCTATTATTGATCATAGTGAATTTTTCATTGGTCTGGACGACTCGTGGTTTTTACCCTTGCATTGAGGGGTTTTCCACGTTAAAAATTGTTGGTGTCTCTTTGTGCTTTGGATTCTATTTTTGTTCTATTTGTTTGGTGCTCCTCGCAGATTCTCGCAAGAAGGGGGATTGAATTTCCGCTACATTATTACACTTTGATAAGTTGTTATTTGTTTTGGCCCTTTCCCCATCAGAGTGGTATCAGAGCCTATATCGAAAGTCTTCCTGGCAAAGGGTTCCAGGTAAGCGTGTCCCGTTGAGATGAACGGCGGCATGAAGGGCTACTCGTAGTTGTGGTTGGATGGGAATGCTTCCGCTGGAGGGGGACTGTACCAATGTGGAAGGGACTCACCCTTGAGGGGGAGATTGTTGGGAATGCAAGTGTGAGTCCAAGTCCCACATTGGATAGAAATGAGAAAGTATAGCACTATAAAGATGAAAGACCCGTTAACCCATTGCCTTAAGGTTTTGGGTAGAGAGTAGTGTCAATCCTTTATATGGTTGGGCTCATATCTCATTGGTGTTTGTATCTCCTCGGTGAACCTCCTCCTTAATAAACCCAACATTTCTAACCCCAATTTGTATATTCCGTAAACACAAAACCACATGCCAATTGATGACCCAATATTTCCTTTAATCAGGGAATTATGCTTAATTGTCCGGTATTTTCCCGTTTTTCCTAATAGTGCTTAATTTGACCAGAAATCCTAATTTTAATTAATTTGAATTTTCTGAACTAATTATTTGCATTATTATTTTCAGGGAAAAATTTGGAATTACTATTTGGGAAAATTGAAGATTTTAATGCGGTGCAGCCACTACCCATTTACAATTTATTTGCCTTGCATACTGATTTTATTACAACAACAATTTGGAGCATGAGTTGAATTATTTTGGGCTGAAAATAATGGCAAGAAATCACGGCCCAAAGCAAAGGGTGTGAGCTTGAAAAAAATGAGTGACGTCCAGCAGCCACATGGCAAAGGATTTGGGCTGTGTCATGGCTAATTAAAAAGAGAAATGTTGTTTAGTTTCAAAAAAAGAAGGCACATGGTGTACTGTCCAGCTTTTCACACGCTCCAGCTTTAGCAGAAAGACTTGCAGCCGATGATGCCATCATCAACACGGTCCAGCAGCGCGCATAAGCTTGGAGAGAGAGTCCACGCTGCAGCGATCCAGAGTCCCACACGTCCAGCAGCTTGGGCTTGGAAGGTTGATTGAATATGGAGCACGTGATGGCAGGTTTCATGCATGTGATGGAGGTGCACACGGAAGAGTGTTGCTGCCCACATTGTACACGTCCAGATGGAACAGAAGCTGCATCCGTTTCTCCATCTAGCAACACTTTATACACGGCCCACACTTGAAGAGTAGCTTCTAGCAGCCTTCAACACACACACACACTCTTTCACCTGGGCTTCACATGGACAACAACACACTGCACCCAGTCCAGCGTTGAGGAGAATTGGCAAGGTCCAGAGGTGCAAACAACAGCTGGCCCAATAGCACCCACGTTGCTCTATCTAGAATTAGCTTGGGGGCTGTCACGTTTTTAGAGGACACACAACCCTAGGAGATACTGTTACATTGGTGTGGGAGCCGTCATTTTGATTACACTGGTCTGCAATGTTTTTGGCACCATCTTCATGCTATGGGATGTAGGGTGATTTTGGTTGTATAAAGAAAGAAAAGAGGCTGCAACCACACGTTTGGAGGGCACCATATTCTCTCGGCAGAACTCACTTGGCTGAAACGTGCTTTTGAAAAGTCACTCACGGCATTTGGAGAAAAGTGGGAGCTGCAACCACTTGATATATTGGTGGAGATATAGGCTGGAACATGCTGGAGAATTGCAGCCGACACTTCACAAAAAGACCACACATTCTCGGCATATTCTGGACGGCATTTTCTAGGCAGCAGCCACCACTGTGTTTTGGTTTTTTTTGAACTTTTTTTTATTAAATGAAAGAAATGAAATGGTGATTGGTGGGAAGAAAGGGTGTCAAGAGATTGAGCTGCAACAACACCTTGGCATTTGGTTTCCTTTTTAATTTACATTTGCATTCAAGCAAGTTGGTGATTTTCATGGAGTGTGTCTCGGTCACAGCATCAATTTTTAGTCTATTTAATTGGGTTTTCTCTTGGAGCAATGAGTGTGTCACGGCAGGATTCCAGATTTAATAGCTCACTGCCACGGTTTCTTCATTTCTTTTTTATTTCGCAAGCACATTTCCATTTCCTTTGATGAAGTATGATTCATGATAAGACAAGGAGGGCTAAAGAGGGTTTTATTTAGAAGTTTTTGTCATTTTAATCTCTTGTGGTAGATTTAATTTAGTGTTGCATTTTATTGGCTTTAATTGTGGTTAGATATTTGTTTGTTGTAGTGTTAGGTTTAGCATCGTCTTTTACTTTAATGTTGTCTTGTATGTTTGGCAGTGTTAATTTAATTGTCATGATTTTGTTTTTGTTTATTCGCATTCACAAACCTTTTCAACAACCCCCCTTCGTGTCTGACCTAATTCTCGAACCACATTTGGTCCTTGAGAGACGACCTAAGAGTCAATTCCTAGCACTATACTGCATTTCTCATATGAAATCAAATTTGTGTGGGTTGCGACAGCCCATCAAATTTTGGCGCCGCTGCCGGGGACCAACGGTTTGGTTTTAGGTCTTTTGTTATGTTAGTGTGTGTTGTGTCTTGTCTTGTGTTGTGAGTGTGATGTTATGTTTGTGTGTCGTCATGTGTTGTTGCATTTACGTAGCTTTAGTTGCATAATTTCATTGCATTCTTCTTTTCCCCCTTCTTTCCGATGTCTACCTATTTTGGCTATGTGAGTAATTTTCATTCTGCTTGTGTGTATGATTCTCCTCCTGCTTGTTACTCTGATACTGCTTCTCATATATACTCTGCTGATTTTTATGTCTAGAACAGAACGGTTCCTCCTCCATCTCATGAGAGTGCTCCTAGGGAGTCGTTTCCACTTGATGAGGAGGATATTCGTTGTGTTTTCAACACTGGACTAATAGATTTGTTGCCTAGGTTTCATGGTTTTGCAGGTGAATGCCCAAATAGACATTTGGATGAGTTCTACACCATATACTCTTCAATGAAACCTCCAGCTGTCCCGGATGAGGACATGTTCTTAAGGGAATTTGAGTACTCGTTGCATGGAGCGGCAAGGTATTGGCAGTATTGTCTTCCTCCTGGATCCATCACTTCTTGGCAAGATCTTAAGCATACTTTCTTGGATAAATTCTTCCCTGCTCAGTATGATCACAGTAACGATCCTGGATGGAATGACCCTAGCTTGGGATGGTATGATGCTCCAAAGCAATATCAACCATCTCCGAATTCTTGTATGCCTTCTCCACCTGTTCAGAAACCACAACAGCTGCAGTTTCATGAGCTTTCTCAAGCAACTCCTCATCCTTCCACTTCTTCTGAGCCTACATTGGAGGAGTTATTGGAGGAGTTATTGGAGCAGATGACTATTCTGAACATTTAGTTCTGGCAAGATACCAAAGCTTCCATTCAGAGTTTGACTGATCAGATGGGGCTGATGGCTACTCAACTCACTGAGGAGCAGTCTCAAGTTTCAGAGGAATCACCATTTCAAACTGTTCAGCTTCCCGATGATGTTAGTGCCATCCACATAGGAGATAGGGAGCAGAGTCATGAGCTTACTACTGTGCATTCTACTTTTCCACCCTCCTATGTCCTTACTCTTGCACTTGAGGAGACTGATGAAGAATTAGAGGACAAGGCAGATATGAGAAACACTTTTGAGATAGGTAGACCAGCTTCAATTTCCACCACTCTACCAACTTTCAAGGAAGTGGAGGTAAACATACCTATGATTGATTTTGTTGTTGATGATCATGTTGTTGATAGGTATGTTATTGATGAGCATGATTTTTATTCTCCCTCTTTACATGATGGGAACCACCTTTTGCTATCACATATGAATGTTTGTTCTCCATGCACTGAACATGAATCTGACCCTATTGTTGATATTGTTTCTACATTTGAAATTGATTCATGTTCTGAGAGTATATCTGATGTTCAGCATGTTACACTTGGATTGGGTGTTATACCCCTGCATGTTATTTATGTGGAGCCACAGTGCACTAACCCTATTGCAGGAGGTACACATGAGTTTAATCAACACAAACCCACGGTGGAAGACAAGGGTGCCAGTATACACAAGAGCTTCAACATCAATATGCACCAGCTGAACCCACTCATCAACAATCACTGCTTCTTGGATCCAGCTGTGGAGGACATCTCATTGCTTGATCAGATTTGGAGATTGAAGCAGTTCTTCCTCTCAATTTCCTTGCTGACTCCAATGGTGGAGAATATCTCCCTGAAAGTCCAAATTGGCAACTGCCGCCATGATCAGGGGAGTTTTCCTTTTCCCTTCTCCTCCATTTCTGTACTTTTATTGCACTTGTCCATGATCTGTTGATTGTTCTGATTTCTGATCTGATGATTGTGACACATTGAGGACACTGTGTATTTTAAGTGTGGTCTATTGGGGGAGACTCTGATTTGTCATTGTTAGTTTATGTTTTCTGTGTTAAATTTTTTGTTTTCTAGGTAGTTTTGTTGTGTCTTGTGTATAGTTTTGCATGCTTTTTGTGAATTCTGGATTGTGATTAGGTTGTCAGTTTTCCTTCACTTCATAAATACTCTGATTTGTTGGATTCCTTGTTTTTCTTTGCTTGGAAGATGATCATGATGTTTGAGTGTTGAATTGATTGTGATCGTATTACCTGTGTGAGATAAGATATTCTTTCTTATGTGTTATATGCCTCTTGATTGCTCGCACATATGCCTTGGCTTGACTCTTGTTGATAATTCTTGATTGATATGCATGTTTGAAAGTGATAAAGGCAGTTTTGTTGTTAAGCCTCCCTAGCCAAATGAGCCTACCTTGTTGTGATCTATTGATAGCCCCTTTAAGCCTATACTTTCCCCATTTCTTTGTTTTGAAGCCTATACACTAGTCTTAAGTGAAAAACCATGATAACCTTAACCTTTGGGAATTTTGGAGCTTTGGAATTGTTTTGGGAATAAGTGTGGTCTCCCTGGGGATTCTGATGAATTGGCTAGTTGGTTTCTCTTCTTATTTTTGTTTTTGTAAATATGTTATGTATCTTGTCTCTTAGAGTTGTGTTCTTAAAACAGAGAAAAGAAAAGAGACAAGATGAAAAAAAAAAGAAAAAATATATATAGAAAAATGAGAAAAATTAAAAAAATTGTTGTGTGAATAATGGAGTCAAGAAGAGGATTGAATTAGAGGGTTTTGGGTGTGATTTGACTATATTTTCACTTGTTCCCCATTGCTCCTCTATTCCTTTTGGTTTGTAACTTCTCATCCATATTACATCTTCCCTTGTCCTTGGCCCCATTTCACCCATAAAAGACCTTTTGATTTGAACATGCATATGTTTTGAGTGTTGATATTAGAGACTTGCCAAGACTGTGTGTTGCTTGTTTTCTTGAGTGCATTGAGTTGAATTTGTTTACCTAGACACTTGAGAGAAACACTGATAGTGCATCTGTGAGGTTCTGTTGCTTTTGATTTACCTCTTGAGCTGATTGATCATTTTTCCATGCTTGGAATTGCTTGGATGATTTCATGAGTATCTGCTTTCCTCGATTCTGTGTTGGATGCTGTCTACTGCTCTTTCTTTGTTCAGATCTTGAGGACTGTAATTCTGTTTGTTTCCTTCCTTATGAGTCTCTGTAATTCTGTCTACTGAGTCTGTGTCAATTCCCTGATGTCCGTTGAACTGTTCCTTGATTTGCGTCTTGATTTAGTCTAAGAGTGCAAAAGACTAACTGTTGTCTATTTTGATGAGTCGATATTTTATTCATTTCACTTAGTTTATTGTGCTACAATTAATAAGGAAATTGTGCTTAATTGTCCGGTATTTTCCTGTTTTTCCTAATAGTGCTTAATTTGACCGAAAATTATAATTTTAATTAATTTGAATTTTCTTAACTAATTATTTGCATTATTATTTTCAGGGAAAATTTTGGAATTACTATTTGGGACATTTGAAGATTTTAATGCGGTGCAGCCACTGCCCATTTACAATTTATTTGCCTTGCATACTGATTTTATTACAACAACAATTTGGAGCATGAGTTCAATTATTTTGGGCTGAAAATAATGGCAACAAATCACAGCCCAAAGCAAAGGGTGTGAGCTTAAAAAAATGAGTGATGTCCAGCAGCCACATGGCAAAGGATTTGGGCTGTGTCACGGCTAATTAAAAAGAGAAATGTTGTTTGGTTTGAAAAAAAGAAGGCACATGGTGTACTGTCCAGCTTTTCACACGCTCCAACTTCAGCAGAAAGTCTTGCAGCCGATGATGCCATCATCAACACGGTCCAGCAGCACGCATAAGCTTGGAGAGAGAGTCCAAGCTGCAGCGATCCAGAGTCCCACACGTCCAGCAGCTTGGGCTTGGAAGGTTGATTGAATATGGAGCACGTGATGGCAGGTTTCATGCATGTGATGGAGGTGCACACGAAAGAGTGTTGCTGCCCACATTGTACACGTCCAGATGGAACAACAGCTGTATCCGTTTCTCCATCTAGCAACACTTTATACACGGCCCACACTTGAAGAGTAGCTTCTAGTAGCCTTCAACACACACACACTCCTTCACCTGGGCTTCACATGGACAGCAACACACTGCACCCAGTCCAGCGTTGAGGAGAATTGGCAAGGTCCAAAGGTGCATACAACAGTTGGCCCAACAACACCCACGTTGCTGTATCTAGAATTAGCTTGGGGGCTGTCACGTTTTTAGAGGACACAACCCTAGGAGATACTGTTACATTGGTGTAGGAGCCGTCATTTTGATTACACTGGTCTGCAATGTTTTTGGCACCATCTTCATGCTATGAGATGTAGGGTGATTTTGGTTGTATAAAGAAAGAAAAGAGGCTGCAACCACACGTTCGGAGGGCACCATATTCTCTCGGTAGAACTCACTTGGCTGAAACGTGCTTTCGAAAAGTCACTCACGGCATTTGGAGAAAAGTGGGAGCTGCAGCCACTTGATATATTGGTGGAGATATAGGCTGGAACGTGCTGGAGATTTGCAGCCGACACTTCATAAAGAGACCACACATTCTCGGCATATTTTGGAGGGCATTTGCTAGGCAGCAGCCGCCACTATGTTTTGGTTTTTTTTTTTAACTTTTTTTTATTAAATGAAAGAAATGAAATGGTGATTGATGGGAAGAAAGGGTGTCACGGGATTGAGCTACAACAGCAGCTTGTCATTTGGTTTCCTTTTTAATTTACATTTGCATTGAAGCAAGTTGGTGATTTTCATGGAGTGTGTCTCGGTCACAGCATAAATTTTTACTCTATTTAATTGGGTTTTCTCTTGGAGCAATGAGTGTGTCATGACTGGATTCCAGATTTAATAGCTCACTGCCACGGTTTCTTCATTTCTTTTTTATTTCACAAGGACATTTCCATTTCCTTTGATGAAGTATGATTCATGATAAGACAAGGAGGGCTAAAGAGGGTTTTATTTAGAAGCTTTTGTCATTTTAATCTCTTGTGGTAGATTTAATTTAGTGTTGCATTTTATTGGCTTTAATTGTGGTTATATATTTGTTTGTTGTAGTGTTAGGTTTAGCATCGTTTTTTACTTTAATGTTGTCTTGTATTTTTGGCAGTATTAATTTAATTGTCATGATTTTGTTTTTGTTTATCCGCATTCACAAACCTTTTCAACAACCCCCTTCGTGTCTGACCTAATTCTCGAACCACATTTGGTCCTTGAGAGACGACCTAAGAGTCACTTCCTAGCACTATACTGCATTTCTCATATGCAATCAAATTTGTGTGGGTTGCAACAGCCTATCACCAAGATGTATACAGTATCTAGATTCTAGTATATCATAATATACTCAATTAACCAAAACGATTCAACATCAACTTAACAATTATTTCGTACACAAATCATCAATACCCATATGACTAGAAAGGAATAACGAGAAAATACCATTCATCACACACACAATTAAACATACTAAATAGCTCCCCATACCTTGAAACTTCTTTGCTCAACTCAAAGACCTGTAGCTACAGTACCCCACACGCGAATAATTGAGACAGCATCTTATAACCCGCAATGCAGTGATCAAGAACAACGCTTAGAGCTAGAATTGGACAGGGATTAGAGAAAAAGAAAAAAAAAATAAAAGACACATGTAACCAGCGAAGATTGCATGGTCTAGGGTTCGAAAATAGCGAAGAACAGTGAATAGCAACTTACAGCTAGGAATCCTGAAATCGATCGGTGCCAATTGAAGCTCTCAGCGTCAGGATCGTTTAGGCGCCTACGAATCGAAATTCTAACGGTTTAGTTGAGAGAAAAGGTAGAGGAAAAATGGAGAGTGTAAGATCTAGAGAGAGAAACGTTCTTGAGAGAATGGCTTATGATTTTTAGGAAGTCCAGCAGCAAAACTAAAATTGGTTCTTTTTAGTTAAATGGCCCCTCCCTTTTATTTTAATTCAGTTTTTGCCCCCCAACTTCTTTTAATATTTATACATATATTATATATATTCTTAGGTTCTTACATTCTCTCTAACAACAAAAATTTTCGTCCTCGAAAATTGAACTTACCAGAGAGAAGGAACAACATATTCTCATCTTAATCCTTAAATCTTAAACTTTAAACCCATAGCGATATCCCATCCCTAATCCTAAATCTCAAATTCCAAACCTTAACTATAAATCTCAAACACTAAACCCTAAACTCCAAATTTAAAACCCCAAACCCAAAGCATAATAAAAATATCCACTTTCGTTTCCAAACAAATTTGAACACTAGCACTTCAATCATACAAACAACCACACAAACAAGCACACAACCATAACCAAGACAAACTATTTTCATTGATATTATATTTAATATGTATTTAACATATCTTATTTTATCTATTTAAATTTTTAACTTATCCAATTATATTTTATTTTATTTTTCTCAACACCTATGAGACCTTTACCCCACCATACTAAACTTTGACAAATTTAACGTACATATTACTTGTATAAAATCTAATTTATTTTATTAACTAAAATATTCTAACAACTAACTTATACATAAGATGGTACAAATTTTCCAAATATTACATTCTCTCCAACTAAAAGAATTAACCTAATAAATAATCATTCATTGTATATACTTTTATCTCGTATGCTTTTATTTCAAAACACAACAGGTTCAATCATCACATATCACATAGTTACATTCTAGTAATTTAAACAACAATATTGACAATTATAAAAGTACCTTATAATAGAAGCATAACTCATTCACAACATAAGTTAAACTTTAGTTAAAAGCTTTAAAACCCTATATGAGAATTTCTTTAGACACAATAAAAGGAAAACTAATACCATTCGAACATACATGTACCAACTCAAACATTACATACATATATTTTAGCAAGCTCATCACTAATAGTGCAGCAATATTAAGAACCAAACAAATATGCATTAAATTTCCTAGACATGTATTGCTTCCAAAAATTCATTATAACATCCAAGTAATATAATTATATTAAAATGTCATCCATAACTCAACATAACAATCTCAGCATCAATACACTCAAATAGTATATTCAGAATATTTATACCTAGTTCAACAACCAAGGATTTTTGTGCAGGTTATACAGCAAAACAGTAAGATATTTCTGCAAAATTTACACAGCAAAGATTTTATGCAGATTTTAAAGCAATACAACAAAGCTTTTCTGCATAATCTTGTAATTAAGATAACAAAGGTTTTCTGCAAAATTTTATAACTAAAACAACAAGGTAGTTTGCATACATTGACTCCAATTAATTCATCAATTAAGATCATACTCCTATTTATCAAATAGATATGTACAGTGCAAAAATCATATACTTCTATGTTATATCATTTTTTTCATGCCTAATTAAACCAATTCTCATGTTTTCACACATTCTTTTTATATCAATAATACCTAGGCTTGCTTAACAGACCTATACTAAACCAATTTCATTTTCACTAATCTAAAATTAATCATACAAGTATCACTTTTTTACAGAACAATTACTTTATTCTTTTCAATGTTAACTTGATTCCATACAATTAACTTGGCTTAGATATTATATGTGATCAACATAACATACCTATCTTTGCTTTGATAAAAAATTATACTTATTCTTGCATTAGCTCTTGAAATAAGGTTCTCTAAGACTTAAAATAATTCAAATAGCTATCTAATGACTACTACACCAAAAGACACATTGCACAGTTACAAGTATTGACTCTAGCAGCTGGTTCTACTCTTATTCAAAACACACATCAGATTTCACAACCCTGTGTCAGCTTCCAATCCATGCTTGAACAAATAAAACAATCAATAGAATAGATCTACATTGAACATGCAACATTCACCACTAATCAGCCCAACTTTCTTTCTAAGACAACAGTTATAAGAATAAAAAAAATTACATGCATTTTCCATCCAGCACATGAAACACATATCATCACAACATTACATTCACGAGCAAGGAATTAAAGGCAAGAACATAGGCAATTAAAAAAACAAACTCAATCAATTTATTCCAACACCCAACTCTCCTTCCATCACTTTAGGCAAAAAGGCCACTAGCATAAATAACCAATCTCTATATAATAGAAAACATCATATCATACTCCAATTATCTTAAATCCCAAAACTGTTTCACTCCTGTCAAGGAAATTGATCAAAACATGCTCAAGTATTCAATTAGCTATAATTCACATACTTAAATAAACCAGAATTTTATTTCAATGAAACAGTGCATTGATCATGTATTGATAGCAAGTAACATTATAATCTAGTAACTACAACTCCCTTTATTGACAGACATACCTGACAAGTCTTAACCCACCAAGGTACACATAATTCTACACTACTGCAACCAACCAAACAGTTTCCAAAACAGCAACATCAAGCAAATTACACTCAATCATCATACCAGAAATTTCAGACTCAATTTCCAACACAGTAAAAGTCAAAAGCAACTAAACTATGAGGAATTTCACCTACCAGACTGCTACTCTTACACTCACAGTTTCTTTTTACTCTAAGAAATAATTTTCTAACCATCAGTTTCATGAAGTATCAAGCAATACATATTCAATTCATGCAAGCCATTCAAGTTCAACTAAAATATAATTTGACTACCCCAAATTGAGATCAACAATTAAGGAAATGATGCATCCAATCGATCTACACGTGAGCAGGAAACAAAAACAGCAAAGCAATTATAAAATAATGACCTAACAAATTAACTATAGCAACCAAAAGCAAGTGTGCCTTTACCCACTCAGAAAGAGACCTTATTCTGTCTAATATACACTGCCTACATACATTCCCAGAAACAAACAACACTACCACCAAGGCAAGAACAAGACAATAATTACTATGGAAAACGACACTGGAACTCCAACTCTTTCTTTCTCCAACCCTTCAGAATTGAGAAAGGAAAATCATCTCTGGTAAAAGTCATGAGTGTGCACCCTCATTCCTTCTATCGAAACATTTTTTGTTCCCAAAACTTCCAATTAGATACACAATTTCACCATCTAGACTTGGAGGAAATAGTAGAATATACCATTCACACTAAACTTTCCACAGGAAAGTCATGAAAAACCCGCAACACCGAAGGTTATCCTAGGAACAAACTGCTCTGATA
This sequence comes from Vigna mungo, assembly GCA_036885675.1. Classification (NCBI taxonomy): domain Eukaryota; kingdom Viridiplantae; phylum Streptophyta; class Magnoliopsida; order Fabales; family Fabaceae; genus Vigna; species Vigna mungo. The sequence goes on from CP144700.1 coordinate 36,606,561, forward strand.
CCATAAATGTGACATCCCTAAATTATAATAATACTAATCATATAATAGAGATGTCATCATCCAAAATAAAGAGAATAGTTAGAGTATAAAGTACGATGAATTAGAAGATTACAGTCATCCAGAATGGTCTAGTTTAAAACTTTAATCATAGCAAAGTTTTTCAAAATAATCTAATAAGTAACTCAAAATAACATAAAATAATTAGGTAGAATCCTAAGCTGCAGCATCAGCGTCCTCCAGTGCTTACTCCAATGGAACCTCCTCAACAACATCTACTCTCATCCAAGTGGATGATCATCGCAAGTGAAACATACCCAAGCAACATACAACACAAAAGTAAGGGTGAGCTAGATAAACAAACAACATACATATAGTATAGTCAATCAATGTCAACATACAAAAACTAATACCCCATTCTTATTTCAGTATCAAGTTTTTAATATTAAAACTGATCCCTGCACATATGTTCTATTAACCAGAATTTTGTTTTTTAACGTTTCAACTCCATTATTTATTATTATTATTATTATTATTATTATTATTATTATTTTATATATATATATATATATATATATATATATATATATATATATATTACTCCAATAAGTGTTCACAAATATATATAACACTAAAAAAACGTAATAAAAATTTATAAATACCTATGAATACCATCACGTCTTTAACACACTCTCAATTTTATTTCCATTAAACATAATACAATAACTTTAAAATTACTTCTTAACCCAATCTTTCTTAATAACTAAACCTCTAAATTGATAAAACCAATTCTACCCTATACACTTGTTTAATTACGATCACTAATTTCATACATTCCAAACTCCTATTGTCATTCCAATTCAGAATAACAGAACGCCACGATGCATACACAATTTTCCAGCACATTCTTAAGTCTACTATAATTACCAACTTTCAAAGAAAACCCTTTATATACCCATATCCATCAACAATTATCCTATTCTTCTTTCCATTTAAGAGGAACCATACATATAAAATATTACCATATTACACTAATCCCATAAATAGTTACGAAATAGGAGAGACATGAATCATTATATTTTACTACTATTCAAATAGAAAATAGAGAAAAATTATCATCTTCTCATACCCTATAATAGTCCAAACATCAAATTATCTATTTCTCACCCCAAATTGTATATTCCGTAAACATAGAAACACATGCCAATATGTATACAGTATCCAGATTCTAGTATATCATAATATACTCAATTACCCAAAACGATTCAACATCAATTTAACAATTATTTCGTACTCAAATCATCAATACCCATATGACTAGAAAGGAATAACGAGAAAATACCATTCATCACACACACAATTAAACATACTAAATAACTCCCCATACCTTGAAACTTCTTTGCTCAACTCAAAGACCTGTAGCTACAGTACCCCACACGCGAATAATTGAGACAGCACCTTATAACCCGCAATGCAGTATCAAGAACAACGCTTAGAGCTAGAATTGGACAGGGATTGGAGAAAAAGAAAAAAAATAAAAGACACATGTAACCAACAAAGTGCATGGTCTAAGGTTCCAAAATAGTGAAAAACAGTGAATAGCAACTTACAGCTAGGAATCCTGAAATCGATCGGTGCCAATTGAAGCTTTCGGCGTCAGGATCGTTTAGGCGCCTACGGATCGAAATTCTAACGGTTCAGTTGAGAGAAAAGGTAGAGAGAAGGCAGAGGAAAAATGGAGAGTGTAAGGTCTAGAGAGAGAAACGTTCTTGAGAGAATGGCTTATACTTTTTAGAAAGTCCAACAGCAAAATTAAAACTGGTTCTTTTTAGTTAAATGGTCCCTCCGTTTTATTTTAATTCAGTTTTTGCCCCTCAACTTCTTTTAATATTTATACATATATTATATATATTCTTAGGTTCTTACAAACCACATGTTGTGAGAGAGAGCATGCAAAAAATGAAACCAATTTCCAGCACTCTTGCACGCGAGGTTTTTCAAAAACATATTATTTTAAATGACCCAATAGCATTTTGACACCTGTCCGTTGTCAAAAAGTTGTTAACAATTCATTGTTAACATATCGGAATTCTTTTCGAAATAGGAAAAAGTATTTTTAACAATTTTTTTGACAATTTTTTACATAAATATGTGGTAGCTCGTGATTGTCCGTTTTAAATATACAACCCAATAAAATAGTGACACATAATCTATTGTCAAAAAGTTGTTAAAAAAAGTTGTTAAAAAAAGTTGTTAATATATCATAGTCTTTCGAAATAATATTTCAAAACCTATGAAACAAAATTCATTCCCAAAACACCCTTTGTATATTTTGTCTGAAAATATTATTTGAAATGAACCAAGCAAATTTTGGCAAAAATGAATTTTTAAAGAAACGTTTTCCTTGCAATATCCCCTCAGACCTCTTTCCTCCTCTACCAAAGCAAGTATAAGACAACGAACTTTATTCTGTACACCACACGTTTTTTTTTTTCCTTTTTTTCTTAAACTCTACGTCCAACCTTTTTAAAGCAAATTTGTAAATAATTTTTTATTCATCAATCAACATAAAATCCGAAATTTCTGTGGTAGTTGTACAGTGTCTACAAATGTGAAACAACAAGTTGTTAACCAAAGACAGATCTTCAGAAGGCACATGACAATATATCATGCTACATTAAAATAATTTATTCATTTTTTTTTTCGAAAGCAATTCACCCAATAGGTTTAACGGTACCAAAATATTAATCACCCCACTTTTTATACTTTTAAAATATATCAAAATTATTTCTAAGAAAATAGAGCTGGAGATATCTCATTCTTGGTATAGTATAAGTTTTCTGTTTAACAATAAATAAAAACCTCACGTGTTACTGAAGTATTATTGATGATACTTCTTTTTCTTGTTAAAAATAGTATAAATATCTTATACTTATGCAAAATAAAAATAATTTCCTAGAATAATTACTTATTTCTACCTTAATTGTAAGGGCATGAAAGGATAAGACCCTGATCTTAGAAGATGCTTTTCAGAAATCTGATTTCATAAGCTATTACCTTCTCTCTCCAAAACACTAAATTCCTTAAATTCTTTGTCTTCTCTCTAAAATTTCCTCTGCCTTCTTTCTAACCCTCACACACACTGACTTTTAGTGCATGTCCCTTTAAGTGGCACCTCCGTGATCGCAACCGACTATATTTTCGATTGGACCGGTAAGTAATTTTTCCCTCTCCTTCGCTGTTTCTAGAGCCTAGGGCATGCAATGTTACTGGTTGCATGTTATTAGTGAAGTTTCATCTTCATATTTTCTGCCAAATCAAGCTCTAAGAGTTGTTGTTGTCACCACTTTGGTGGCTTGTAGGGTCAGGTTGAGTTCTCGTGTTGTGGAGGGTATTATTAGGGCAATTTCAATTAGTTGTGCTTTGAGAACCTAGGTAAGGGGAGCTAATTATTTTTTGTTGAATCTGTTTTAGTGTATCTATGCATGATAAATTCAAAATCTGATGTACTATTGGAACTGTGTTGTCACTGTTTTACATATCTGGTTTTGGTATGAACTGAACTGTGCAAATGATGAACCTGTGATTAATTTCCTGTGGCTTGTTTTGATGAATACGATCTGTTTTGGAATGAGTTATTGACTGTGATTGATTATGTTTGGGAAAGGTCTTGGGTGAGGATTTTAAGTAGCATTGCTATGGGTAGTAATTGGGTGCACAGGTACTGTTTTAGGTTACTGAGAGAGGAAGTGCGGTATTGAAATTGGGCATCTAAGGTCTAGGGCACAATAGGACAGTTCGGATAACTTAGATAAATCATTTGTAACTTGTTGGGAACACTTCGTTGGTAGGATAGAAGAATCTTAAAAACCGGAGTTGGTACATCTCTGATCATAGAGCAGCCTTGGTTTGGTCCAGCAAGTTGTGACTAGTCATATGTATTGGCATTCATGGTGAGTCTGATGCGTTCAGATATTTGATTCTTCTTCGATGACCAATTGGGTTAGTAAGAAGAGGTTGAGGGTAAGAACTTTGTTGTGATAATAATTGGATATGCCATTGACACTTAGGAAATACTTGAGATAGGTTGAGGGGGAAGTGGGAGGTTGATTTTGAGCATTAGGGATGTGGGGTGCTTTTGGTCTATTTGGGTAGTTTAGATAAGTCAATTAAGACTTGTTAGGCACATAACATTGAACTAAAACATGCTAGAACTAGTAGAATAAAATATGGGTCCTTGCGTTGTGGAAATCAAGAAATTAAAGTTAAATTCAAGCTTGAATCACTTTAGAACCATTGTTTAATTGCTAAAATCCATCTAGACAACCTTAAATTGGTCCATATCACGAATCAGGTATGTTAGAAGTTTGGTTGAAGGATTAAAAGTGGTTGGAGAGGTGAGAGTCACATGATTCTGCAGAATTCAGCGTTCTGCAGATCATGCAGACTAGCTATGTGAATGGTCTCGCTTAGCGAGTCGCTTCTGGGAGGAGCTCTCTGTTTGGGGCCTCTCGCTGTGCGACTCTGTGCGCTGTGCGAGAGCCCCAAGGTCTGATACCAGGACAAATTAATTCGCAAGGTGAGAAGGTTTCCGCTATGCTACTGAGACTGACCTAAAGTCTCTGCCAGGATTAATTCGCAAGGCAAAATTATGTGTGCTATGCGAAACATCCTAGTTTCGGTATGCGACAGGTTGATGCACTATGCAAAACAAGTCAGTTTCACTACGCGACTGAGATGCATTGTGCGAGAAGCGCAGTTGCTAGTGATTTTGTTTACCTTTGTTATGTGTTTGACTAAGTGATTGTGATTTCATCTTGGAGCATGCTTTAATACTTATGACTTGATATGTTAGAGCTTAATCATGTGGTTTGAGTATAGTTCAAATGGTGTGTGAATTTGAAAAGAATGAGGTATGGATTCAAGATTATTCATGGTATGTTTCAAAGTACAGAATCTCTTGGTGAGATTCTTAGTGTTTAGAATGAAAGTAGGAGTTCGGTCTTTGGGGTCTTCCTGAAGCTCCAATGGTCTTTCTTCTCACGTAGAGAGGACTGAACCATATGGTGAGGAGTAGCATGAGGTCTTAGTCTTGGAGGCTTCCAGTATGCTCCAGGGCGCGGAACAAATTAATCTCGTGAGTGTGGCAGGGTGGGGAACCCAAGTATCATAAGCCACCACAGGTGCATGACCCGTCATAGCTCGACTATTATTCTAAAGTCCGGACAAGTCAAGTCTAGTATTCAACATGTTAGGAATGATGTTTTATTCTTGTTTGGTTTATATGCTTTTAACTCTCGTATTTATATGTTCTTATGTTGCATGCTTTTTATATATAATTAGCTCACCCTTGCTTGTGTTGTTGTCTTGTTTGTGTATGTTTTCTTTTGCAATGATCATCCACTTGGATGTGAGCAGAGGAAAATGAGATTCCCTTGGAGACCGCTTTGGAAGAAGATGGCAATGCAGTGGTCTAGTCCACTGGGCTTCACTTCTCTTAGCATGTGTTATTTGGAATAACTTTATTATGTTTAAGTTTTGAAATTCTTAGCTATTGAAAGATAACTGTAATCCTAACACTTTATTGCTTTGTGGTACTTGGAGTTTCAAATCCTTATCCTTTGAATGACTTTAAGCTTAATGTTTCATTTCTTCTCTAACTACTTTCTAGTATTATTCTTGATGAAGTCTTAATTATATACATCTTTATCATATATTTGGGATGTAAGATTAATCTTTATTATATGATTGAAGCTCGTGTCACATTTATTACAACAACTTCTTCTAACAAAGTGCACGTGGAGAAACGGGGGAAGCAAACAAAGGAGGAAGCTAATTATTGGTACTGTACTTTACATAGGTAAAAAGAGGGGAAATGTGGTTAAAAAGTTACAGAAGGGTGATTTTGCATAACGGAAAGTTGCAACTGTTTTTAGGGTCCTAATAACTGAATTAGTATCTTGAATGCAATGAAATATTGGAGAATCTTACTAAATTTGACCTTTCAGAATCTACAAATTTGAAGCTATAGTGTTGTTTTGCGGAATATTTGAAGTGGTTAAACGAAGGCAATCTGTACACGTGTAACACGTTGAGACAGCACATGTAGAAATGTGTGTTTGGTTGAAGATAATGGAGTGAGGGAATTTGTCTTCCTATTTTGAACCATAAGTTTTCTGACAAATAGTTGGTGGCTACAGATATATGTTTGGAAAGAACGCAGAGAATCAGCTATCACCACTCATTTCCCTCCACCAAAAAAACTGACCTTCCAAACGCAACCTCACTTCGCTATGCTCTTTGCCACATTCCCCTCCTTTGTCCTCACCCACCACCACCACAACCTTCATCTCTCCACGCCCAACAGTCTCAACGAATAATCAAATACATATTCCAAGCTCACACACACTTTTCTACATCATTCTTCGTTCCTCAACCATCATGAATCCCTCCTGTCGCTTCGCTTCACCTAAACACACTCCCTTTCTTCGTAACTCTCACGCCACCTCCCCTTTCTTCCTCCGACACTCCCACCGCGTCAACACTCTCGTTCCCTCGCCGCCAATACCAACAAAACCTTCCTCGCTCAGCATTCTCAGGTTAAGGCACTTGAGCTCCGTCAAGCGCTTTGCCACGCTGTCGTCTTTCGCCGAAGGGGAGGCGGAGGGGCGGAAGGAGGGAGTGCGAGAGGTCAACGGCGATGAGGTGGATGGGCCTGCGAAGGCCTTTGACATATCCTCGGGAACCGCGTCTGCCATATCGATATGCATGGCTTTGGCGGTGCTGAGCTTCCCGCTGATGATGAAGTCACTGGGGCCGGGGCTGGCGTTGAAGACGAGGGTGCTGTCGTACGCGACTTTGCTGTTCGGGTTTTACATGGCGTGGAACATTGGCGCCAACGACGTGGCGAACGCGATGGGGACCTCGGTGGGGTCGGGGGCGCTGACGTTGAGGCAGGCGGTGCTGACGGCGGCGGTGTTGGAGTTTTCGGGGGCGCTGTTGATGGGATCGCACGTAACGAACACTATGCAGAAGGGGATTCTGTTGGCCAATGTGTTCAATGGGAAGGATACTCTGCTCTTAGCTGGCTTGCTCTCTTCTCTGGCTGCTGCTGGCACTTGGTTGCAGGTAAACGAAGCAATAAAAAACAAAAACAAAACCACCACTCTCTTTCATAATCTTCTCATTCGTAACGCAAAATGAAATTGAAACATAATGTCCTCATTGAAAATCATCTCCCTCAACAACTATGCATGGTATTGCTCATAAGATCAGGTAGAATCAGATGACAACAGTTGTTATAATTACTGAACTTATAGACAAATGCGCGCGTAATTTCGGTTATAGATTCAAGTTTAAAACCTTCTGATTAGAAGAAATATTTAATTTAATTGGAATGCAGTCTAAGCTTCTTGGCTATTTTATATCGTGTTTCAAGATTGTCACGTTTAATCTAAACGGAGTAACCAAATTTAGTAAACTTTCAAACAAATCTTTTAAGCTGTAATTTGGTAATTATGTTAGTTCAAAAGATTATGTGACCTAAGTTATATGATTAAAAAAAAGTAAAATAATGAATTTGTTATAAATAAAAAAAAAATGTCCTATAATTAGATATATTGATCCATTTATACTATTTTTAGTAGATTTGGGATTCATGTACACTTACCTCTTGTCCAATCACCTTAATATTTGTTTATGCGGTAATTATAATCAATCTTTATCGATACCTATACAATTATTTAATTATGTCTAAGATGTATTTAAAAATTCCTAAAATATTAAGGGTTATGACCCTTTGTTTCTTTACAGATTAGACTTTGAAGCTACAGGTGTTAGATGCTCATTGCTTACTATAAGTAACGAGTTCGTGTTTGGATAAATTCTTTTGCACTCGTAAAATTTTGTTGTCAACTATTACTTTTGAAGAAATTTATCCAACCGGAACATAGTACTACCAATCTGAACCTAGGCTTTGAACATATTGCTTTGTTCAAGAGATAAATCAAGAGTAATGTTTTGTTTATATATTCAAACAATCAAATGAAATTGAACATCTATTTATTATTTTGCTCTATGCAGTTTGCATCATATTATGGTTGGCCGGTATCTACTACACATTGTATAGTAGGAGCAATGGTAGGGTTTGGTTTAGCATATGGAGGTGCTGGAGCTGTTTACTGGGGTTCACTGGCAAGGGTGATCTCTTCGTGGGTTGTGTCACCACTGATGGGAGCAGCTGTATCATTTCTTGTCTACAAGTGCATCCGAAGGGTAAACTCTTGAATCCAACATGCTGTCTTCAGGGTTCTAGCGTTTTCCTATTCGATTTCAAAGGCAGACTAGGAAAAAGTAATCAAATTTCAAAACAAAGGTTCTTTCGGTTCAAAATTATTTTATTTTAATGCATATGCACTCTGATTGGAAAAAAGTTTAAACTGTATGTGACATCTCATAGTTTAACGAGTTTAATTACATGAACTGTCAAACGCATTACTGGTGTGTTGGATAGAGAGGATGAATCTAATATGGATTTGGTAGGAAAGACAGAAAAGAAAAATAATTTTAAATCTAATATATTATTTCTCACTGATTTTTACTCATCTTAGTCTCTCCTTCACTTTTCTATTTTTCTACATCCAAACACTTTTACCTTCATTTTATTTCTTGCCTATTTTCAGTCTTCCATTTTATTCTCACTTAACTTAGTTCTCTATTCTCCGGAAAAACAGAGCATAAAGGATATGATGCTTGGAGCAGTATAAAAATTATCTATATATGTGAGGAGTACATCAAAATTAAACTAAAATATTTTGTTATGAAGATTTATTATTGACTCTATTTGGATTCATTTTGGAACTTGTTTGGCTTCAAAAAATTATTACTTCAAAATTTAACGTTGTCAATCAGAAAATATGCTGAATTCCCGCTCTTAATCTTTCCCCCGTTCAGTTTGTATACAGTGCACCTAACCCCGGACTAGCAGCCGCTGCCGCCGCACCAATTGCTGTATTTCTGGGTGTTACTGGGATTTCATTTGTTGCGTTTCCCCTTAGCAAGAGTTTTCCTTTAGCTTTGGCACAAGCTTTAGTCTGTGGAACTGTTGGTGCTTTTCTGGTTGACAGAATCATCAGAAAGCAGCTGGGCCATCTTCTTGTCAAGGCAAATACTCCAAAGCCTGAGTCAAAAGAAGAAACTGTCCACCACAATATAGGATTCCTGGATGATGTTGCAGGCCCAAAGGGTGCTCAATTGGAAATAGTTTATGGAGTCTTTGGTTACATGCAAGTCCTTTCAGCATGTTTCATGTCATTTGCTCACGGTGGAAATGATGTCTCCAACGCCATAGGCCCACTGGCAGGTGCACTGGCTATCCTTCAAGGTGGTGCCATGGGAACTGAGATTGTCATTCCAACTGATGTTCTCGCTTGGGGAGGATTTGGAATAGTTGCAGGGCTAATGATGTGGGGTTACAGAGTGATAGCTACAATAGGAAAGAAAATTACAGAACTTACTCCAACCAGAGGATTTGCAGCTGAGTTTGCTGCTGCCTCTGTGGTTCTGTTTGCTTCAAAACTGGGGCTACCCATCTCTGGAACCCATACTCTAGTAGGTGCAGTAATGGGTGTTGGATTTGCAAGGGGATTAAACAGTGTTAGAGCAGAAACTGTGAAGGAGATTGTGGCTTCATGGGTAGTTACTATTCCAGTTGGTGCTGTTCTCGCAGTCATCTACACTTGGATCTTGACTAGGATTTTGTCCTATGTTTTATGAGGGTGCATTCCGAGATATGAAAGCTTATATAGGTGATTAATTCAAGTTACTGTTAACATCTTTCAAAGCATTGTTTTGTGCAGTACAAATTGGAGAAGAGGGGATTGGTGTGGCTGTACACGCATCGTGGATGGAAGATTCTTAACTCAGTTGGCAAGGGATGAATCTTTTATGTTCGGATGTCAAAACTGTGATTACTAAGTTCATTTAATCTCGGATGGAAATTTAATAAGGAAAACGAGTGGAGCATTCCTCAGCTCCAGCATTTAGACTTTTACTTTTATCACGCTAAGTATTGTTTTTAATAAGCTTCCTTCTTGTGTTTAAAGGTTACGGATTCGGCGATATTGGTCTGTATTTAGTGAATTCATTTAACCTTTTTGCCCCCATCTCTGCTTAAAATCCACTCGTTAAACATTCTTTGAAATGGAACTGTGTGATTCAATTAGACAGACATCTTAATCTCTAGCCCAATTCATCCTAAACCCTAAACAGAGCCTGAATTAGAAGGTAATCACTTAGAAAAAAAAAAATCTCAAGACAATGAAAGTATGAATTTAATAAAATAAATAAATAAATGAGATGTGATGGAGATACCTGGATTCAATATAACGAGATAACTCAATTCCATTTGTGATGTTAGATTTGTGAGAAGTTCCGCCAATGCTAGCAATAATTTTATGCAAATGGCTCACATTTTTCCTTCTTCTGTCTAATACACATGCCAAAGTTCCTTATGCACAAGGAAACAATACAATTAAAAAAAGAAAGGTGGGAATTATGTTGTATTGATTTTATTAAAATGGTGTAACAGCTATCCATAGATCCTGAAGAAAAAACAGTGATTCAATGGCACGCAAGTGCCATAGAATAAGAGCTCTACAGCACAAAATCAGGGCGAGAGTTCCTTAACAGTTGGGAGGCTAGGTTGCCATCCCAAGCTCCGATATGGTCGTGGCTTTGGAAGAGGAGCCACAAAAGGCTTCTTCCCTTTTATTCCTTTTCGTCTTGAAGGTCTTGGGGTTATGGACTTCTCCCTACGGCCATAGAAGTCCTTTGCAGAGTAAAAACAGTCCTCTACACCTCCTTCACCTAAACAACCATCCACATTTGATTCCACCTTCTCTACGCCTAGCCCAATTCCCTTTTTCACAACGCTGTTGTTCCCTTGTCCTTTGGGAGAAAGACTTGTCCTTTTTTCCAACCCTTGCCCTGCAACTCCATTTGGCTCTTTCATTTTCCCATTCCCTCTGTGACTGTTTCCACCATTGATGATTGTATCCAGCGTCTCATGGCCTGCTACACCATTTGCCACTTTCACTCTCTCCTTTGGAGACCTGGTCTTTGTTTCCAGCACCACCCCATCATCCTCTTTGCTCGTCTCTTCCTCTGAAACTTTTCGTTTCAACTTCTCCACGTCTTTAAAAGAGATCAGGATGTACTTGTGACCAGGCACCAGAACCTCCTCTCTCCATAACACCGATCGATGAGGCACTTTGAACACTTCTGGCCGTGCAACACACATCCCTGGATACTTTGTCATCAACTTAGACGCAGGAACTGCATGTCTATACAGTTCCTGATGTCCACCAGCGTGAGTTATCCTCACAGCAAAATCCCTGGACTGTGAGTACGATTCCGGCGATCGGACCCTTTCACTCTGATGGTTCTTCCTTCTGGAACCTTTCTCTCTATGTTCCACCCGGCCTAACGAATGAACCACACGCTTCAGCATAGCCTGCACTTCAAACTTATTATTATTCTCTCTGAATGTTTCACCATCTCTTTTAGAAACTAGAGCTGGGTAGCGGAAGAGCGTGCGCCACAGAGATATTATTTAAAGAGAGTCATCATAGATGCTTCTCAGTTTCCTATGGCCGGCTTTCTCTATAGCGCGATGAGTCCGAGGTTGGGGCATGTTCAAACAAAGGGAAAACAATGGCTTTTATTTGAGTGAGGACAAAACAAGTTCATAGACTTGATAAGGAGGAATCTACCCTTTCCTCAAAATTAACTTCAGCGTTTGCTACCGTGCCATGCCAGCACCACAGACACATTCTTGTGCCAGGATCATACTCCCATAAACCCGACAACACTTGTCGCTCGAGTTTCTTGAGCCTTCCACTGATCCAGTTGTTGTGGATGATGTAACTCCCCTTCTTCAAACATGCTTCTTTCACGTCTTTTTCCCACCATAGTTCTTGGTATGCCCCGTTTGGGAAAAGGTCTCTGTCTAAGAAATGTACCGTTAGGTTTGTTTCAGGTTCCACACATTGCCTCTCACCAACGCGGTTGGATCCTCCTTCGCCGCATAACGTGTCGTAGAAGCTTGGCTGCTCTGATAAGCCAGAAGTTTCTGCATGTCTTACCACTTTCTCTATAGCAGCAATTGTCTGAGTGTCGGAATGAGCGTAATAGAAGCCGGAGTTTAAGCGTCTAGGTAGGTTTATTGGTCCTGCACAAATGACAACAAAACAATATTTGAAACCTTGGAAACATCTGCATCCAATCTCTGAGACATTATGTTCGAATGTCTTTTTCTCTTTTACGTTAGTATTTTTGACGTGTTTATTCTACTTTTCTTTTACTCACTTGTCAGTCCAAAACTATCATTACCAGTGCAAAATAAATGATCATATAGGTTTATACTCTTTTCTTACTCAAATCATGGAAATGGATGTTTTATGTTTCTAGTTTGGAAAAGTATGAATTCCAAGTGCAAAATAAGCAAGCACCTTGTTTTTTGTATTCATCAGACTGTGCAGCAAGAACAGCAGGGCCAAAAGAGTGAAGTAAGGGAAGTGGGTTTTTGAACCAGTATACATCAACATCACTGAGAAGTACATTGTAACCTAGCTTCAGAATCTTTAGAACAATTCTTGACTTCACCTTTGTCACCCTTTGGAAGCACTTAGTGCCAAAGTGGCAGTCATCAAAACTGATGTTACTTGGAGCTGTTGGATCAGTGAAAACTGGAATTCCCTGTCTCAACAGAAAGCAAGTAACTGCATTCATATACAAGAAAATATGATAACTATACTGAAATAGTTAATTAAGCTTTGAGAGTGTTTAGGGAATGTCACCATGAGCACAAATAGAACTTCTTTTGTATTATTATTATTATTATAATTGTTATTATTATTATTATTTGAACACAAATAGAATAATGAACTGTTATTGGTTTGTAACCTGCATTGATAGTTTTCACATTTGGCCAAAAAATAGCATATAGTGCGTTAACAACATTAATGATAGATTCGTTTCTTATACTTCTTAATGAATTGCACATTGTACTGAACATAGCTAATGTGTATAAGTTAGAAACAAAAGAATGCATTTATCTTAATTTTAAGCAAGGTTGTTTTCTGCATGCATAAAAAAAATTCCACGTCATGTGCACAAATGATGAAAGACTGCTTAAATTTAAACTTAAAACAGCTTTCATAAGCAATATAATAAGATGAAATATCTGAGTCTGAACAGGGTTACCACATTAGATGTGATCCCAACCCACATTTTTTTATACTTAGACAATATGTAATATATTTTTTTATGATTTGTGGTATATTTTTAACATTAAAAACTATTAAAATGCAGAAGATTTTCCTAATTTTAAAATCTCCCATTAATGCTGTTTTATATATTGTTAATGAATTTGCTAAATTATTCACGTGTTGAGAGAAATATTGGAACATAGCCGACTTGATGGTCCAAAACTAGTAAACCATTTAGTTATAATGAAATAATGAACTTCTCATTTTTCACATATCACAAGTAATGTTATTTTAGCTTTCAAGATTTTAATTATGTAAACTAATTACACAAAGTATCGCTATGTAAATGAGCTCTCAATTATTCAAACATCCGAAGGTCAGTGCTACATCTAACTTATCTTAAGCCTGAAAGGATTAACCCTGCATTTAAGGGAACGACTCATAATAAGGTTCGTGGTGTTCATTTTGATGTAATTGACCCAATAATATCATAAATAATATAGTTAAGTTTGAAGCCACTCCTAAATAAGGGTATTTTGAATTGAATTTCTATTATTTTTTTCTATATATTTAATATTCAAAGTATTTATATATTTCAATTAAATATGGTTAAATATCAAATATTATTATGATTGATATAAAACAAGTAATTTTTATTGTTTTAATTAAAAACAAGTTAGATAATAATATTTTATGTTGTTTGATGTCTTCCATGTTGTGACTTACTCGATTAAGGAACTATCACTGTTACCTCCATGGTGATGACAATTATGCTCTCTTGTTAACTAAATGTTTTAATTAAAAGTCATTTGTTTTTTAACATTAGATCACATTTTTTAACTTACAGACAAAAAAGTCACCATACCCATCTCAGGGACAAATTAAACATCGTGTTTTGCACAAATATTATTATGCAGAGCAGGACAGCACATACCTGCAAAATGGAGAATTGATAAGTTTCCTGATCAAGGGCACACACAACAAAATTTTGAACAAACAGTTCACGTAATCTGCAAACCCAACTCATGAGCATATCCTTGTAGCTATATCCAGCAACGGTAACTATAACTGTTTTACTTTTGTCTGCAGTGATAGACAGGAGTGATTCTAAGGAGAATGGAAGCTCCAGAGTTGCTGGAATTTTCATCTGAGACTTCACAGAGCAATCAAATGATGCAGTCTGTGGTTTCTGACGATCAATGCAATACATTGTATTTTCCTTTAACCAAGATGGAAAATAGTTTTCCTTCATCAGGTTTATTGCACCCTGGTGCCCAATTGAATAAACAGCATTTTTCTTGGTGTCAACCATAATGTATTGTTTATTGCACTTCAAAAGTTTGACCAGGTTAGAGTTATCTTCACTGTAGAAGAATGATCCATAGTTTGCCCCCACATGGGAATTGCCAATGTACTCCCAATTTCTATTCTCAATATCTAAAGCACTAGAATTTCCTTGTGTGGGGCTAAAATCATCGTCTTCATTCAAATAGAAACTTGTGATGGTCAAACTAGCATCAAAGACAAATCTGAACTCAGATGACATTGCCTCATGAATCACCCAATTGTTATGTACACCTTTACCATACAAGAAAGGAGGAAGAACTCCATCATGTAGAGGCACATCCTTGCTGTTCCACACCATCAGCATTCTTGTATAACAACGTTTCCCCCGCCCATTCTGTTTAAGTATTTTCTGCAGCTGAACAAGAAAGGACAATTCAATTTAGTTTTCTTGAGCATACAAGTGTTTAATTTTTCCCAGATTTTTCCATTTTTCATACCTGCTGGATCTTCATCCGTTTCCCATTACTTGTCTGCCAATGTTTCCCAGACTCATCCAAATGGAATGGGAAGGAAGAAACATTTTGAGCTGAAGCAACAAGAAGCCAATCATGGTCAAGTTGATACACATGGTTTAGGGTGGAGATGAATCCAGAAAGGATAATGGTTTCAGGGTCAACGATAACAGAAAAATCTGATGTGTATGAGCGTGATTTTGCAATCATAGAGTGGAAAAAAGGAGTACCTAGGAAGCTGGAGAAAAATTAATGGTTATAAAGCAGTAGTTAAGATATAATAAGTTGTCGATACAAGAACTTTTACACTGATAAAAACAGAAACAAGCATTAAAAGTAAATTAGTCTTTATAAGTGTCTAATATACCTTCAGTGTAACAGAATCAATCTCAAACAGAAGAACTAATTAATATCAAATCATGGCAAATTTGTTTACTTACGTAAAATCGATGCTAGTGTCAACTAAAACCCTGGAATCAAAAGCATCAGCAAAAGAGGCAACGGAAGGATCTTGACTGTACAAAACAACAGTAACATATGGAGACAGAGCCAGCCATGACCTAAGAGCAAGTGTCTGTTTGGTCCCGGTAGAGCCCTTAAAGGGTTTTGGAGCTGTGAATATTGTAATACTTGTGAAATCCAATATAACATCTTTGGAAGCTCTGCTATGATCCTTCAATGAAGGTAATCTCTGAGTGGCATAGAGAGAGAGAGCAATGAAGACAAACCCAGATAACCAAACTGACCATAGCTCCACCTGAGATCCCTGCAAATCAAATACAAGATTAATTTACATGTTTTGAAACAATGTTTTTGAAAGAATGCAATTCAAGGAACGGAAAAATTAAGGACCTTCATGGCTTGTAGTAATGACAAAATTCTGTCCTTGTTTTGTGAAATCTTCATGGGTTGTTGAGAGAGGGAGAGAGAGAGAGAGTGAGTGAGTGATACTTTACCTGAAAGAAATAAATGCAACCCTAACAAACCCACCAGACCCCGACTAAGAATGTGAAGTTTGACGTCACAAGCACGTTAAGAGTTGCAAGAATTGAATTCAATATACAAAGCTAGAGATGAAAAACTTGTAGCTAGTCAAGAGTCAAAAGCGTTACATATACTAAACTATAAACACGTATCGTGAATAAAATCGAAGTTAATGACGTAGGATGTCGTTTCCTGTGTTTCTGCACTATGAATTCATGAATGGCATGTGGACGTTACCAAATGAATACGTAAAGGAGACAAAAACATGGCCATTGAGTTGGTTAAACCAACACTAAAATGTACATATTAATTACCAACCTAATTACTCTTAACAATGAATAGTTGTTTAGTCACATCTTAGTGCTTTCGTAACCGAAAGTAAGGGATAAGTGACAACCGTGATTGGCTATCTAAGAACTATAGAATAGGACCTAGAAAAATATAAAAATACCACCTTAACATATTACCACTTTAAGATTGTTCAGACTTGCTCCAAATGAACTTGTTAGTCTAACTTTTTCCTGTCAAAGCATATATTATTTTACATTTCTTGAAAGATTATTTTCATTTGCAATTTTCTCGTTACTTTTTCTTCTCAAATTCTTTCAATTTCCTCATTGTCTTTAGAATTTTTTTTCCTTTCAAATGATTTATTCTTTTATAGTCGTTTATATTTTTGCTTGTATTGTTTTTCATATCATGTACCCTTTTACGTTTACTATGTCATATTTTCTTATAAATTTTACATTCCTTCGAAAATTTGTTACATAATGTTTTGGAGACTTTAATTGTCCTCGAATTATGATTAAGATTGTCCCAATGCTTCGTGATAACAATGTAAAATCATAATAAAAACTTAGTTTTTAAAATTAACTAGAAGAGACATAGATTTTGATTTTCAGTGCTACAAACAGGAATATACGTCTTGTTAGATTCACCTTAAAACTCATCTATTTAAAAATAAAAGATATATTAAGATCCAAGAACAAAAGATCTACTAGTAATAATATTACCTACTCACGAAAATTCATAAAATTATACAAAATCTTCATATATATATATATATATATATATATATATATATATAATCCTGTTATTTTAACACACTTGGTTTGACACACATTTGACACCGACAATTGTCAATGTGCCATTGGTGGTTTGAATTTTTTTTTTTTTAAATTTTGGGACGAAAATGAGAAGAGTTTTAAAATTTTTTGGTTTCCAAATATACCCTTCGTTTAAAAATTTGGTTTTCCCTTTCGCATTTGGTACTCTACCGACGTTCTCCCCCTAGTTTCTTTGTCGAACATTTGTTTGTGGATCTCCTCCGTCGCCGTTTGGTGGAAATGGGAAGTCCGGGAGAGGATGATACGCGGGGCTCAAGCCCAATTTCTTTAGTTTTAGTATTTCTTTGATGTATGTTGTATGGTGTTAGGCATGTAGGATCTCTAGTCCTATAAATAGCCATGCCTACCTTATTGTACTTACTTTTGATATTAATGAGAATAGAATTTTCTAAATCAGAAAATACTCTCTCATGAAAGTCACAAGGCTAGAGAGTCCAAAGACTTCCTCTAGCCACCTTCCAGCACACAACATTCATCTTTCATTTTCCATTTTTTTTCCTTGGTGCTTCTCTCTCATCATCAATACCACATCACCATTGCTGTGCTCCATTCTACGTTCCATCAGACACACCGTAGCCACGCGTCAGCCATCCAAACCATTTTTCATTTGCTCTCTCACGCGTCAGAGAGAGAATTCATTATTCTCGCATATCTCTCACTCTTTCCGCGAGAGCTTTTCTTCCATTCGAGAGCTCTCCGTCATCTCAGAACCATTTTCCATCCACAGATTCACCATCGTTGCCGATTTCACCGTAAGTTGCATTTCCTTCACATTTTCATCATCTTCAATCACTTCTCCATCCCTCGATCTTCATTTTCCACCGATTAAACAACCCTTCAACCCTAGATCTACCATTTCCATCATTCAATCTTTGTTTCGAACCGATGAATCGGTTCGTTTGAGTCGCCTCTTCATTTTTAAGGTTTCTTCATGGCCAATTCATATTTTCACCGATTGATTAGGGGATTTAGGATTCTCTGTGTCTGATTAGGGTTTTCACCTATCTTCTTCGAGTTTTCTCTCGATCTAGAGATTGTTCAACATTCTGCTGCGTCTTCTTCTCTCTGGTAGAAGCTTCAAGGATTCGCGTCACGCCTACGGTCTTCTCCTTGGAGCCTTCTTGTATCAGAGGAGCTTCGTTGGAAGAAGGTAAGGGTTCTTCCCTTCATGCGCTGTTGGTGTTTTGTGTTTTTCGTTTTGGGTCATGTGTTCTTTCGTTGTTGCGTTTATTGTATTTATCGTTTTTGGTTTGTGTTCTTGCGTTGTTGGGTTTAGGGTTTTTTGTTTGCGTGCTTGCGTTGTTGATGTTCTGGTCAGGGTACTGAGTTTGTGGTTAATGGGTTTTTGGTTTGCGTTGTTGGGTTTTTTGGGTTTTGGTTTCTGTGTGTGTTGTTGGACCCCTTCTGGGTTTGTTGTTTATTTCTTGTTGTATTTACATGTGATCTTGTTTTGGTTGAGCAGTTGAAGGTTCGTTACCATTTTTCAACCATGTATGTTAGCACGTTGAACGAACACTTGACAGATGATCAACGTTCACTGATTTCGAAGACTCCATTTAGTTGGTTTTTACAATTGAGTGGTAAAGTTACATTCAATACTAAAATTTTGCAGGAGTTGACGTTGAAATGGGTCGATTCGAGCAATGGTTTTCTTATTGGAGAGAAAATTGTCAATATGAACAAAAAGGAATTTTGTTTTGGATTAGGGTTGAGTTCAGAGGGTGGTAGTATAAACTTAAAGGATACAATGGTTAAAAGTAATTGTGTGAAATACTTGGGTAAGGGAAGTAAAGATTTGAATTTCATTTACAAATTCTTGTTGAAGAAACATAAAAAAGAAATACCTTGTGGTGTTTTTTGTAGCTTGTACATATTGGTGGGGATTTCTTAGATTTTGTTTCCTAGATGTTATGGAAGAGTATTTCCTATCATGTTTGAAATTGTTGACAACCTTAGTCGTTTGACTAATTACTGTTGGGGTAGTTTAGTTTATCGTTTTTTGATGAAAAGTTTGAGCAAAGCTTCGGATTCAGTGAAGAAGGGCAAAGCTAAAAGCGATGTTGATGTCAATGATTGTGTTTACATGTTGCAGGTAATTGTTTTTATTGATTTAATTTATGTTTTTTGATTGATTGAATATATGTTATTTGATTATGAATAATTTCTATCAATGAGTATTTGTTTAGGTATGGTTTTGTGAACATTTCGTACCTCCGGAAGGTGTAGTGAAGAAGTCTCCAAGGATCTTGCATTGGATGGATAGAAATGTGGGAGACAACATTGTGAAACGTGTTTTGGAGATGGGTGTGGTATGTGATGTGTTATTTAAGTTGTTAATGTTTTCATATATTGGCAACACTTACCTAACATGTTACATATTGTTTAATTTCAGTTTCATGTTATTGATGATTTGGATGGTGCTGCATTGAAGGACAACACTTATGTGAAGACAAAACAATCACTTCCAAAAAGGAATGATGATGAACAATAAAAAAAATGCTTAGAAGATAACGCAGAGAAAGTATGGTGCGTAGTGTAGAGGAGCAAGAATATGTGATTGAAGAACTTAAAAGGAAGTTGAATGTCTTGGAGGCAGAGTTGGAGGAAGAGAAGGGCAGAAGAAGAACTACAAGGGCAACTAAAGAATACACTGAACCTAGTAATAGTGCATTCTTTTCCCCTGGTGGAATGTCGAACAACGAACCAGGTGTGTATTCGAAGACCGATCATGTTGGAATGTCCCAAAACACACAGGATGGGAACAAGAACACCAAACCAGAAATGAAGACTTATGTGAGGGTGGGAAGAAGAATGCGGCATAAGAGCCAAGCCCTGAGGACACCTTACACAGGAAATATAGGACCCACAAAAAAAATAGTGATTATTGTTATGGTATTTTGAATAGGACCAGAAGTTGTAGTTGTAATCAAACCTATTAAACATTCTTGTTTGAATATATAGTTAATGCATGTTTGGTTCGATGTATTTGTTTTATAGAAGTGGATTATAATTTGATTTGGTGTACATATAGAATTTTGACATATTTATTTTCTTAGAACTGATAATGTTAGTCAAAACAATGATGTGATGTTTGGCATATGATGAATTGGACTGAAATGATGACTAGTTTGGTGCTAAATTGTGTATCTTAAACGATTACTTTGGTGTAAACTTAAATTTTTAATAACATGTTACACATAACAGACCACCAGAAATGTATTTCTGCCAAATGTTGTGTGAATTGCTGCATTGTAATTGTTTACAGGGCCCTGTAAACGATTACGCGAGCCTGATTTGGGTTCTGCACATCCTTCTTAACTGAAGGAGCCACCAGGGTGCACTCAGGGGACCACAACCTAATATCAGTGTGTTTTGACCCGAAGTGCAATTGTTTTGGCTGTAATGTGATGTTATTGAGTGAGGAGTGTGTTGAAATTAAAGTTTTGGGTCACCCATGAAGGTTGGGGAAGCATCCATGTTAAGGTTATGGAGAGAAGTGTACTTCTGCCAAATGTTGTGTGAAAAGCTTCATTGTAATCGTTTACAGGGTCCTGTAAACGATTACGCGATCCTGATTTGGATTATGCACATCCTTCTCAAGTGAAGGAGCCATCAGGGTGCACTCAGGGGACCACTACCTAATATCAGTGTGCTTTGACCCGAAGTGCAATTGTTTTGGCTGTTCAACAATCTATGAATATTCATTGCACCATAAAGTTATTGAGGATCCTCAATTTGGAGATAATATTCGAGTTGGCTCTGTCATGATACTCAATCTCGTAAAGCAATAATTCACTACTTTATTTACAAATTTAGTACAAATAACCTTGTTTATGGTTTGTTATATTCATTTCATATTCATAGAGTACTTATATTTGGTACTGTTGAATTAGGTTCAATCCTTCAGTGCAGTTCGGACAAACCACTACTTCAATATCGTTCACCGCAACGTAGTAAAGGTTTTCCCACCAGAAATATGTCCTCCCTCAGTTGACCTCGTAAAGGAAACGCCAAGACCTGTCATTCGACTTCCTATGTGGGCAGAAAACAATGTCGATGTGGATGCCATCCTCCGCAAATTTGTTCCACCAAGTGACCAAGCATCATCATCATCCAAACAACCAGCCCCATATCGCATAATATTAGATAATGGTTTAATCTATATTTTGTTATGTAGGTGTTTATGTCATTTACTTTAATGGATTACTGTAATAGTATGTTATGGAGAACTATATTTCTATTTAAGTTATGTCTTGTAGGTAAAAAATACTACATATGTTATTGGATGACTGTATTTCTATTAAAGTTATTTTGGACATGATGTTATTGTAATGAAATAATTTGGAGTTATTTTGTCAAAGAAAAAGCAATTTGATTGGCTTTAAAAAGTACAAAATTTTTCATTCTTAACCTACAACCTAACTCTCACACATAAACAAGATTTGGACTCAAAACCAAGTGTTCTTGGGCAAAAAAACACAAAAATTCACAAGTGGTCCCTCAGGTTAACAGTGGTGGTTACTTCAGTGCAAAAGGATGTGCAGAACTTCATAGAGCCACGCGTAATCGTATACCAGGCCCTGTAAATGATTACAATGCTGAATTTTTTGACGAAATACTAAAGAACTTGGCCTAACTTAGTGTTATCACCTTGGAATGGTAAACCACTCCAGCATGTTGTTTCCCACACATCACGTATAACCTAACTCTCACACATAAACAAGATTTGGACTCAAAACCAAGTGTTCTTGGGCAAAAAACCCCAGAAATTGACAAGTGGTTCCCCAGGTTAACACTGGTGGTTCCTTCAGTGCAAAAGGATGTGTAGAACTGGAAAGAGACACGCGTAATCGTTTACCAGGCCTGGTAAACGATTACGATGTTGTTTATTTGGGCCAAATACTGCAGAACTTGGCCTAACTTAGTGTTATGACCTTGGAATGGTAAGCCACTCCTGCATCAGGTTTCCCACACATCACGTATATCCTAACTCTCACACATAAACAAGATTTCGACTCAAAACCAAGTTTTCTTGGAAAAAAAACACAGAAATTCACAAGTGGTCCCCCATGTTAACCCTGGTGGTTCCTTCAGTGCAAAAGGATGTGTAGAACTGGAAAGAGTTACGCGTAATCGTTGACCAGGCCCCGTAAACGATCACGATGTTGTTTATTTGGACCAAATACTACAAAACTTAGCGTAACTTAGTGTTATGACCTTGGAATGGTAACCCACTCCAGCATGGGGTTTCCCACACATCACCTATAACCTAACTCTCACACATAAACAAGATTTGGACTCAAACCAAGTGTTCTTGGGCAAAAAACCCCAGAAATTCACAAGTGGTCCCCCAGGTTAACCCTGGTGGTTCCTTCAGTGCAAAAGGATGTGCAGAACTGAAAAGAGACACGCGAAATCGTTTACGAGGCCTTGTAAACGATTACGATGTTGTTTATTTGGACCAAATACTGCAGATCTTGGCCTAACTTAGTGTTATGACCTTGGAATGGTAACCCACTCCAGCATGGGGTTTCCCACACATCACTTATAACCTACCTCTCACACATAAACAAGATTTGCACTCAAAACTAAGTGTTCTTGGGCAAAAAAACACAGAAATACACAAGTGGTCCCTCAGGTTAACACTAGTGGTTCCTTCAGTGCAAAAGGATGTGCAGAACTCCATAGAGAGACGCGTAATCATTTACCAGGCCTTGTAAATGATTACGATGTTGTTTATTTTGACCAAATACTGCAGAACTTGGCCTAAATTAGTGTTATGACCTTGTAAGGGTAAGCCACTCCAACATGGGGTTTCCCACACATCACCTATAACCTAACTGTCACACATAAACGAGATTTGGAGTCAAAACCAAGTGTTCTTCGGCAAAAAAACACAGAAACTCATAAGTGGTCACTCAGGTTAACACTAGTGGTTCCTTCAGTGCAAAAGGATGTGCAGAACTCCATAGAGACACGCGTAATCGTTTACCAGGCCTTGTAAACGAGTACCATGTTGTTTATTTGGACCAAATACTGCAGGACTTGGCCTAACTTAGTGTTATGACCTTGGAATGGTAAGTCACTCCAGCATGAGGTTTCCCACACATCACCTATAAGCTAACTCTCACACATAAACAAGATTTGGACTCAAAAGCAAGTGTTCTTGGGCAAAAAACCACAGAAATTGACAAGTGGTCCCCAAGGTTAACACTGGTGGTTCCTTTAGTGTAAAAGGATGTGCAGAACTCCTTAGAGACAAGCGTAATCATTTGCCAGGCCATGTAAAAGATTACCATGCTGTTTATTTGGACCAAATACTGCAGAACTTGGCCTAACTTAGTGTTATGACCTTGGAATGGTAAGCCACTCCACCATGGGGTTTCCCACACATCACCTATAACCTAACTCTCACACATAAACAAGATTTGGACTCAAAACTAAGTGTTCTTGGGCAAAAAAACACAGAAATTCACAAGTGGTCCCTCAGGTTAACACTGGTGGTTCCTTCAGTGCAAAAGGATGTGCAGAACTCCATAGAGAAACGCGTAATCATTTACCAGGCCTTGTAAACGATTACCATGCTGAATTTTTGGACGAAATACTAAAGAACTTGGCCTAAATTAGTGTTATGACCTTGGAATGGTAAGTCACTCCAACATGGGGTTTCCCACTGATCACCTATAACGTAACTCTCACACATAAACAAGATTTGGAATCAAAACCAAGTGTTCGTGGGCAAAAAAACACAGAAATTCACATGTCGTCACTCAGGTTAACACTGGTGGTTCCTTCAGTGCAAAAGGATGTGCAGAACTCCATAGAGACACGCGTAATTGTTTACCATTCCTTGTAAATGATTACCATATTGTTTATTTGGACAAAATACTGCAGAATTTGGCTTAACTTAGTGTTATGACCTTGGAATGGTAAGCCACTCCAGCATGGGGTTTCCCACACATCACGTATATCCTAACTCTCACACATAAACAAGATTTCGACTCAAAACCAAGTGTTCTTGGAAGAAAAAACACAGAAATTCACAAGTGGTCCCCCAGGTTAACCCTGGTGGTTCCTTCAGTGCAAAAGGATGTGCAGAACTGGAAAGAGACACGCGTAATCGGTTACTAGGCCTTGTAACCGATTACGATGTTGTTTATTTGGACCAAATACTGCAGAACTTGGCCTAACTTAGTGTTATGACCTTGGAATGGTAACCCACTCCAGCATGGGGTTTCCCACACATCACTTATAACCTACCTCTCACACATAAACAAGATTTGGACTCAAAACTAAGTGTTCTTGGGCAAAAAAACACAGAAATACACAAGTGGTCCCTCAGGTTAACACTGGTGGTTCCCTCAGTGCAAAGGGATGTGCAGAACTCCATAGAGACACGCGTAATCATTTACCAGGCCTTGTAAACGATTACGATGTTGTTTATTTGGACCAAATACTGCAGAACTTGGCCTAACTTAGTGTTATGACCTTGGAATGGTAACCCACTCCAACAAGGGGTTTCCCACACATCACCAATAACCTATTTGTCACACATAAACGAGATTTGGAGTTAAAACCAAGTGTTCTTCGGCAAAAAAACACAGAATCTCACAAGTGGTCGCTCAGGTTAACACTGGTGGTTCCTTCAGTGCAAGAGGATGTGTAGAACTGGAAAGAGACACGCATAATCGTTTACCAGGCTTTCTAAAAGATTACGATGCTGTTTATTTGGACTAAATACTGCAGAACTTGGCCTAACTTAGTGTTATGACCTTGGAATGGTAACCAACTCCAGCATGGGGTTTCACACACATCGCCTATAACCTAACTCTCACACATAAAAAAGATTTGGACTCAAAACCAAGTATTCTTGGGCAAAAAACCCCAGAAATTCACAACTGGTCCCCCAGGTTAACACTCGTGGTTCCTTCAGTGCAAAAGGATGTGCAGAACTCTAAAGAGACACGCGTAATCGTTTACCAGGCCTTGTAAACGATTACCATGTTGTTTATTTGGACAAAATACTGCAAAACATGGCCTAACTTAGTGTTATGACCTTGGAATGGTAAGTCACTCCAAAATGGGGTTTGCTACACATCACTTATAACCTAACTCTCACACATAAAAAGGATTTAGACTCAAAACTAAGTGTTCTTGGGCAAAAAAACACAGAAATTCACAAGTGGTCCCTCAGGTTAACACTGTTGGTTCCTTCAGTGCAAAAGGATGTGCAGAACGCTATAGAGACACGCGTAATCGTTTCCCAGGCCTTGTAAACGCTTACGATGTTGTTTATTTGGACCAAATACTGCAGGACTTGGCCTAACTTAGTGTTATGACCTTGGAATGGTAAGTCACTCCAACATGGGGTTTCCCACACATCACCTACAACCTAACTCTCACACTTAAACAAGATTTGGACTCAAAACTAAGTGTTCTTGGGCAAAAAAAACACAGAAATTCACAAGTGGTCCCTCAGGTTAACACTGGCGGTTCCTTGAGTGCAAAAGGATGTGCAGAACTCCATAGAGACACGCGTAATCATTTACCAGGCCTTGTAAACGATTACGATGTTTGTTATTTGGACCAAATACTGCAGAACTTGGCCTAACTTAGTGTTATGACCTTGGAATGGTAAGCCACTCCAACATGGGGTTTCCCACACATCACCTATTACCTAACTCTCACACATAAACAAGATTTGGACTCAAAACTAAGTGTTCTTGGGCAAAAAAACACAGAAATTCGAAAGTGGTCCCTCAGGTTAACACTGGTGGTTCCTTCAGTGCAAAAGGATGTGCAGAACTCCATAGAGACACGCTTAATCGGTTACCATTCCTTGTAAACGATTACCATATTGTTTATTTGGACCAAATACTGCAGAACTTGGCTTAACTTAGTGTTATGACCTTGGAATGGTAAGCCACTCCAACATGGGGTTTCCCACACATCACGTATATCCTAACTCTCACACATAAACAAGATTTCGACTCAAAACCAAGTGTTCTTGGGCAAAAAACCCCAGAAATTGACAAGTGGTCCCCCAGGGAAACACTGGTGGTTCCTTTAGTGTAAAAGGATGTGCAGAACTGCATAGAGACACGCGTAATCGTTTACCAGGCCTTTTAAACGATTACGATGTTTTTTATTTGGACCAAATACTGCAGAACTTGGCCAAACTTAGTGTTATGACCTTCGAATGGTAAGTCACTCCAGCATGGTGTTTCCCACACATCACGTATATCCTAACTCTCAGACATATACAAGATTTTGACTCAAAACCAAGTGTTGTTGGGAAAAAAAAGTACAGAAATTCAAGAGTGGTCCCCCAAGTTAACACTAGTGGTTAGTTCAGTGGAAAAGGATGTGCAGAACTCCATAGAGACACACGTAATCGTTTACCAGGCCTTCTAAATGATTACGATGCTGTTTATTTCAACTAAATACTGCAGAACTTGACCTAACTTAGTGTTATGACCTTGGAATGGTAAGCCACTCCAACATGGGGTTTCCCACACATCACCTATAACCTAACTCTCACACATAAACAATATTTGGACTCAAAACTAAGTGTTCTTGGGAAAAAAAACACCGAAATTCACAAGTGCTCCCTCAGGTTAACACTGCTGGTTCCTTCAGTGCAAAAGGATGTGTAGAACTGGAAAGAGACACGCGTAATCGTTTACCAGGCCTTGTAAACGATTACGATGTTGTTTATTTCGATCAAATACTGCAGAACTTGACCTAACTTAGTGTTATGAGCTTGGAATGGTAACCCAGTCCAGCATGGGGTTTCCCACACATCACCTAAAACCTAACTCTCACACATAAACAAGATTTGGACTCAAAACCAAGTGTTCTTGGGCAAAAAAACACAGAAATTCACAAGTGGTCACTCAGGTTAACACTGGTGGTTCCTTCAGTGCAAAAGGATGTGCAGAACTCCATAGAGACACACGTAATCGTTTACCAGGCCTTGTAAACAATTACCATATTGTTTATTTGGACCAAATATTGCATAACTGGGCTTAACTTAGTGTTATGACCTTGGAATGGTAAGTCACTCCAGCATGGGGTTTCCCACACATCACCTATAACCTAACTCTCACACATAAACAAGATTTGGACTCAAAACGAAGTGTACTTGAGCAAAAACACACAGAACTTCACAAATGGTCCCCCAGGTTAACACTGGTGGTTCCTTCAGTGCAAAAGGATGTGCAGAACTGGAAAGAGACACGCGTAATTGTTTACCAGGCCTTGTAAACGATTACGATGTTGTTTATTTCGAACAAATACTGCAGAACTTGGCCTAACTTTGTGTTATGACCTTGGAATGGTAACCCACTCCAGCATGGGGTTTCCCACGCATCACTTAAAACCTAACTCTCACACATAAACAAGATTTGGACTCAAAACCAAGTGTTCTTGGGCAAAAAACCCCAGAAATTCCCAAGTGGTCCCTTAGGTTAACACTGGTGGTTCCTCCAGTGCAAAAGGATGTGCAGAACTCCATAGAGACAAGCATAACCGTTTACCAGGCCTTGTAAACGGTTACGGTGTTGTTTATTTGGACCAAATACTGCATAACTTTGCCTAAATTAGTGTTATGACCTTGTAATGGTAAGCCACTCCAACATGAGGTTTCCCGCACATCACCTATAACCTAACTCTCACACATAAACAAGATTTCGACTCAAAACCAAGTGTTCTTGAGCAAAAAAACACAGAACTTCACAAATGGTCCCTCAGGTTAACACTAGTGGTTCCTTCAGTGCAAAAGGATGTGTAAAACTGGAAAGAGACACGCGTAATCGTTTACCAGGCCTTCTAAATGATTACGATGTTGTTTATTTGGACTAAATACTGCAGAACTTGGCCTAACTTAGTGTTATGACCTTGGAATGGTAATCAACTCCAGCATGGGGTTTCCCACACATCGCCTATAACCTAACTCTCACACATAAACAAGATTTGGACTCAAAACCAAGTGTTCTTGGGCAAAAAACCCCAGAATTCACAAGTGGTCCCTTAGGTTAACACTGGTGGTTCCTTCAGTGCAAAAGGATGTGCAGAACTCCATAGAGACACGCGTAATCGTTTACCAGGCCTTGTTAACGATTACCATGCTGTTTATTTAGACCAAATACTGCAAAACTTGGCCTAACTTAGTGTTATGACCTTGGAATGGTAAGTCACTCCAGCATGGGGTTTCCTACACATCACCTATAACCTAACTCTCACACATAAAAAAGATTTGGACTCAAAACTAAGTGTTCTTGGGAAAAAAAACACATAAATTCACAAGTGGTCCCTCAGGTTAACACTGGTGGTTCCTTCAGTGCAAAAGCATGTGCACAACTCCATAGAGACATGCGTAATCGTTTACCAGGCCTTGTAAACGATTACGATGTTGTTTATTTCGACCAAATACTGCACAACTTGTCCCAACTTAGTCTTATGACCTTGGAATGGTAAGCCACTCCAACATGGGGCTTCCCACACATCACCTTCAAGCTAACTCTCACACATAAACAAGATTTGGACTCAAAACTAAGTGTTCTTCGGCAAGAAAACACAGAAATTCACAAGTGGTCCCTCAGGTTAACATTGGTGGTTCCTTCAGTGCAAAAGGATGTGTACAACTGGAAAGAGACACGCGTAATCGTTTACCAGGCCTTGTAAACGATTACGATGTTGTTTATTTGGACCAAATACTGTAGAACTTGGCCTAACTTAGTGTTATGACCTTGGAATGGTAAGCCACTCCAGCATGGGGTTTCCCACACATCACCTATAACCTAACTCTCACACATAAACAAGATTTGGACTCAAAACCAAGTGTTCTTGGGCAAAAAACCCCAGAAATTCACAAGTGGTCCCTCAAGTTAACACTGGTGGTTCCTTCAGTGCAAAAGCATGTGCAGAACTCCATAGAGATAGGCGTAATCGTTTACCAGGACTTGTAAACGGTTACGATGTTGTTTATTTGGACCAAATACTGCAGAACTAGGCCTAACTTAGTGTTGTGACCTTGGAATGCTAAGCCACTCCAACATGGGGTTTCCCACACATCGCCTAAAACCTAACTCTCACACATAAACAAGATTTCGACTCAAAACCAAGTGTTCTTGGGAAAACAAACACAGAAATTCACAAGTGGTCCCCGAGGTTAGCACTGGTGGTTCCTTCAGTGCAAAAGGATGTGCAGAACTGGAAAGAGACACGCGTAATCGTTTACCAGGCCTTCTAAATGATTATCATGTTGTTTATTTCGACTAAATACTGCAGAACTTGGCCTAACTTAGTGTTATGACCTTGGAATGGTAACCCACTCCAGCATGGGGTTTCCCACACATCACCTATAACCTAACTATCACACATAAATAAGATTTGGACTCAAAAACAAGTGTTCTTGGGCAAAAACCCCAGAAATTCACAAGTGGTCCCCCAGGTTAACACTGGTGGTTCCTTTAGTGTAAAAGGATGTGCAGAACTCCAAAGAGACACGCATAATCGTTTACCAGGCCTTGTAAACAATTACCATGTTGTTTATTTGGACAAAATTCTGCAAAACATGGCCAAACTTAGTGTTATGACCTTGGAATGGTAAGTCACTCCAGCATGGGGTTTCCTACACATCACCTATAACCTAACTCTCACACATAAACAAGATTTGGACTCAAAACTAAGTGTTCTTGGGCAAAAAAACACATAAATTCACAAGTCGTCCCTCAGGTTAACACTGGTGGTTCCTTCAGTGCAAAAGGATGTGTAGAACTGGAAAGAGACACGCGTATCGATTACCAGGCCTTGTAAGCGATTACGATGCTCTGTATTTGGACCAAATACTGTAGAACTTGGCCAAACTTAGTGTTATGACCATGGAATGGTAAGCCACTCCAGCGTGGGGTTTCCCACACATCACATATATCCTAACTCTCACACATAAACAAGATTTCGACTCAAAACTAAGTGTTCTTTGGAAAAAAAACAAAAAAATTCACAAATAGTCCCCCACATTAACACTGGTGGTTCCTTCAGTGCAAAAGGATGTGCAGAACTGCAAAGAGACACGCGTAATAGTTTACCAGCCCTTGTAAACGATTACGATGTTGTTTATTTCGACCAAATACTGCAGAACTTGGCCTAACTTAGTGTTCTGACCTTGGAATGGTAACACACTCCAGCATGGGGTTTCCCACACATCACCTAAAACCTAACTCTCAGACATAAAAAAGATTTGGACTCAAAACCAAGTGTTCTTCGGCAAAAAACCCCAGAAATTCACAAGTGGTCCCTCAGGTTAAAACTGGTGGTTCCTTCAGTGCAAAAGGATGTGCAGAACTCCATAGAGACAAGCGTAATCGTTTACCAGGCCTTGTAAACGGTTACGATGTTGTTTATTTGGACCAAATCTGCAGAACTTGACCTAAATTAGTGTTATGACCTTGTAAGGGTAAGCCACCCCAACATGGGGTTTCCCACACATCACCTACAACCTAACTCTCACACATAAACAACATTTGGACTCAAAACTATGTGTTCTTGGGCAAAAAAACACAGAAATTCACAAATGTTCCCCCAGGTTAACACTGGTGGTTCCTTCAATGCAAAAGGATGTGCAGAACTGGAAAGAGACACGGGTAATTGTTTACCAGGCCTTGTATACGATTAAGATGTTGTTTATTTTGACCAAATACTTCAGAACTTGGCCTAACTTAGTGTTATGACCTTGGAATGGTAACCCACCCCAGCATGGGGTTTCCCACACATCACCTAAGACCTAATTCTCAGACATAAACAAGATTTGGACTCAAAACCAAGTGTTCTTCGGCAAAAAACCCCAGAAATTCACAAGTGGTCCCTCAGGTTAACACTGGTGGTTCCTTCAGTGCAAAAGGATGTGCAGAACTCCATAGAAACAGGCGTAATAGTTTACCAGGCCTTGTAAACGGTTACGATGTTGTTTATTTGGACCAAATACTGCATAACTTTGCCTAAATTAGTGTTATGACCTTGTAATGGTAAGCCACTCCAACATGAGGTTTCCCGCACATCACCTATAACCTAACTCTCACACATAAACAAGATTTCGACTCAAAACCAAGTGTTCTTGAGCAAAAAAACACAGAACTTCACAAATGGTCCCTCAGGTTAACACTAGTGGTTCCTTCAGTGCAAAAGGATGTGTAAAACTGGAAAGAGACACGCGTAATCGTTTACCAGGCCTTCTAAATGATTACGATGTTGTTTATTTGGACTAAATACTGCAGAACTTGGCCTAACTTAGTGTTATGACCTTGGAATGGTAATCAACTCCAGCATGGGGTTTCCCACACATCGCCTATAACCTAACTCTCACACATAAACAAGATTTGGACTCAAAACCAAGTGTTCTTGGGCAAAAAACCCCAGAATTCACAAGTGGTCCCTTAGGTTAACACTGGTGGTTCCTTCAGTGCAAAAGGATGTGCAGAACTCCATAGAGACACGCGTAATCGTTTACCAGGCCTTGTTAACGATTACCATGCTGTTTATTTAGACCAAATACTGCAAAACTTGGCCTAACTTAGTGTTATGACCTTGGAATGGTAAGTCACTCCAGCATGGGGTTTCCTACACATCACCTATAACCTAACTCTCACACATAAAAAAGATTTGGACTCAAAACTAAGTGTTCTTGGGAAAAAAAACACATAAATTCACAAGTGGTCCCTCAGGTTAACACTGGTGGTTCCTTCAGTGCAAAAGCATGTGCACAACTCCATAGAGACATGCGTAATCGTTTACCAGGCCTTGTAAACGATTACGATGTTGTTTATTTCGACCAAATACTGCACAACTTGTCCCAACTTAGTCTTATGACCTTGGAATGGTAAGCCACTCCAACATGGGGCTTCCCACACATCACCTTCAAGCTAACTCTCACACATAAACAAGATTTGGACTCAAAACTAAGTGTTCTTCGGCAAGAAAACACAGAAATTCACAAGTGGTCCCTCAGGTTAACATTGGTGGTTCATTCAGTGCAAAAGGATGTGTACAACTGGAAAGAGACACGCGTAATCGTTTACCAGGCCTTGTAAACGATTACGATGTTGTTTATTTGGACCAAATACTGTAGAACTTGGCCTAACTTAGTGTTATGACCTTGGAATGGTAAGCCACTCCAGCATGGGGTTTCCCACACATCACCTATAACCTAACTCTCACACATAAACAAGATTTGGACTCAAAACCAAGTGTTCTTGGGCAAAAAACCCCAGAAATTCACAAGTGGTCCCTCAAGTTAACACTGGTGGTTCCTTCAGTGCAAAAGCATGTGCAGAACTCCATAGAGATAGGCGTAATCGTTTACCAGGACTTGTAAACGGTTACGATGTTGTTTATTTGGACCAAATACTGCAGAACTAGGCCTAACTTAGTGTTGTGACCTTGGAATGCTAAGCCACTCCAACATGGGGTTTCCCACACATCGCCTAAAACCTAACTCTCACACATAAACAAGATTTCGACTCAAAACCAAGTGTTCTTGGGAAAACAAACACAGAAATTCACAAGTGGTCCCCGAGGTTAGCACTGGTGGTTCCTTCAGTGCAAAAGGATGTGCAGAACTGGAAAGAGACACGCGTAATCGTTTACCAGGCCTTCTAAATGATTATCATGTTGTTTATTTCGACTAAATACTGCAGAACTTGGCCTAACTTAGTGTTATGACCTTGGAATGGTAACCCACTCCAGCATGGGGTTTCCCACACATCACCTATAACCTAACTATCACACATAAATAAGATTTGGACTCAAAAACAAGTGTTCTTGGGCAAAAACCCCAGAAATTCACAAGTGGTCCCCCAGGTTAACACTGGTGGTTCCTTTAGTGTAAAAGGATGTGCAGAACTCCAAAGAGACACGCATAATCGTTTACCAGGCCTTGTAAACAATTACCATGTTGTTTATTTGGACAAAATTCTGCAAAACATGGCCAAACTTAGTGTTATGACCTTGGAATGGTAAGTCACTCCAGCATGGGGTTTCCTACACATCACCTATAACCTAACTCTCACACATAAACAAGATTTGGACTCAAAACTAAGTGTTCTTGGGCAAAAAAACACATAAATTCACAAGTCGTCCCTCAGGTTAACACTGGTGGTTCCTTCAGTGCAAAAGGATGTGTAGAACTGGAAAGAGACACGCGTATCGATTACCAGGCCTTGTAAGCGATTACGATGCTCTGTATTTGGACCAAATACTGTAGAACTTGGCCAAACTTAGTGTTATGACCATGGAATGGTAAGCCACTCCAGCGTGGGGTTTCCCACACATCACATATATCCTAACTCTCACACATAAACAAGATTTCGACTCAAAACTAAGTGTTCTTTGGAAAAAAAACAAAAAAATTCACAAATAGTCCCCCACATTAACACTGGTGGTTCCTTCAGTGCAAAAGGATGTGCAGAACTGCAAAGAGACACGCGTAATAGTTTACCAGCCCTTGTAAACGATTACGATGTTGTTTATTTCGACCAAATACTGCAGAACTTGGCCTAACTTAGTGTTCTGACCTTGGAATGGTAACACACTCCAGCATGGGGTTTCCCACACATCACCTAAAACCTAACTCTCAGACATAAAAAAGATTTGGACTCAAAACCAAGTGTTCTTCGGCAAAAAACCCCAGAAATTCACAAGTGGTCCCTCAGGTTAAAACTGGTGGTTCCTTCAGTGCAAAAGGATGTGCAGAACTCCATAGAGACAAGCGTAATCGTTTACCAGGCCTTGTAAACGGTTACGATGTTGTTTATTTGGACCAAATCTGCAGAACTTGACCTAAATTAGTGTTATGACCTTGTAAGGGTAAGCCACCCCAACATGGGGTTTCCCACACATCACCTACAACCTAACTCTCACACATAAACAACATTTGGACTCAAAACTATGTGTTCTTGGGCAAAAAAACACAGAAATTCACAAATGTTCCCCCAGGTTAACACTGGTGGTTCCTTCAATGCAAAAGGATGTGCAGAACTGGAAAGAGACACGGGTAATTGTTTACCAGGCCTTGTATACGATTAAGATGTTGTTTATTTTGACCAAATACTTCAGAACTTGGCCTAACTTAGTGTTATGACCTTGGAATGGTAACCCACCCCAGCATGGGGTTTCCCACACATCACCTAAGACCTAATTCTCAGACATAAACAAGATTTGGACTCAAAACCAAGTGTTCTTCGGCAAAAAACCCCAGAAATTCACAAGTGGTCCCTCAGGTTAACACTGGTGGTTCCTTCAGTGCAAAAGGATGTGCAGAACTCCATAGAAACAGGCGTAATAGTTTACCAGGCCTTGTAAACGGTTACGATGTTGTTTATTTGGACCAAACACTGCAGAACTTTGCCTAAATTATTGTTATGACCTTGTAATGGTAAGCCACTCCAATATGAGGTTTCCCACACATCACCTATAACCTAACTCTCACACATAAACAACATTTGGACCCAAAACCAAGTGTTCTTGAGCAAAAAAACACAGAACTTCACAAAGGGTCCCTCAGGTTGACCCTGGTGGTTCCTTCAGTGCAAAAGGATGTGTAGAACTGGAAAGAGACACGCATAATCGTTTACCAGGCTTTCTAAAAGATTACGATGCTGTTTATTTGGACTAAATACTGCAGAACTTGGCCTAACTTAGTGTTATGACCTTGGAATGGTAACCAACTCCAGCATGGGGTTTCCCACACATCGCCTATAACCTAACTCTCACACATAAAAAAGATTTGGACGCAAAACCAAGTGTTCTTGGGCAAAAAACCCCAGAAATTCACAACTGGTCCCCCAGGTTAACACTCGTGGTTCCTTCAGTGCAAAAGGATGTGCAGAACTCTAAAGAGACACGCGTAATCGTTTACCAGGCCTTGTAAACGATTACCATGTTGTTTATTTGGACAAAATACTGCAAAACATGGCCTAACTTAGTGTTATGACCTTGGAATGGTAAGTCACTCCAAAATGGGGTTTGCTACACATCACCTATAACCTAACTCTCACACATAAAAAGGATTTAGACTCAAAACTAAGTGTTCTTGGGCAAAAAAACACAGAAATTCACAAGTGGTCCCTCAGGTTAACACTGTTGGTTCCTTCAGTGCAAAAGGATGTGCAGAACGCTATAGAGACACGCGTAATCGTTTCCCAGGCCTTGTAAACGCTTACGATGTTGTTTATTTGGACCAAATACTGCAGGACTTGGCCTAACTTAGTGTTATGACCTTGGAATGGTAAGTCACTCCAACATGGGGTTTCCCACACATCACCTACAACCTAACTCTCACACTTAAACAAGATTTGGACTCAAAACTAAGTGTTCTTGGGCAAAAAAACACAGAAATTCACAAGTCGTCCCTCAGGTTAACACTGGTGGTTCCTTCAGTGCAAAAGGATGTGCAGAACTCCATAGAGACACGCGTAATCATTTACCAGGCCTTGTAAACGATTACGATGTTTGTTATTTGGACCAAATACTGCAGAACTTGGCCTAACTTAGTGTTATGACCTTGGAATGGTAAGCACCTCCAACATGGGGTTTCCCACACATCACCTATTACCTAACTCTCACACATAAACAAGATTTGGACTCAAAACTAAGTGTTCTTGGGCAAAAAACACAGAAATACGCAAGTGGTACCTCAGGTTAACACTGGTGGTTCCTTCAGTGCAAAAGGATGTGCAGAACTCCATAGAGACACGCGTAATCGTTTACCACGCCTTGTAAACGATTACGATGTTGTTTATTTGGACCAAATACTGCAAAACTTGGCCTAACTTAGTGTTATGACCTTGGAATGGTAAGCCACTCCAGCATGGGGTTTCCCACACATCACGTATATCCTAACTCTCACACATAAACAAGATTTCGACTCAAAACGAAGTGTTCTTGGAAAAAAAAACACAGAAATTCACAAGTGGTCCCCTAGGTTAACACTGGTGGTTCCTTCAGTGCAAAAGGATGTGCAGAACTGGAAAGAGACACGCGTAATCGTTTACTAGGCCTTGTAAACGATTCCGATGTTGTTTATTTGGACCAAATACTGCAGAACTTGGCCTAACTTAGTGTTATGACCTTAGAATGGTAACCCACTCCAGCATGGGGTTTCCCACACATCACCTATAACCTAACTCTCACACATAAACAAGATTTGGACTCAAAACTAAGTGTTCTTTGGCAAAAAAATACAGAAATTCACAAGTGGTCCCTCAGGTTAACACTGGTGGTTCCTTCAGTGCAAAAGGATGTGCAGAACTCCATAGAGACACGCGTAATCATTTACCAGGCCTTGTAAACGATTACGATGTTGTTTATTTGGACCAAATACTGCAGAACTTGGCCTAAATTAGTGTTATGACCTTGTAAGGGTAAGCCACTCCAACATGAGGTTTCCTACACATCACCTAGAACCTAACTATCACACATAAACAAGATTTGGACTCAAAACCAAGCGTTCTTGAGCAAAAAAACACAGAACTTCACAAATGGTCCCTCAGGTTAACACTTGTGGTTCCTCCAGTGCATAAGGATGTGTAGAACTGGAAAGAGACACGCATAATCGTTTACCAGGCCTTCTAAATTATTACAATGTTTTTTATTTGGACTAAATACTGCAGAACTTGGCCTAACTTAGTGCTATGACCTTGGAATGGTAACCCACTCCAGCATGGGGTTTCCCACACATCACGTATATCCTAACTCTCACACATAAACAAGATTTCGACTCAAAACCAAGTGTTCTTGGGAAAAAAAACACAGAAATTCACAAATGGTCCCCCAGGTTAACACTGGTGGTTCCTTCAATGCAAAAGGATGTGCAGAATTGGAAAGAGACACGCGTAATTGTTTACCAGGCTTTGTATACGATTACGATGTTGTTTATTTTGATCAAATACTGCAGAACTTGGCCTAACTTAGTGTTATGACCTTGGAATGGTAACCCACCCCAGCATGGGGTTTCCCACACATCACCTAAAACCTAACTCTCAAACATAAACAAGATTTGGACTCAAAACCAAGTGTTCTTCGGCAAAAAACCCCAGAAATTCACAAGTGGTCCCTCAGGTTAACACTGGTGGTTCCTTCAGTGCAAAAGGATGTGCAGAACTCCATAGAGACACGCATAATCGTTTACCAGGCTTTCTAAAAGATTACGATGCTGTTTATTTGGACTAAATACTGCAGAACTTGGCCTAACTTAGTGTTATGACCTTGGAATGGTAACAAACTCCAGCATGGGGTTTCCCACACATCGCCTATAACCTAACTCTCACACATAAACAAGATTTGGACTCAAAACCAAGTGTTCTTGGGGAAAAAACCCCAGAAATTCACAACTGGTCCCCCAGGTTAACACTTGTGGTTCCTTCAGTGCAAAAGGATGTGCAGAACTCCAAAGAGACACGCGTAATCGTTTACCAGGCCTTGTAAACGATTACCATGTTGTTTATTTGGACAAAATACTGCAAAACATGGCCTAACTTAGTGTTATGACCTTGGAAATGTAAGTCACTCCAAAATGGGGTTTCCTACACATCACCTATAACCTAACTCTCACACATAAAAAGGATTTAGACTCAAAACTAAGTGTTCTTGGACAAAAAAACACAGAAATTCACAAGTGGTCCCTCAGGTTAACACTGGTGGTTCCTTCAGTGCAAAAGGATGTGCAGAACGCCATAGAGACACACGTAATCGTTTCCTAGGCCTTGTAAACGATTACGATGTTGTTTATTTGGACCAAATACTGCAGAACTTGGCCTAACTTAGTGTTATGACCTTGGAATGGTAAGTCACTCCAACATGGGGTTTCCCACACATCACCTAGAACCTAACTCTCACACATAAACAAGATTTGGACTCAAAACTAAGTGTTCTTGGGCAAAAAAACACAGAAATTCACAAGTGGTCCCTCAGGTTAACACTGGTGGTTCATTGAGTGCAAAAGGATGTGCAAAACTCCATAGAGACACGCGTAATCATTGACCAGGCCTTGTAAACGATTACGATGTTTTTTTATTTGGACCAAATACTCCAGAACTTGGCCTAACTTAGTGTTATGACCTTGGAATGGTAAGTCACTCCAACATGGGGTTTCCCACACATCACCTATTACCTAACTCTCACACATAAACAAGATTTGGACTCAAAACTAAGTGTTCTTGGGCAAAAAAACACTGAAATACGCAAGTGGTACCTCAGGTTAACACTGGTGGTTCCTTCAGTGCAAAAGGATGTGCAGAACTCCATAGAGTCACGCGTAATCGTTTACCACGCCTTGTAAACGATTACGATGTTGTTTATTTGGGCCAAATACTGCAAAACTTGGCCTAACATAGTGTTATGACCTTGGAATGGTAAGCCACTCCAGCATGGGGTTTCCCACACATCACGTATATCCTAACTCTCGAACATAAACAAGATTTCGACTCAAAACGAAGTGTTCTTGGAAAAAAAAAACACAGAAATTCACAAGTGGTCCCCTAGGTTAACACTGGTCGTTCCTTCAGTGCAAAAGGATGTGCAGAACTGGAAAGAGACACGCGTAATCTTTTGCTAGGCCTTGTAAACGATTCCGATGTTGTTTATTTGGACCAAATACTGCAGAACTTGGCCTAACTTAGTGTTATGACCTTAGAATGGTAGCCCACTCCAGCATGGGGTTTCCCACACATCACCTATAACCTAACTCTCACACATAAACAAGATTTGGACTCAAAACTAAGTGTTCTTGGGCAAAAAAACACATAAATTCACAAGTGATCCATCAGGTTAACACTGGTGGTTCCTTCAATGCAAAAGGATGTGCAGAACTCCATAGAGACACGCGTAATCATTTACCAGGCCTTGTAAACGATTACGATGTTGTTTATTTGGACCAAATACTGCAGAACTTGGCTTAACTTAGTGTTATGACCTTGGAATGGTAAGCAACTCCAACATTGGGTTTCCCACACATCACCTAGAACCTAACTCTTACACATAAACGAGATTTGGACTTAAAACCCAGTGTTCTTGGGAAAAAAACACAGAAACTCACAAGTGGTCACTACGGTTAACACTTGTGGTTCCTTCAGTGCAAAAGGATGTGCAGAACTACATAGAGACACACGTAATCGTTTACCAGGCCTTGTAAACGATTACCATGGTTTTTATTTGGAGCAAATACTGCAGAACTTGACCTAACTTAGTGTTATGACCTTGGAATGGTAACCCACTCCAGCATGGGGTTTCCCACACATCACGTATATCCTAACTATCACACATAAACAAGATTTCGACTAAAAACCAAGTGTTCTTGGGAAAAAAAAACAAAGAAATTCACAAATGGTCCCCCAGGTTAACACTGGCGGTTCCTTCAATGCAAAAGGATGTGCAAAACTGGAAAGAGACACGCATAATTGTTTACCAGGCCTTGTATACGATTACGATGTTGTTTATTTCGACCAAATACTGCAGAACTTGGCCTAACTTAGTGTTATGACCTTGGAATGGTAACCCACTCCAGCATGGGGTTTCCCACACATGACCTAAAACCTAACTCTCAGACAGAAACAAGATTTGGACTCAAAACCAAGTGTTCTTTGGCAAAAAACACGAGAAATTCACAAGTGGTCCCTCACGTTAACACTGGTGGTTCCTTCAGTGCAAAAGGATGTGCAGAACTCCATACAGATAGGCGTAATCGTTTACCAGGCCTTGTAAACGGTTACGATGTTGTTTATTTGGACCAAATACTGCAGAACTTGGCCTAAATTAGTGTTATGACCTTGTAATGGTAAGCCACTCCAACATGAGGTTTCCCACACATCACCTATAACCTAACTCTCACACATAAACAACATTTGGACTCAAAACCAAGTGATCTTGAGCAAAAAAACACAGAACTTCACAAATGGTCCCTCAGGTTAACACTAGTGGTTCCTTCAGTGCAAAACGATGTGTAGAACAGGAAAGAGACACGCATAATCGTTTACCAGGCCTTCTAAATGATTACGATGTTGTTTATTTGGACTAAATACTGCAAAACTTGGCCTAACTTAGTGTTATGACCTTGGAATGGTAACCAACTCCAGCATGGGGTTTCCCACACATAGCCTATAACCTAACTCTCACACATAAACAAGATTTGGACTCAAAACCAAGTGTTCTTGGGCAAAAAACCCCAGAAATTCACAACTGGTCCCCCAGGTTAACACTCGTGGTTCCTTCAGTGCAAAAGGATGTGCAGAACTCCAAAGAGACACGCGTAATCCTTTAGCAGGCCTTGTAAACGATTACCATGTTGTTTATTTGGACAAAATACTACAAAACATGGCCTAACTTAGTGTTATGACCTTGGAATGGTAAGTCACTCCAAAATGGGGTTTCCTACACATCACCTATAACCTAACTCTCACACATAAAAAGAATTTAGACTCAATACTAAGTGTTCTTGGGCAAAAAAACACAGAAATTCACAAGTGGTCCCTCAGGTTAACACTGGTGGTTCCTTCAGTGCAAAAGGATGTGCAGAACGCCATAGAGACACGCGTAATCGTTTCCCAGGCCTTGTAAACGATTACGATGTTGTTTATTTGGACCAGATACTGCAGAACTTGGCCTAACTTAGTGTTATGACCTTGGAATGGTAAGCCACTCCAACATGGGGTTTCCCACACATCACCTACAACCTAAGTCTCACACATAAACAAGATTTGGACTCAAAACTAAATGTTCTTGGGCAAAAAAATACAGAAATTCACAAGTGGTCCCTCAGGTTAACACTGGTGGTTCCTTCAGTGCAAAAGGATGTGCAGAACTCCATAGAGACACGCGTAATCATTTACCAGTCCTTGTAAACGATTACGATGTTTTTTATTTGGACCAAATAATGCAGAACTTGGCCTAACTTAGTGTTATGACCTTGGAATGGTAAGCCACTCCAACATGGGGTTTCCCACACATCACCTATTACCTAACTCTCACACATAAACAAGATTTGGACTCAAAACTAAGTGTTCTTGGGCAAAAAAACACAGAAATACGCAAGTGGTACCTCAGGTTAACACTGGTGGTTCCTTCAGTGCAAAAGGATGTGCAAAACTCCATAGAGACACGCGTAATCGTTTACCACGCCTTGTAAACGATTACGATGTTGTTTATTTGGACCAAATACTGCAAAACTTGGCCTAACTTAGTGTTATGAGCTTGGAATGGTAAGCCACTCTAGCATGGGGTTTCCCACACATCACGTATATCCTAACTCTCACACATAAACAAGATTTCGACTCAAAACGAAGTGTTCTTGGAAAAAAAAAACACAGAAATTTACAAGTGGTCCCCCAGGTTAACACTGGTGGTTCCTTCAGCGCAAAAGGATGTGCAGAACTGGAAAGAGACACGCGTAATCGTTTACTAGGCCTTGTAAACGATTACGATGCTGTTTATTTGGACTAAATACTGCAGAACTTGGCCTAACTTAGTGTTATGACCTTGTAATGGTAACAAACTCCAGCATGGGGTTTCCCACACATCGCCTATAACCTAACTCTCACACATAAACAAGATTTGGACTCAAAACCAAGTGTTCTTGGGGAAAAAACCCCAGAAATTCACAACTGGTCCCCCAGGTTAACACTTGTGGTTCCTTCAGTGCAAAAGGATGTGCAGAACTCCAAAGAGACACGCGTAATCGTTTACCAGGCCTTGTAAACGATTACCATGTTGTTTATTTGGACAAAATACTGCAAAACATGGCCTAACTTAGTGTTATGACCTTGGAAATGTAAGTCACTCCAAAATGGGGTTTCCTACACATCACCTATAACCTAACTCTCACACATAAAAAGGATTTAGACTCAAAACTAAGTGTTCTTGGACAAAAAAACACAGAAATTCACAAGTGGTCCCTCAGGTTAACACTGGTGGTTCCTTCAGTGCAAAAGGATGTGCAGAACGCCATAGAGACACACGTAATCGTTTCCTAGGCCTTGTAAACGATTACGATGTTGTTTATTTGGACCAAATACTGCAGAACTTGGCCTAACTTAGTGTTATGACCTTGGAATGGTAAGTCACTCCAACATGGGGTTTCCCACACATCACCTAGAACCTAACTCTCACACATAAACAAGATTTGGACTCAAAACTAAGTGTTCTTGGGCAAAAAAACACAGAAATTCACAAGTGGTCCCTCAGGTTAACACTGGTGGTTCATTGAGTGCAAAAGGATGTGCAAAACTCCATAGAGACACGCGTAATCATTGACCAGGCCTTGTAAACGATTACGATGTTTTTTTATTTGGACCAAATACTCCAGAACTTGGCCTAACTTAGTGTTATGACCTTGGAATGGTAAGTCACTCCAACATGGGGTTTCCCACACATCACCTATTACCTAACTCTCACACATAAACAAGATTTGGACTCAAAACTAAGTGTTCTTGGGCAAAAAAACACTGAAATACGCAAGTGGTACCTCAGGTTAACACTGGTGGTTCCTTCAGTGCAAAAGGATGTGCAGAACTCCATAGAGTCACGCGTAATCGTTTACCACGCCTTGTAAACGATTACGATGTTGTTTATTTGGGCCAAATACTGCAAAACTTGGCCTAACATAGTGTTATGACCTTGGAATGGTAAGCCACTCCAGCATGGGGTTTCCCACACATCACGTATATCCTAACTCTCGAACATAAACAAGATTTCGACTCAAAACGAAGTGTTCTTGGAAAAAAAAAACACAGAAATTCACAAGTGGTCCCCTAGGTTAACACTGGTCGTTCCTTCAGTGCAAAAGGATGTGCAGAACTGGAAA
The DNA here is from genome assembly GCA_036885675.1 of Vigna mungo. Lineage (NCBI taxonomy): Eukaryota > Viridiplantae > Streptophyta > Magnoliopsida > Fabales > Fabaceae > Vigna > Vigna mungo. The sequence goes on from CP144700.1 coordinate 36,649,585, forward strand.
GAGACACGCGTAATCTTTTGCTAGGCCTTGTAAACGATTCCGATGTTGTTTATTTGGACCAAATACTGCAGAACTTGGCCTAACTTAGTGTTATGACCTTAGAATGGTAGCCCACTCCAGCATGGGGTTTCCCACACATCACCTATAACCTAACTCTCACACATAAACAAGATTTGGACTCAAAACTAAGTGTTCTTGGGCAAAAAAACACATAAATTCACAAGTGATCCATCAGGTTAACACTGGTGGTTCCTTCAATGCAAAAGGATGTGCAGAACTCCATAGAGACACGCGTAATCATTTACCAGGCCTTGTAAACGATTACGATGTTGTTTATTTGGACCAAATACTGCAGAACTTGGCTTAACTTAGTGTTATGACCTTGGAATGGTAAGCAACTCCAACATTGGGTTTCCCACACATCACCTAGAACCTAACTCTTACACATAAACGAGATTTGGACTTAAAACCCAGTGTTCTTGGGAAAAAAACACAGAAACTCACAAGTGGTCACTACGGTTAACACTTGTGGTTCCTTCAGTGCAAAAGGATGTGCAGAACTACATAGAGACACACGTAATCGTTTACCAGGCCTTGTAAACGATTACCATGGTTTTTATTTGGAGCAAATACTGCAGAACTTGACCTAACTTAGTGTTATGACCTTGGAATGGTAACCCACTCCAGCATGGGGTTTCCCACACATCACGTATATCCTAACTATCACACATAAACAAGATTTCGACTAAAAACCAAGTGTTCTTGGGAAAAAAAAACAAAGAAATTCACAAATGGTCCCCCAGGTTAACACTGGCGGTTCCTTCAATGCAAAAGGATGTGCAAAACTGGAAAGAGACACGCATAATTGTTTACCAGGCCTTGTATACGATTACGATGTTGTTTATTTCGACCAAATACTGCAGAACTTGGCCTAACTTAGTGTTATGACCTTGGAATGGTAACCCACTCCAGCATGGGGTTTCCCACACATGACCTAAAACCTAACTCTCAGACAGAAACAAGATTTGGACTCAAAACCAAGTGTTCTTTGGCAAAAAACACGAGAAATTCACAAGTGGTCCCTCACGTTAACACTGGTGGTTCCTTCAGTGCAAAAGGATGTGCAGAACTCCATACAGATAGGCGTAATCGTTTACCAGGCCTTGTAAACGGTTACGATGTTGTTTATTTGGACCAAATACTGCAGAACTTGGCCTAAATTAGTGTTATGACCTTGTAATGGTAAGCCACTCCAACATGAGGTTTCCCACACATCACCTATAACCTAACTCTCACACATAAACAACATTTGGACTCAAAACCAAGTGATCTTGAGCAAAAAAACACAGAACTTCACAAATGGTCCCTCAGGTTAACACTAGTGGTTCCTTCAGTGCAAAACGATGTGTAGAACAGGAAAGAGACACGCATAATCGTTTACCAGGCCTTCTAAATGATTACGATGTTGTTTATTTGGACTAAATACTGCAAAACTTGGCCTAACTTAGTGTTATGACCTTGGAATGGTAACCAACTCCAGCATGGGGTTTCCCACACATAGCCTATAACCTAACTCTCACACATAAACAAGATTTGGACTCAAAACCAAGTGTTCTTGGGCAAAAAACCCCAGAAATTCACAACTGGTCCCCCAGGTTAACACTCGTGGTTCCTTCAGTGCAAAAGGATGTGCAGAACTCCAAAGAGACACGCGTAATCCTTTAGCAGGCCTTGTAAACGATTACCATGTTGTTTATTTGGACAAAATACTACAAAACATGGCCTAACTTAGTGTTATGACCTTGGAATGGTAAGTCACTCCAAAATGGGGTTTCCTACACATCACCTATAACCTAACTCTCACACATAAAAAGAATTTAGACTCAATACTAAGTGTTCTTGGGCAAAAAAACACAGAAATTCACAAGTGGTCCCTCAGGTTAACACTGGTGGTTCCTTCAGTGCAAAAGGATGTGCAGAACGCCATAGAGACACGCGTAATCGTTTCCCAGGCCTTGTAAACGATTACGATGTTGTTTATTTGGACCAGATACTGCAGAACTTGGCCTAACTTAGTGTTATGACCTTGGAATGGTAAGCCACTCCAACATGGGGTTTCCCACACATCACCTACAACCTAAGTCTCACACATAAACAAGATTTGGACTCAAAACTAAATGTTCTTGGGCAAAAAAATACAGAAATTCACAAGTGGTCCCTCAGGTTAACACTGGTGGTTCCTTCAGTGCAAAAGGATGTGCAGAACTCCATAGAGACACGCGTAATCATTTACCAGTCCTTGTAAACGATTACGATGTTTTTTATTTGGACCAAATAATGCAGAACTTGGCCTAACTTAGTGTTATGACCTTGGAATGGTAAGCCACTCCAACATGGGGTTTCCCACACATCACCTATTACCTAACTCTCACACATAAACAAGATTTGGACTCAAAACTAAGTGTTCTTGGGCAAAAAAACACAGAAATACGCAAGTGGTACCTCAGGTTAACACTGGTGGTTCCTTCAGTGCAAAAGGATGTGCAAAACTCCATAGAGACACGCGTAATCGTTTACCACGCCTTGTAAACGATTACGATGTTGTTTATTTGGACCAAATACTGCAAAACTTGGCCTAACTTAGTGTTATGAGCTTGGAATGGTAAGCCACTCTAGCATGGGGTTTCCCACACATCACGTATATCCTAACTCTCACACATAAACAAGATTTCGACTCAAAACGAAGTGTTCTTGGAAAAAAAAAACACAGAAATTTACAAGTGGTCCCCCAGGTTAACACTGGTGGTTCCTTCAGCGCAAAAGGATGTGCAGAACTGGAAAGAGACACGCGTAATCGTTTACTAGGCCTTGTAAACGATTCCGATGTTGTTTATTTGGACCAAATACTGCAGAACTTGGCCTAACTTAGTGTTATGACCTTGGAATGGTAACCCACTCCAGCATGGGGTTTCCCACACATCACCTATAACCTAACTCTCACACATAAACAAGATTTGGACACAAAACCAAGTGTTCTTGAGCAAAAAAACACAGAAATTCACAAGTGGTCCCTCAGGTTAACACTGGTGGTTCCTTCAGTGCAAAAGGATGTGTAGGACTGGAAAGAGACAAGCGTAATCGTTTACCAGGCCTTGTAAACAATTACGATGTTGTTTATTTGGACCAAATACTGCAGAACTTGGCCTAACTTAGTGTTATGACCTTGGAATGGTAACCTACTCCATCATGGGGTTTCCCACACATCACCTATAACATAACTCTCACACATAAACAAGATTTGGAATCAAAACCAAGTGTTCTTGGCAAAATTCCCCAGAAATTGACAAGTGGTCCCCCATTTTAACACTGGTAGTTCCTTTAGTGTAAAAGGAAGTGCAGAACTCCATAGAGACACACGTAATCGTTTACCAGGCCATGTAAACGATTACCATGTTGTTTATTTGGACCAAATACTGCAGAATTGGGCCTAACTTAGTGTTATGACCTTGGAATGGTAAGTCACTCCAGCATGAGGTTTCCCACACATCACCTATAACCTAACTCTAACACATAAACAAGATTTGGATTCAAAACCAAGTGTTCTTGAGAAAAAAAACACAGAAATTCACAAGTGGTCCCTCAGGTTTACACTGGTGGTTCCTTCAGTGCAAAAGGATGTGTAGAACTGGAAAGAGATACGCGTAATCGTTTACCAGGCTTTGTAAACGATTACAATGATGTTTATTTGGACCAAATACTGCGGAACTTGGCCTAACTTGGTGTTATGACCTTGGAATGGTAAGCCACGCCAGCATGGGGTTTCCCACACATCACGTATATCCTAACTCTCACACATAAACAAGATTTGGACTCAAAACTAAGTGTTCTTGGGCAAAAAAACACAGAAATTCACAAGTGGCCCCTCAGGTTAACACTGGTGGTTCCTTTAGTGCAAAAGGATGTGCAGAACTCCATAGAGACACGCGTAATCGTTTACCAGGCCTTGTAAATGATTACCATATTGAATTTTTGGACCAAATACTACAGAACTTGGCGTAACTTAGTGTTATGACCTTCAAATGGTAACCCACTCCAGCATGGGGTTTCCCACACATTACCTATAACCTAACTCTTATTGAAATTTCGTGCACACATTCAAGTACTTGGCCTATATTGCTAAAGAAGTTTTATAGTTTGCACATTAAGAAAGCTGGACATCAATCACGAATAAACAATGATGTATACATTGTAAAATAACAACCTTTAAATCAAAAATATTATTACAATAATCATTTGCACAATGTATTCATATAAATTATTGTATGTTACAAAGTGTATCAAAACCAATTACACCAACCATATCACTATGAAAACTAACTTCCCTACATTTTTACAAAAGAACACCTTTCCTACAACAAGCCGTACACCTGTAAAGCATCCAATATTCTTATGTTATCGTCGTCCAGGATCCAATCTCATACATACTGCTTTCTAATTGCAAGCAATTCCTCCTGAAATTAAAATATTCCATATGTCAAGTCGACCCAATCATCAAATAATAATGAAAATTATATTATTCCTTACATTCGTGTATTGTGGCATGCTTCTCCCATTGAATTTATCCTGTCCATCCCAAATTTGCATTGCTTGTAACATTATAACGCCACAGTCATGTCTGAAACATTAAAAAAAATTAACATCAACCACAAACTACAAAACTTACAATAACATTTTTCTAAACTGAAGGCTTATAACAACTTACAGATTTGGTTGGGATGGGATATTTGCTTGTACAACAGACAAAGGTCCAATACTGCCTTCCGGTTTGTTGTACAAGATGAAAAAAAATCGAGCAAGGTTTTGAGCCTACAAAGTAAAAATTGAAGTAATACATTAACAATACATTATTTTCTTGGAACTCAATAATATTATTAAATGGGATCTCACATACCATAGCAGTGTCTATCCTTTTGCGGTCGTTTACGCCCTTCACCAAAGAGTCAAGAACATATATGTCTAATGTGCTAAGTTTGACTACATAGCACCACCAATGTTTTTCATGGCAAAATGGAAGAAAGAGATACAAATAAACAAAGCCAAAGTTAATACATCAAGACCTCCTACATGTCAAATACCACCACAAAAACAACGAAAACTAAAGCTCACTCACAAAGTCAGCTGTTACAATGTCTTCAAGGCCAAAGTATCCCGCACGCAAACAGCTGTTGTAATTCTGAAGACCGAAGACACGACGATTTTTGGCCATTTTCCTATAATCATTGATTATAAGGTTCTGCGGATAGGTTCAAATACATACATCATTCATAAATGCCCAACACATTATTTCTACAATGTACTACACCATGTCAAATTTCTATTACAAACAATTTACCGCATATAACGAACTGAAGAGTATCCTCTTCACAACCCCGGTCGTCCTTTTCTCAATGTACATAAATACGGTCGTTGCAAATAGCACCAACTACACATTCACAATTCATCAATGATTTTCAATCAATATGCACAGTATAAATCAACTAATGAGAAAACACACTTACCATGTTATCTACGTATTGGTAAGGAGCTAAGGTCTGAATAGAAATTGTGTTCAATGTCTGCCCGATTATTTCACAAACGACCCTGATAAGAAACAAATGTACTTCTACATTAAAAACTATGCCCGTACAAGTCAATAAAACCAAAATAATCATTACTAACCTCTGTTTTCTATCTCTTACGCTGACAGCGATGTAAAGTTGGTCAGTGTTGACGCTAGACCTTGGATCACCAGCAATAGCACGCAGAGGGACGATAGCCAATGCTTCCAGTGCTTGCGCTTCTCCATCATCAACACCATCATCATTAATTTCAACAATGTCAAGAACATGATTTCCAACTCCTTCATCCCCTACAACTTCTTCATTGAAGGCACCTGTGAGGTCTTCCTCAACTCCTCCACCAAGTTCTTCATCAACTCCACCAACACCTTCATCATTTCTGCCACCAACACCTTCTTCATTACCTCCACCAACACCTTCATTCAAGACTTCTTCACCAACTCCATCCACTCGTTCTTCATGACCTCCACCAAGACCTTCTTCATTATAAACATCTTCATTCAATATGGGAATTTGAAAATTTTCAAATAACTCCTTCGTCAAGGAAGCAAGCCTTGAATTCAACGCTATCAATTCTTTATTATTTTTCTTCAATCTCTCATCCAGATTGTCAATGCCGTCATCCGATGTGTCATCATCTGATTCGTCAACTCTCGAACGTTTCGGCACTGCTCCTAAATCTATCCCTCAATCAAACATTTCAAAAGCCGCAATGATTTCGGGCATGTGACGAAAACGCTCCCCAATATACCACTCCAACTTTAACTACAAGACATTAAAACACAGTTATTTGTACATTAAAAGCATCAATGATTCAAAAAACCAGTAAACCATATGCATTAAATACTTACATCTGCAGTCTTAAACAATTCTTCCATTTTTTCAAAAGATCTTGTCTTATAGGGGAACCAACGCAGCATGCGAGGAAACCTCCTATGAGTTGGATTACCATCCAAAGAAAGTCTCTCTACCGCCGAGGCCTACAAAATCAAAACAACTTAGAGTCAACCATATTTAACAATGCAATACATAGATGTTTAACGAACTACAAAGCATGTTACCTACAAAACAGCCACATTCCCACTAAGACTGAGTGCGCTGCTGATACGTCCAGACATAACTTTTTTATACATTTATTCAAATTATCTACAAGGTGTTTATGTACACCGGTTGCCCAATCATATAAACACAAACTATCTAAGTCATCTAACACTTTTGAACGCATGTTACCAACAACCTTAGACTTCCTAGGAAAGAAAAAGACAATCAAACACACAAATATATACAACCTACACACAGCATCAACCTCAATGTTTTCGTCCGAAACAATCACATTAAACTTCTCAACCAAATCCAATAAAGTTGTGGTCTTTGAATTAAACATTTCCCCAACCAAACCAACTACACATTCATCAAATGGAATTTCTAAACCACCTATGTCTAAACCAGTCGTCATGAAAACATCCAAAACAATAAATGGAACCAATTCATAAACCAGGCCTTCTACCAAGACTTTGAGAACAGTGTGTTCCAAAAGAATGGCTACCCAAAATTCTTAGACCCTCGACAACACCGTCAAGCACAATTCCCATCGTTTGTTGCACTTAGGAATTTGAGCTGGAACGAGGTGCTCAGAAAGGGGACTTCGTATTACAGTGAAGAGTTTAGTAAATTCTATACCAGAAAATGAGTTGCATCATCACTTAAAGAAGGGAGAATGAACTATAATAAATAGTGGAATTAAACCAATCTCCAAGTTACATTAGTTTAGGGTGCAAATTTATGCCTGCAAATAACTCTACACCTTAAGATCCTATCCTGGACATAGAAGCCTGGCACCACCATGATCTTAAACCTGCTTGAACCTTGTGATCTTTATCTATCAGCAACTCCTTCAAGCTTCCTTTGTGGCAGCAAAGTGCATATGATTGCTACATTTGTTGGCCTTTTCTTTCAACCCTCCATTGGGAATTTTAAGGGTTGAAGAGAACAGAAGCTTTGATCCTTACTTCATGGAAGATCTGGTTGCTAATAGACAGAGATCACAAGGTTCAAGCAGGGTTAAGATCATGGTGGTGCCAGGCTTCTATGTCCAGGATAGGATCTTGAGGTGTAAAGTTATTTGCAGGCATAAATTTGCACCCTAAACTAATGTAACTTGGAGATTGGTTTAATTCCACTATTTATTATAGTTCATTCTCTCTTCTTTAAGCAAGTTTGTAACTATCCAAATGTATGCAGTAATAATGAATGATCGTTCAAAATGGTGGCATCACAAAGTTTGTGTGATGGCTATCTGATTATTGATGGTTAAGATGATTTTCACTACGATTTGAGTTACTGCGCTAGGAGGTCTCTTATTTAATATACAATGTCACGTCATGTAAAAAAATTTACAGTTTAGCATCTCTTTAACGCCGTTAGTGAAAAGTTAACGAAAAGGTTTAATTGACTCAATTTTACAAGTTTAAGGATCCAATTGAGACCGAAAAAAAACGAAGACGCAGTTAAGATTCACGAACAAATATGAAGACCAAATATATATATATATATATATATATATCTTGTGTGTGTATCGGAAAAAGTAGAAGCGTGTATTGCCATTCATTTTAGCGTAAGTAATGTTATTAAACCAAACACGTTCACATTGTACTTGTTTAGCACAGTAAAATAACCCAGCCCAATAAATATTAGCGTCACATGGGTAAGGCTCAGGGAATAACCACAAGAAAATTGGGCAGTAGACTAATTCATTGAGATTTATCTGAATCATACAGATAACGCATCCAGAAAATATTGATATTGATGGGATCAAAGACATAACGGAGTTCTAACGAAAAGTAAATCTATCATATTTTTTCGTGCCTTTTTATACACATAAAAGCCCATTACACCACAGATCCAGCTCTACCTAGTTTTATACTAACCAAGTAGCAAAACCAGGAAGAAAACAACAGTATATATTGAACGTACAAAAATGGGAAAAAGGTCATCACTACCTATTACTTTTGAATCAAAATTCCCTTTGCAGTCCAAAGACCAGATATCCCAAGCTTCGCCCTACCCCTCCTAATTGATGTTTTGGTGAATGAACCTCGGACGATGCAAACTCAATCCTCTCTGTTTCCTTCGTTCATCTCTGCCGCCGAACAGGTGATCTGGTTCTTGACCTCCTTCCCCTACATAAAAAGAAACCAGTAAATAAACAAGGCACCAAGTAACCAATAAATATGAAGCCTGACAAATTCACCTGTGCAGCTTAATCTTATATGATGGAAGTTTGTCTGAAAAACATAAATCTTAATCTCAGAAAAACTTAATGGCAACAAACCTGGAAGAATCAAGAGAAGAATAGGGAGAATGCCTGCGCTGAGAACGCTTGCTATGAGGAGACCGCGAAAGTTGTCTAAAAATGAAACCACCGTACTGCCTTGGTGAGTTTAAAGTATACAAAGTCTATAAATACAACTCAACCTGGTACAGTGTCAACACTCCATTCGAAGAGGTCTATTAAAATAATTCTTTTCCGTTTCTTATGAATACGATCACAGTCAAAAGTCTTATATTCTAGCTTCAGGGTAGAGATATCCTAACAATTATGGATAAACAAGTGCCAAAATTTGTGCACATCAAAAGTATCTTGCTCTTGTATGTCTTATAATATATTGCAAAGATAAATTGAAAGGTATAATACACATAGTAGACAAAAAAGTGCACGAAAATGTGTTAATTACTACAAAAGGTGAACATGAAAAACATTTCATATAAAGAAAAGATTGGAGCAGTGGCCTGGTATCAGCTTCGGAATCTTCAAACTGCCAAAACCATAGGCTCAATAATTTTTCTCGAAGAAACAAGGTATAAAATAAGTCAACAGTTATATTTTCAAATTTGAAACTTATGGTAATAGTAAGTTGCACTTAGATGCAGCACAATCTTATAAATAACGGCCAGCATAAATAATCGAATTATACATAAAATATGTATCAGAAAATACCTACACAAACACAATTAGAAACCAATCATCATATTGATAAAAAAAATTGGAACAAAATTACACAAGTAAAACTTTCTTTTCACCCAAAAAAAGTTAATAGAACACATCATATTAGAAAAGCTAATGTTCAAAAACAATGCTGAAATAAATTTATCATTTTCTGGCCTTTACACAGCAAGACAGAGCTTCTGTGAAGATTGAGTTAAGCAATTAAGTCCTCACACCTAAGTCATGAGAAGATTCACCTAGAGCTGAAATCATTAAAATAAAATATAGAGAAGCCGATAGTGTCAACATCTAAGATTCACTTAAGCACATATAAGATAACCACTCGTGAATCACAAACATTCTATTAATAACAAGGAAAACGAATCAATTGACACTATAAACGTCCAGCATAAAACATTAATCGTATGAGAATTACTATAATGGTAAATATATTACACACACACAAATACTGATATAGCCTATAAACACAGTCCAAGATGCTCTGGAACACATTTCAATATTGCAAACCTGAACAGTGTAGGGATCTCTTAATAAATGATACCTTCTTTTAGATCTGACAGGAGACGGTGACAAGTCACGCTTTCTTGAATGCATCTTCCTGCATTACAAACATTATGAGACACTATATATAACAACCAGACAATTGAGGTTTCAGAATATACTATAGACCTTTTTGAGACATCTGATCCTTCACTTGAATTACCAGCATGATCAACACGATCCTTGTTGGTTCTACCTCTACTACTTACTGAAGATGAACGTCTTCTCCTATGCCTGTCAGGATTACTTGCATCTTTTTGCCTTGATTTATGTTCCCCCTTATCCTTTGTATGCTCCCTTTTCCGGCTTGTATCATCAGTGGTACTACCTCTATGGGATTTCTCAACTTCCCTTTTATCATCCTTGACATCAACATGAGAGGATCTTTTCCTTGAATCTGATTCCTTTGCCTTTTCCCAGTGCCGGAAATGGTGTTCTTTCACCCTTTCTTTTGACTCACTGCCATGATCTGCTTTCTCCCTTTTATGATTTCTTTCATCCTTCCTTCTATGATTCTCATGACCTTTTTCATCTATCCTGGTCTTACTACTGTTTACCTCCTTAACAAAGTCTTTCTCAGAAGTATTCCTGTCAGGCCGCTCATTTTTTTCAGATTTTCTTCTGCTTTCCTTACCTGAATGATCATCTGTTGCTTTTTCCCCACCAATGCTCTTTCCAAGCAGTTCAGATCTTGGTATCCCTGAAGTATCTTTAGAACTAAAGCCATTAAATCTATCATGGCTTCTTTGAATGGCATCAAGCCCGTTATCCCTAAGATCTTCAGTCACTACTTTGGAAGAATGTGAAAGCTCGAATGCTCTAGTAACCTTGTCATCATGCAATTGATCAGAAGCAGAATCATTGGATGGTAAAGACATGGTTTTGATCTGAGCATTCACAAAATTAGGTTCATATCTACTATGCTCATGAAGTTGTGAAATGCCATTAACAGATACATCATGTGTATCTGCCAAAGGTTGCTTAATCCCTGACTGGTAAGCAGCATCTTTTGCAGGAGTTGGCACACTGGAACTCTCAATTTCATTGTCTTCATCATCAGCATCAGAACCATAATTTCCAAGACCTAAAACATCTCCAGGAGAACTAGAATTAGATTTTTCACTGGAACCATCATTTTCTACCCTCTCTTTGACTGGAACTAAAACCTTTGCAGATGCCTTAGGAACCGTAACTGAGGGTGGAGAAGCAGGTGCCTTGTGGTTTGAGGTGACAACCTTGTGACCTACTGCAGGAAACAAATCGTTAGAACTTATATTATTTAATACTAAATTAGTAGAATAAAGTTATTTATTAAGATTAATAGATACAATTTAAGAGAAAATGAGAGTGCAACAGAAGACTATTTACCTTCAGCAGTAAGATCATCTTCAGCAAGAACTTTGGTTGCGATTTCATCAAACAATTCATCAGTAACCTAAGAAGAAACTGTAATTAGAACTACAATATATTTTTTTTCTGATATATCCAGTTCACAGACTTCAATAAGTTCAAAAATTTACACTTTAAATAAAACTGACCTTCAAAAGAACTTCAGTCAGGACTCTTTTTATTTCTTGGTTGATTGCTGCAGTTCTAGCTACCTCAACTTGATCCTATACAAGAAATAATCCCACCTAAATTAAAAATGATAATGGAATTTTATTTTCTTGACAAACTTTAAAGTTAAAAAAATGAAACCTCTTCATCTTCTTCATCCTCCGCTGATCTAGATGAATCGATGCTTTTACTATCTGCCTCATCGCCTCTTGTATATGGCTTGTCAATGCCATCATTTACAAATGCAGCTTCCTCCTTCAGATTCTCTGCAGGAGCAGCAATGACTGTTTTCTTTATTTCTTCTCTAAGCCAGTTTGGGACTGAAGCCTGAAATAATAAAAAAATGAGGTTTTGTGACATACATATACATACACACATATAATATATACACACATACACATATATATTGTTAGGAATCTACTTGTATATAGGAGAAGGAGAAACGTTTCACAGCCTAACTGTCAAGGCAGTTAGGAAGAAGTCTTAATAAAAGGGGCTGGGGTGCTTTGGGAGAGTTTAGTTTTTGAGTCTTATTAGTTGTACAGGAACTCTCTGGGTCCTGTGGGGAGAGGTTAAGCTCTCTGAATCCATTGTATTAGACATTCTTGATTCTTTTGGCAATAAAGTGAGGTTGTGCAGTTCTGGGTGATTGTTTGGTGTGTGTTTCGGGTGTTTCCTAGAGGTTCTTGATTAAAAGAACCTAACACATACATATATACAAGCATTAACCTTTACAACATACTTACCTTCTTAGGACGATCAGAAACACTAGATACCCCATATGCATCAGCAGAGAAAGCAGGAGGATGAATTGCAGTTCCAGTGCTAAGGGTAAAGGGTGCAGCACTTGGTGGAATGGTTGAAGGGAGGCTGGGTCCAGCAAACCTTCCAAATGGTGGTGCCACATGACCAGGAGTGGAGATAGAAGGGTCAAGCTGGTAAATTAACCAAGAGCCAAAGAATTAAAATAAATATATAAGTTGACCAGGAAAACCAAAGGTTTCAAAATTAAAACCTGTGGCCCAGAGGCAAGAATTGGTGGATAACCAACACCAGGGACAACTTGAGCGGCCCAGTTATTCATTGAAGTACTTGAATCATGATGGCTATAAGTTGATTGCATCTGCAAGTCATTATCACGATTAAACCTGGGTGCAAAATCTAATGGTTGATCAGCAAGACTGATAGTCGAGTCCACTGAGTGGCTGCCAGATGCAAAAGGCGGTGCATGCATTGATGGTTGCACATGACGTTCTTGAGATGATGAACTTGACAAAGGGAAGACTGAGTATGATTGTTGAATCTGATCAGCAGCCTCTTTACCTGCCAGGTCCAACAAGTCAATATTCAAATTACCACTGAAAAATAAAAAGGCAAGATAAAAAAAATGTGTAAACTTTAAAAAGCACTTTCATACTGTCTGATATTTCAAAGTTCCAACTAGTACTTATTCTCCAACTCATCTTTAGATAGGAAAAATAATTATTGTATCTACTAATAACATGGGCCACAAATAAACCAGCATAACGGATAAGAAATGGGTTAATCATTCCTTGTACTGAACAAATTTGTGAAGATGTAATAACTGTTATAGGTAAGGCAGCGAGGTGCCAAAAAAGGCATAAGGTCCAACAACTCATTAATTAATCCTACTACAATAAACAATGCTCAGAATATGAACAGATGGCTAACATAAAACAACTATCGGGGCAACACTTATAAATAAATTGACTTAACAATTAGCTATATAATGATGTTCAATTCTCACTAATGGTTACTTCATCAAGACTTCTGATTTAATATATAAATATAAATTGCTAAGAACTTGGATGGTGGCAACCAAAATGTAATCAATCCTAATTTCAGCCACCTAGTTCTCAGCTCAAATGGCTTCTCATGAAAAGGGGAAAAATATAATTTGCTTCACATGATAAAAATTAAGCAGATTCATATATGTTCCCTATATTTCTAACAAGAGCACAGCTTTCACTGAAACATCTATTATTTTGAATTACAGCGAGTCCTAGTAGCTCGTAACACATGAAAAAATTAATGTCATCCTGTTTCTCAGTTTTCCTTCCCAATACTTGTCCAGAGAGGACAACCTTGAAGATTAGCTGCCACATAATCCCAGAAAAGACAAGTACTGATTCTGAAAAGGAAACCTTTCTCATCCAGATACTGTAAATTTGAAACCTTATGGCCAATGTGAGCATTGTTGAGTTTTAGTATTGGGTTTCCCGTTTTGTTGAGTTATTTGTTGACAATGGGGATTAACTGGTATGTAATCCTTGGGTGAAGTTACTTTGGTGGTTTCTCAAAGGAGATTCTAGTTTTCATTGTTTTCTTTCAGCTTGGTGTACGTGTGTTAGGTTTCTAGAATGGAAACCTAAGTCGCAACAGTCTCACACACTCACACAATAGAGATTCACAATGAAAAGAATGTTCTTCTGTATTCACATTCAACAAAGAAACATGTACAATCAGTAACCAAGGGGCCTAATCCCCTCCCTCAGACAATGTGTCCTGTCACTCTCAAGAAATAATTCTTAACAACCCTATACAAACTCAAACATCCCCCTTTTATACAATACACATTTCCCGCCCCTACTTAACTAACTGCTAAACAGTTAAGTCATCCATTCTTTCACCTTCTCTCATGTACCCTCCATTCTCTAACATTACCTGCCGCTGGATGTGCAACCTTGTCCTCGAAGTTGAAATCTAGATATTGGTCTTTCATAGTGACAGCATCTTCCCATGTCACTCCATCTCTTCCTCCCTCCTGCCATTCAACTAAAATCTGCTGCATTGTATCCTCCCCATCTGCGTCTGCCTTCTATCCAGTATCCGAAGAGGCCAAAAAGTTGGACCATCTGCCTGGAGATCTGGTGGTAATTCATTTTCAACATTCCTTGCTCCCACTGCTTTTTTCAATTGGGATACATGGAAGACCGGATGGATCTGGGCTGTGTCCGGTAAAAGGAGTTTGAAAGCAACCTTCCCCACTTGTTGGACCACCTTGAAGGGTCCAAAATACCTAGCTGCCAATTTAGGATGCAGCCGGGAGGGCATGGAAGTTTGACAGTGCGGTCGTATCTTTAAGTAAACCCACTCATTAACTGCTATATCCCCTGGTCTCCTTTTCCTATTCGCATACTTCACCATCATATCTTGAGCCCGAGTCAGATGAAACCTTAGTTGTTTCAGAGCTTCGTCCCGCGTTTGTAGCTCTTGGGCTAGAGCTTCTACTGGTGTTTCCCCCGGTATGTACCTAGAAGGAGGAGCTCTACCATAAATAGTTTCAAAAGGAGTACGCGCCGCACTCTGATAGCTGGTATTGCACCAATACTCAGCCCAAGGAAGTACTGAACTCCAACTCTTAGGCTGCTCCGAGCATAAACATCTCAAGTAGCCCTCCAATATTCTATTCAACACTTCAGTTTGCCCATTCAATTCCCGATGATAGGTCATGCTCATGTTTGACTGTGTTCCCTACATCCTAAAGATCTCCTTCCAGAACACACTTAAGAATAAGGGGTCTCAGTCGCTCACACTGGATACTGGCACCCTATGTAACCTTATTACCTCCTTGACAAATAATTCTGCAATGGTGTGTGGAGAATAGGGATGTCTCAATGGTATAAAGTGCCCGTATCTGCTGAGGTGGTCCACCACTACTAACATTGCATCATAGCCATTCGATTTGGGCAGTTTTACTATAAAGTCCATACTCACCTCTTCCTAAACCGTGTGTGGTATAGGTAAGGGTTGTAATAACCCTTGAGGAGAGGAGGCCAAATACTTGTGTTGTTGGCATACCAAACATCCTGCCACATATTCAGTAACAGCTCTCTTCATCCCCATCCAATAGAGTGATTGGGCCACCTTTCAATACGTCCGGTAAACCCCCGAATGACCCCCAATGCTAGTCAAATGAAATTCCCCAATGAGCTTAGGAATCCAAGCTGACTTCGCTGACAGCACTAGCCTCCCTTTGTAGTGTAATCGATCATGTTCCAGAGTGTAGGCTAAATGAGAATCAGGGTCCTTCTTAATTTCATCCCTTATTCTCTTTAACATTTCATCATTTTCCACCTCTCTCAACACCTCTTCTAAGTCCTGCCAATAAGGACGTGCCACAACATTTAATTCTTTCTCCCCTTCTTCCCTATCTTCCTTCCTTCTAGAGAAAGCGTCAGCAACTCTATTGGTAGCACCCGTCCTATATTGAATCTCAAAATCATAGCCCAATAATTTGGCTATCCAATTTTGCTGGTTTTGTGTAGTTATCCTCTGCTCCAACAGGTATTTCAGGCTTCTTTGATCAGTGTGAACAAAGAATTTCTTTCCCAAAAGATATGGCCTCCAATACTGGATAGCCATGACCAATGCCATAAGTTCCTTTTCATAAATGGACTTATTTAAAGACCCCTCCAATAACGCTCTGCTGAAGTAAGCTATGGGTTTTCTCCCATAAGTAAGGACAACCCCTACTCCTCCTCCTAAAGCATCAAACTCTACATGAAAGGGTTCTTCAAAATCAAGCAAAGTGAGCACTGGCGCAGTGGTGACGGCCCCTTTGAGTCTAACCATAGCCTCCCTAGCCTTATCCGACCAAGCAAACTGCCCCTTTGAGTCTAACCATAGCCTCCCGCTTGTAGCATTCCAGCCACCTGCCTCACAATTTCGCCCTTCATAAGGTGGGGATATCTATAAGGTCGATGTTAGGACTTGGCGGGTATATGAAAGGAGGAAGGGAAAACAGAATACTTAACGGCTAAACCGTTAAGTGGGAAGGGGAGAAGGCCTATATAGGGGTCTGGGTGTTTTCGAGGAAGAGTTAGTGTTTTTGTATAGTAGTTGACCGGTCTTTGAAACTGGTGAAGGAGATTAGGCTCCTCTGTACTTTGAATTCTTGATTCTGGTGTGAATACAATTCTATTCTTTCTCATTCTTTTCCGTTTGTGAGAGTGAAAGTGAGAGTGAGTTAGGGTGTTTTGTAGGGATTTCATTTGAAATACCTATCAGTCGGACAATCACTGGATCGGATCCTTCCTTCAACAGTATTTGATGCACCTTATCCCTGTCAGGAGGCAACCCCCTGGGTTCACAAAATACTTTTGAATGCCTCTCTAAGATCTGCTCTAATTCCTCCTTTTGCCTCCCGATTAACCCTTAACTTTCATATTCATTTTGTCTCTGTTCCAGCTGTCCTAAACTCCACACCAAGGCCCACACTTCCCCTTCCTTCATCTTCAACAACGCCCCTGGTTCTACTATTTTCTTCGATAAAGTGGGGTCTCCCTTAATAACAACTTCCTTTCCTCCTTGCTTATATATGCCATGGTTAATTCCCCCCAATTTAAGGTAACTTCTCCCAACTTAGCCAGCCATTCCACCCCCAATATCATGTCAACTCCTCCCAACTCAAATAATTGGAATCTCTCTTCTATCTCAGCCCCTCCCAGATTGACCACCACTCTAGGACAGCATCCTCTCGTTCTCTTTTTCTGACCATCACCCAAGCTTACTTGATATGGAAGAGTGTCTTCCACCGTCAACCCCAATTCCTCCACCAACTCACACCCCACGAAATTGTGGCTGGCGCCACTTTCAATGAGTATCAACATTGTCTTCTCTCCTACTCTCCCCTACAACTTCATCGTTTTCGGTTGAGTTAAGCCTCCCACCGAAAAGGCTGATACCATCTTACTATGATCATCCTCAACCCCCTCTACTTTCGCATTCTCCTCTTTGTCCTCCGCCAGTAACACTACTCTCAAACTCCTCTCAGGGCAGTGGTGTCCTGGTCCGAAAGGCCCCCCGCATCTAAAGCAACGCCCTTCCTCCCTATGCTTCAAAAACTCTGGGTAGGGCAAATTTCGAACACTTCTACCTCGGTTGTCGCTGCCAATGGTGTTTCCTCCTCTCGTCTTACCTCCCCCTATCGTTCCCTCCTTTTTCACCGAACCAACGCTCTCAATCGTCCCAAATTTTCCTGGGTTGTTTCTGGAGGGTTCAATGCATGTCACCATCCCTTCACCTATCGTCAAACGCCCCCATGAATTTGCGTTCTTGGATGCAGTCCCACTATTTCCCTTCGCGTCTCTTTGCGCATCCTCCACATCACACGCTACTCTCATCGCCTCCATCAGCTCTCACGGGTTGTGCAACCTTATCTGGCATCACAGTTCTTGTAACCTAGCCAAGAAGTAGCCCAACAATTGTTCGTCAGATATCGGCTTCGTCTGTCCCACTAACACCTCAAATTCGTGCACATACTCTTCCACAGACCCAACTGAGTCTTGACGATTCGCCGCCGATTCCGCCTTCAAACCATCCATGGCGATCTCCATATGTTCCAGTTGCCCTTCAACCATGTTCATGCGCCCCTCCATTTTGATCTTCACGACCAATTGGATCCGACAGGTCGGACCAATTGTTAGGTTTCTAGAATGGAAACCTAACTCGCAACAGTCTCACACTCACAATAGAGATTCACAATGAAAAGAATGTTCTTCTGTATTCACATTCAACAAAGAAACATGTACAATCAGTAACCAAGGGGCCTAATCCCCTCCCTCAGGACATATTGTCCTGTCACTCTCAAAAGAAATAATTCTCAACAACCCTATACAAACTCAAACATCCCCCTTTTATACAATACACATTTCCCGCCCCTACTTAACTGGTAAACGGTTAAGTCATCCATTCTTTCGCCTTCTCTCATATACCCTCCATTCTCTAACGTGTGTCTGTTAGATACCGTGTATTCTTCCCTCCCCATCAATTAATATTTCTTTTTCTATCCAAAATAATCTATAAAATCATACTAGTAGTCCATTAAACAGGAATTGGGATAGGCTGATAGCATATCTTGTTTAAAAAGACAGCATGAACATGTCAGAAGACCTATATTGTTAACAGGTAATCAACATGAGTGACTCATCATCAATTACTAAAATTATATTTCTAAACATAATAAATTTATTTGCCTAAATACAGCATGAACAACATGTCAGAAGTCCTGTATCGTTAACAGGTAATCAGAACATGAGCGATTCATGATCAATTACAAAAAATATAGTTTTAAACATAGGGGTTCTTAAGTTTATCTCTTTTAATTCTAGAACTTTGCAACAGAAACTCTTTTCCCAGTTGTCCCTCATCTCTCCTAGACAATTGTCCCTCTCAGATCTGGGAAGAGGCCACCTCCAATCAACCTCACCACCCGTACCAGACCATCTTACCACGATAGACTCATCGTTCCCAGAGCATCAACACAATCCCTCGTTTGAATTGCTGTAGTGTCTAGTCATCTGGGTTGCATATTACAGCATTTGAGCATTCTTCACAAGCCTCTCAGCCACAAGATTCTGGCCACAGCCACCCAACACTGGCTTGGTTTTTCATCCCACGCAGGAAGTTGTAGCCCCTCCATATCAATATTGTTGGAAACACAACACAACAGATATTCCTAAAACTTTGCACAGTTCTAGCAAATCAGTGTGAATCTCCAATGAAATAATGAAACTCTAAGCAATCTTCATCGTCGTTACAAAAAATTGGAGATGGTAATCCATGGTGGAGTGCAGTGGCAGTTTGTCACCAGCAAAAACAGCATGGCCATGGAAAATCAGATTTTCTATGATGAGTCATCACATCCACTTTAGGCATCATAGTATAGTGCTGCAGATTGGCCACAACAGCTATTATGATGCCGCTGCGATGCATGTCTTCTTACTGCCTTCATGTCAGAGTGACCCAATTCAAGCTGCATGTAACCCTAGTTTTTTTTTTCTTTTCTGGGTTGTACACAACTTGATCAAAGCCCAGTTGAATTTTTGTTTTGAAAAAGAATTGGGTCATACAACCCACAACCTGACCCAAACCCAAACAAAAAATAAAAAACCCTACCTGCTCCTCACTTCATCGCACCACACTCTTTGTAATCAACTACATTTCGCCATGTTGCCACCACCGCTACCACCTGTGAGTTGTGCAACCACCACCATCACCTGGTTCGTCCCACCATAGCACTTGGTTTGTCCTTTTCAGTAGTGCCACCCACTAAGGTTTGCCTCCTTCTGCATGGCAACAACCCACTTTGGTTCGTCCCATCATTCTGCCACCATCATCCACCCACGGTGGTTCATCCTCATTTATTTTTCTTTTTCTTGTTTGTTCTTTGTTTCTACAATAGCAGCACAACCCACCCTCCTGATATTTTTCCCTTCTTTTGTATTTTATACTTATTCACTAATATATAAATCAAACACCACATCAATTTATTTGAACATGGTGGTGTTTTGCTTTGATTTTATTTTATTCTAACTTCTAGACTTACTATTATATTTCATTATTATCATTAATTATATAATTGTTTTACATTATTTTGTATTTCAAGTATATTTCTGCATTTTTCATTTATCTATATGCATATATTGTATTTTGTTTGGTCCGTGATGCTTCTATAATAACCCGTTATGGCTTCCAATATATTTTTTTAAAGGACTTTTAGGTACACGATATTTTCCTTTTAACTGATATCTAAATAACACTGTCATTAAATCATTATTCATGTGATTCCAACTAACAATATTTTTTTAACCAAATTTTGACAGGTTTGTATCACATACATACATTAAAGGAAAAATCCAGAATATTGATTTATGATCCATTCCACAGAAGCTTCACTTGCAACTTCAATAAACTAAATAAACAATTACCTGCAACAGAACTATAACTAGAAGGTACCTCCTGCTGATGAACTGATGGATTTGCTTGCATGCTCCCTTGTTCAAATGAAACATTTGAATCTCTGATGCTGGTCCCATCTCTAGCACTGTACGAATGTCCATCTTGAGCATAAGATGTCTCCAAACTGACAGGTACAGCATCCTGGGAATGTCCTGAAAGTCGCTGCGCAGAAGTATCTAAGTAGGAAAATTGTTGATAGTTTGATGTTGAATGGGATTGGTTTTGCACATCAGTATAATGTGAGTCAACCGATTGCTGGTACTGATCATGATAGTGATTTTGTTCGTGCAATCTTCCAGCAGGTGAAAAATGTGTTTGTGGATGCTGACTTTCTGTGGCAGCCTTAGCTGCCCAAGCTCTAGCCTTCGCAGCCCAATCTTCTTCATTGTTATGAGCTACCAATACAACATTATGTCAAAATACCACAATATCCACTGCATTAAGAATGGACATACAGAAGCTCGGGGATTCGGGTTTCCGAGATGTCATATAGAACTTAAAAATCAGAGACAAAGTCAACAAAATTACGCTGTTATTTTTTCCAATGAAAGCAACACATATTAACAGACTAATAATAACCATTTAACAAGTTGCAAACTACAGTTTAAAAGTGCAGTAATTCCTCAGAAACATGCAAGTATTTTCCAAGATGTCATATAGAACTTAAAAATCACACGGATGCACACAAAATCAGTAAAATTACGCTGTTAATTTTTTTCCAACAAAAGCAACGCACATTAACAGATTAATAATCATTTAAACAAGTTGCACACTACAGTTTAAAACTGCAGTAATTCCTCAGACACATGCAAGTATCTATCTTAGCCAATATTCGGTGTCAAGTCACGACTCAATAATCTCATGAATACATACAAAAACAAATGAATCAAAAAGAAAAAAAAAAAAAAAAAAAACATTGTATTTGACCCAAATACCTTGGTATTAAATCAACTATCAAACATAAGCTAACAAAAACAATGCAAGATTCGTTTTTCCCACTCCGTATTTTCTTCTTTTTCTGTACAAATGTCTCCCTCTCAAGTGAATATAACCTCAAACTATTCCGCACACCAATAATAAACAACAAAACCTTAATTGTGGCATGAACACGAAAACAACGTTTCTAACGTAACATTAAAAGAAAGCAACAACTAACCTGGATAGCCCTGATTAGGTGGCAAGTTTGGATTGCCCCAATCCTACAAAAATTTCAGGCAAATAGTGAACCTATAACAGGAGAAACCCTAGCAAACCAAAGAGGCAAAAACACGAAGGGCAAGAAGGATATTTCACCAGAGGATAAGGCTGAGAAATGTGGGAGTGAGGGGTGAACTGATGAGGAGGCGCGTGAGAGAGAGGCGGAGGAGGAGGGAACCGGCTTGGATGGTACGAATATGCGTTCGACGGAGGAGGAGGGGGCGGCGGCGGTGGTGGTTGCTGCCACTGTGGCGGAGGAGAAGGGGTCTGCGAAGGGTGGTATTGGAATTGAGAGGACAACCAGGGAGCTTGGGGTGGCGGCGGCGGTATCTGGTGAAAGTGGTGCGGGTGATGGTGGGGATCCGCCGCATGCGGAGGAGGAGGTGGCGGTTGCGGTGGTCTCATGTAGCTGTGATGTTGCTGGAAGGAATCCATGGATACCGGGGGGTTATGGGATTTGGATTTCAATGCGATGCGTTTTGTCTTATTGCGAAGTGCGAAAGAAAGAAAACTTTAGGATGAAAAGAATGAGGGTTCAGGTAGACACCGTATGGCCATCCGCTTGCGAAGGAAACTCTTGTTCCCACTCACTCTTCTCCTCCACTCTACTATTGTGTGGAGAAAATAACTAAAAGAATAAACAAGAAAAAAATTAAATGAATAATAATAATAATAATAACATATAATTTTGTAAATTAGATAACTAATAAATAAAAAATATTTATTTAGTAAAATTAAAAATTAATTTCTTTTTAATGAATAATTATTTTGTAAGAAAAATTATTATATTACTTTTATAAAATTATATATTTTTTAAATTGTATTATTTTTATATTTTTTAATTAATTATTCATAAAATAATAAAATTGGAAAAAATGTAAATAATAATTACGAGGGACTTTTATACTGTAAAGTAGAGAGAAGAGTGAAATTTGAACACTTTTTCAGGAAACCAAATGAGAAAATTCTCCATGTGGACTAAATTGGTATTTTATTTAGTAAAATGAATTCCTTTTCAATCTTAATAGGTTTAATACCTATTTTAGTCCTTCTTTTTGAGGGGTTTGTTCAAAGTGGTCCTCTCTTTTTTTAAAAATTCAATAAGGTCCTACTTTTTGCAAATACGAGGACCACAATGAAAATTTTTAAACCAATACGAGGACCATAATGAAAATTTTTAAACCAATATGAGGACTAAAACGAATTTTATTTGTACAAGTCATCAAATATTTGCCAGCTGGCAGCTCTGCCGTTAGCAGAATTAACGCCG
Source organism: Vigna mungo (assembly GCA_036885675.1). Classification (NCBI taxonomy): domain Eukaryota; kingdom Viridiplantae; phylum Streptophyta; class Magnoliopsida; order Fabales; family Fabaceae; genus Vigna; species Vigna mungo. The sequence continues at coordinate 36,672,536 of CP144700.1, forward strand.
TTATAAAAAAAGACTAACTTGCACAGTTTTTGCAAAAAGTAGGACCTTATTTAACTTTTTAAAAAAGGAAGGACCACTTTGAACAAACCCCCCAAAAAGAGGGACCAAAATAGGTATTAAACCATCTTAATACATAACACATACGTGGTTTTGTGGCTCTCTGCCAAGGTAGAGATTACAAGGTAACACTAGAGATTTCTGACTCAAATTTGAATGTCGTTTTGATTAGAATCATGACTATTATATATGTATTTCCTATCGGTTATTAGAAGGTGTCTACCATATTATTAAGGAGAAGAAATTATTTTCATCTAGGTGTTGGTTGTATGTGTAATTTGTGTGTTTTTCAAGACAGGTTAAGGGTAGTAGGGTTTAACTATGGTGGATAAAGTCTTTGTGTGTCGTGGTTTTTGGTGATCGTGGTTTAATGTTTTTGGTGAGTTGTGGTTCAATGAAAATGTTCATGGTTAACAGTTTGATGATATAGGTTGTGTTGAGATTGTTGATAAGGGAAGCATTGGTTTAGCTAACCTTAATCTCACAGTGCTCCAGTTATTCTGGTGTTTTATGATGACAACACATTATTAATAACACATGTATTGTTATGTGTTACATGTTTTATTTGTTATTGTGGATGATGTCTAAATGAACATGTTTGTGTTGATACTGATATATGTATGCATATTCACTAATCTTATATATGTTACATCACGTATGATTGCATTACATGTGTTTATGAAAGGAAAACCACATGCACTTTGATAAACTTATATTGTGTGACATAATTGCAAGTTTTAAGTCGACTTCTTTATGAAGTAAGTCGATTAAAACTCGTGACTATGCACAGATTTTCAAAAGCAATGTTGTGTGTGATTTTGCATTGAAAAGTTTTTCAAACTGAGCTGAAGTGCCTAAGTCGACTACATGCACAGTGGATCCGACTTAGTTAGTTATTTGATTTTAAATTCTGTTAATGCTTGTGTACAGTGACGACTATATTTCAAATGTCTGTTAGAACATTTATGATAGTCAACTGTATTAAATGCAAAGTCAAATTGGTTGTTATGAATGCTGCTAATTTGCTTAACTGTTATAACTGTCTGAGGACAGTCGACTTCATTAGTAGCACAGTCGACTACAGGAGCATCTAATTTATAGAAAACTATAAATAGACATGACTCAGTTGATCACATACGACTTTGGATATTCTAACATTTTCATTTTGATTTACAGACTGTGATCTTTGAGATAAAGGCTCCAAGAACTCATCAAGAAGACGGTGGAAATCTTTCTTGCAAGAGTGTCTTAAGGAGGAACTATATTGCGCTTACTGTTTGATCATATTCTGCACAACTGGTGTATTCACATTGATCAAGAATGCTTTCAATCTACTAGAGACTGGTTTTCCTGTTGTGATTACAAGAGGTTGACTCGTGGAGTCTGTACACTTTGAGGATTGTTCAAAGTGGGTTGAAGATTGCACAAGAAGGGATATCTTGCTGTAGATCTTTGTGTTGCTGCCTATATTTTGGTTAGAGGGTTAGAGAGGTGTTTTATATTTTTGACATGGAGGTCTCTATAAAAGCCTTGTTGTAAAAACCTTGACCATTATAGTGCATTTGCTTCCGGATTGTGGAAGGACACTGGATGTAGGCATTGAGGTCGAACCAGTATAAATATTTGTGTTTGATTTCTCTATCCTTACACTTTTACATTCAATCGACTTAACTGTTTGCGTAGTCAACTTTACATTTCCGCTACACTTAAAGTTTTCATTCCTTGTTATTCAAGAAATTTTGTAAAGGCTTTTACTTTTCGAAAAAGATTTTGAAAAAACTCTAATTTTTAAACCTCACCAATTCACCCCCCCCCCTCTTGGTGTTGAAATTAAGTCATCCAGTTTCCAACAATTGACACCGGAACTGGTTTTCATAAAAATTTTGAAAAACTAGTCGAGTTATGTTTTCTTTGAATTGACTATATCCTGGATAATGACCTCTAGATTTCAAACCTTTGGTGAAGGTGCATCTACAAACAGAGCACCACTGTTTGCTGGTGAAAATTATCCTTTTTGAAAAATTAGAATGCAAATCTTTCTTGAATCCGTGGATAGAGGAATTAGGGATGCAACTTTGAATGGTCCTTTTGAGCCAACTCATATTGTTGATGGATAAAGTGTTTTGAAAATTTTTTCTGAGTGGTCTCAAGAAGAGAATAGGAAAGCACAATATGATGTCAAAGCTAGAAATATCATTGTCTCTACACTAACTGTTGATGAAATTTTCAAGATATCTCAATGCAAATCTGCCAAGGAGATGGGGATGTCTTGGAAGTCACTCATGAGGGCACTGATGAAGTCAAGAGAGCAAGGAAGAATTCTTTGATTCAAGAATATGAGTTTTTCAAGATGAAGGCTGATGAAACAATCTATGAAGTCCAGAAAAGGTTCACTCATATTGTAAATCACCTTATGGCTCTTGGCAAAGTCTTTGACAAAGAAGAGATCAATATCAAGATATTGAAGAGTTTGAACAAAAGTTGGCAACTCAAAGTCACAACAATCTCTGAGTTCAAAGATCTAACAAGCATGAATATGGCTACCTTGTTCGACAAGTTAAGAGAACATGAGTTAGAACTTGGAAGGTTGAAGTACGAAGAAGAGATTGAAGAGAAGAAGTCCATTGCACTGAAAGCAACAAGCAAGAAAGCCTCAAAGTCAGAGGAAGAATCAGATGCTGAGATGGACGACAAAGAATTGATGACCATGGTGGTAAGGAAATTTAGTCGACTTATGAAAAATAACAGTCAACTTACTAACCATGCAGGTCACAACAAAGCCAAGAAAGATTTCAGGTCAAGTGTTGTTCAATGCTATGAATGCGGGAAAGAAGGACACATCAAACCAAATTGTCCAGACCTGAAGCTGAAGCAGAAAGCCATCAGAAAGTTTCCTCAGGACAAGAATAGAAAGCATAAAGGAGCTTATATCGCTTGTGAAAATAGTGATTCTAAAACATCAAGTGATGAAGATGTTAATCGTGATGAGGAATCATATGTCTGCTATATGGCTGGAGCATCATTAACTGACTATGACTGTGACACAGAGTTTGAGCAAGAACCTATAGAAGTCAAATACGACCTACTGCTAGATGCCTTCAAGGAAATTCATGTTGAAGTTATGCGACTCTAGTACAAGATTAATCGACTTAACTCTGATAGAAATGATTATGAACTTGTCACTGATAATGAGAAATTACAGAAAGAGTTAAATGAAGCCTTATTGTCTACTAAGAAGGTTAAAATTGAAACTATTACAGTAGAAAAAGAATGTGATAAATGCCCTGCACATGTGAAACAAATTGATTACTTGACTATTACGCTAGCCAAATTTACTCAGGGTAGAGAAAATCTGAATGTTGTATTAAAGTCTAATGGTAGAGCAATTAACAGACAAGGCATTGGTTACAAAGCTAATTCTAATAGGTCCAATACAAGAAAATTTTCATATTTAAGCAAACCTGCTAAACATGCTTGCTTTTATTGTAAAAGTATTGGTCACACTATTATAAATTGTTATTATAGAAGAGTTGGAGTTCCTTAAGGATTATATGTGTGGATACCTAAGGAACATCTGGCTACAACTAACAATCAAGGACCCAAGGACCCAAGTTTAAATGGGTACCTGTATCAAAAACTTAAACTGTTTTGCAGGATTTGAAACGGGCGCAGTGAGAACTCAAGGATGAACTAACATGGATATATCAACCATCTTGAGTGTCTACAACTGGTAACATGTATTATCTTACTGCATCATGCATGAAGAGATTGATTGTTTGAAGTTTGATTGTTTGATTGATTGTCTATATGCTTTGTGTGAAAATCAGATTTTTCGAACTATAGTCAACTTGATTATGGACAGATTCGAATATGTGTCTCTATATGTCTGTATTTATTTCGAAAATTTTGTCATACAGAAGTCAACTTTGATTTTATCGAAGTGGACTATGTGTCTACTGTGCCATTGAAATTTAAACTCCTTGTATGACGTGCTTTGCGCCAAATTTTTGATGAAAAATTTATTCCATCCAAAATTTTAAAATTGTGATTTGACAAAAAACTTTGTTCTTTATTCGAAAACCAAACACAATGAAATAAGGCATCACTTCATACGCAATCACATCCTCAAGGGTGAAATTAAGATCGAATATGTTGACACCTTACATCAATGGGCATATATTTTTACAAAACCTCTAAACAGATAAAGATTATTTACTATTCAGAATGAATTGGGAATTCTAAATGATAGTAGTATAAAATGAATATTGAATCGACTAAGTGATTGTTGAAGTTGACTATGCACATACTCATTGTTGCATTAACTATTTTGCATACTTACTTCTTATCTACTTAAATTTCTTGCATTACTATGATCCTAAACTGCTTAGTCTTCAAAAGACTGTGAAAATTTTTGCAGGAAACATTGCTTTGGAATTTACAACTGAAATCATATCTGTCTAAGAAGCAATGAAATTGACTCAACAAATGGTTCAATCGATTTATCACTTACAGGGAGTTATAAATTCCATTAATTGGAATTTGCTTATTAAGTTGCTTGATCATTTTTTATCAGTTGTCTTCAATATATCTCTGTTCTTATATGATTGTTTTACAATCATAACATTGCTTACAATCATAACATTGATATCTTTGCTTAATTGGTGGTTGTATCTTTGCTTGATTAAATTGCTTACAATCATAACATTGATACAATCTTGATACAAACTTATTGTATGCTCTGATGCTTGTGTGACTGCATTGTACATCTAAATATGATTTTGTTATATGCATAATGATAGGGGGACCATTACTTGTTTGCATAGATTTTTCACATGCCTACATTCTAGAGGGAGTTTATCCATCTCATGTGAATATCTGTGATAGGGGAAGCATCTTTGAATGTTGAATCTGTTTACATTGTTTTTCACTGATGCATCTCTAGTATTTCATGATATTAGCATATCCATATTTGAAAGCAAACCTTTTTTGCTAATGCACAAAGGGGGAGAAATATGGTTGAAAAGTTAAATTAATCTGCTTAGTTAGATTAATCTGCTTATTTACTTGATATGTGATTCATTGCTTGATATTGTTTTATTAAGAGTAGTTGAGTGAAATATGTTGAAATTATCTTTTGTCTGCTCTGATACATTGGAAAAATCAGTTAATTTGCTCTGATACATTGGAAAGATCATTTAATCACTTGTACTTACTGATTGCTTATATTAGCTCTGATTCTTGTGATTACTTGACTAATTTTATGTGTTGTTTGAGTACAAACATGGTTGCTTATTAATCATGGTTGTGCATCATAAAAAAAGGGGGAGATTATTTATAAGGGAAGCACTGGTTTAGCTAACCATAATCTCACAATGCTCTAGTTACTCTGTTTTTTGATGATTACAACACATTATTAATAACACATGTATTGTTAAGTGTTACATATTCTATTCGTTAATTTGGATGATGTCTAAATTAACATGTTTGTGTTGATACTGATATATGTATGCATATTCACTGATCTTATATCTGTTACATCACGTATGATTGCATTACATATGTTTATGAAAGGAAAACCACATGTACTTTGATGAACTTATATTGTGTGACGTAACTGCAAGTTTTAAGTCGACTTCATTATGAACTAAGTCGACTAAAACTCGTGACTATGCACATATTTACAAAAGCAGTGTTGTGTGTGATTTGCATTGAAAAGCTTTTCAAACTAAGCTGAAGTGCCTAAGTCGACTACATGCACAGAGGATCCGACTTAGTCAGTTATTTGATTTGAAATTTTGTTAATGCTTGTGTACAGTAACGACTATATTTCAAATGTCTGTTAGAACATTTATGATAGTCAACTGTATTAAATGCAAAGTCAATTTGGTTGTTATGATTGCTGCTAATTTGCTTAACTGTTATAACTGTCTGGTGACAGTTGACTTCATTAGTAGTACAGTCGACTACAGGAGCGTCTAATTTATAGAAAACTATAAATAGACGTGACTCAGTTGATCACATACGACTTTGGATATTCTGACATTTTCATTTTGATTTACATATTGTGATCTTTGAGAAAAAGGCTCCAAGAACTCATCAAGAAGACGGTGGAGATCTTTCTTGCAAGGGTGTCTTAAGGAGGAACTATATTTTGCTGACTTTTTGATCAGATTATGCACAGATGGTGTATTCACATTGATCAAGACTGCTTTCAATCTATTGGAGATTGGTTTTCCTATTGTGATTACAGGAGGTTGACTCATGGAGTTTGTACACTTTGAGGATTGTTCAAAGTGGGTTGAAGATTGCAGAACAGATCTTTGTGTTGCTGCCTATGTTTTGGTTAGAGGGTTAGAGAGGTCTTTTATATTTTTGACGTGGAGGTCTCTATAAAAGCCTTGTTGTAAAAACCTTGACCATTATATTGCATTTGCTTCCTGGTATTAGAAGGACACTGGATGTAGGCATTGAGGCCGAACCGGTATAAAAACTTGGGTTTGAATTCTATATCCCTACTCTTTTACATTCAGTCGACTTTACATGTCACGTAGTCAACTTTGATTTTCCGCTGCACTTAATTTTCTATTACTTGCGATTCAAGAAAGTTTGTAAAGCTTTGTACTTTGTGTTAAAGATTGCAAAAAGACTCTGATTTTGAAAACTCACCAATTCACCCCCGCTTGGTGTTAAAACGAAGCCTACCTGTTTTCCAACAACATGGTCTAGCAACATGAAAGGGGAAGGTAAAAGTGTTGTGTTGGTGATTCATAATGCTAATTCTTACCATTATTTAAGCATCATTTTAGTAGCAAAATCAACTCATTTCTGGCTTGTAACTTGCTTAATCCTCTTCTTTTGCCTTGTTTTATGAATAAGTGTGTTTTAGGCTACATTGATGTAATATCATCACTAATCCCCTTATGTTGTAGCTAATATAATGCTTGGAAGAACCTCCACCAAAGTAAAGGATTGAACCAGCCACAAAAGCAAGTAAAATAGCAAAAAGAGAGAATTTTGGAATGTTGTGGTTGGGCTGCAGCTGGGCTACGGCTGAGCTATATCTATCTCTGGAATGCTGCAGCTGAGGTGCAGCTAGGGTGCAGCTGAGCGCTCTATTCTCTGTAATTGCTGCCGTTGGGGTGCAGCTGAGCGCCCTACTTTTTGGAATGCTGCAGCTAAGCGGTGGCATTGCTGATGTGGAAAATTTGGTTTATTTAGACCTAAAACGCGAAGGGAAAGGGGTCTTTGGTGGTTTAGAGGTGCAACTTCACTGTTTGGAGCTCTTGGAGGCTGCGTGAATCATGTGGGAACATCTCCTTCTCCCTCCTTGGGTCTCCTTCTTTATCCATCTTCCATTGTTGTAAGCTTGGAGGCTCTCCATGGAGATAGAGAGCCAAACCCATCTTGTTAGGGTTAGTTGTAGCCTTTGAATCTTGTGTATTTGTTGAATGATTTAAATATATATATATATATAAATATATATATATATATATATATATATATATATATATATATATGCCTTTTCTATCAATTGCTAGTATTCTTGTTTCCGATCTTAAAGCTTGCATGTAATGGGGACGTTCATGACTTGATTTTGGGGTTTCATTGGTTATGGGGACGTAAGATGAAATCTTGAACTGAAACAAGGGTCCTTGTGATCATTGATTCTAGGGATGGAAGATGATTCAAATGTTGTCTTAGATCCTAGTTCTTAATGCGGGTTTACTTGTTAGATTTTCCAAGGGATTGGAGTTTAAGAGGGAAAACCTAGGCTCTTTCACCTAAGGGATTAGGGTTAGAGTGTTTTAGTGGATTGACTTTAGTAAATTGATGGAGAGGAGATGAAAGTGGGTATACACAAGAGTGAATTGGTGAAATCTAATATTAACATTGTCATTTCATACCATTTCTAGTATTTTCCCTTTCTAAGTGTCTTCAATGCCAAAGTCCAACCTTGTAATTATTTGTGAATTTATCTTTTTGCACATATTCTTAAATGATGAGTTGTTCTTGAAGTCTAGATGAGTTGTTAATCTCACAATTTTCTAGTATTACGAGTCTCTTGGGAAAACGATACCTGGTATTACCGGTTTTATTACTTGAATGATTTGGTACACTTGCCAATGAGTTAACAATGATCTGTTTGGGTCTTCCTTGCATGGTAGGAATGACGAAGGCAGAGTTGTTGTGAGCATGGTGAATTTGGATGTGTGTGAGGAAAAGGTCTTTTAAAGGTGTGTCTTGGTTCTTGTGGTTTCTTTGGTTGTGTTAGGGTGGAGGTGGTTCTTTGGATTAGTGGTGAAGGTTAGTAAAAAAATTTCATGGACCTAAAGTTTTGTTTTCATGTTGTTTTGTATGACTTTTAGTGTTGTGTGTAGGTTTCAGACCACTTCTTGTACTTGGTTATATTGTTGCGTATACTGTAGGAGTTCGAACACTCGTGGTGGTTGATCATACTAATTGGAAGATCTTTGTGGCGGTGGTTCATTTGGTTGTTTAGTGCTTGGTTGCGGATTTTGTTCTAGGTTGGTGTTGTGAATCCTCCTTGGTTTGATTTGTGCTCCATTCGTGGTTAGTGTTGGTGGTTTCTGTTATGAAGCTTTGTTTTTTATTTTTTTTGTGCTACGTTCCTCTATATTATTTATTGTCACATAAGTCTTTAAGAGGCTAGTTTGTTTATATGTAAGGTTTAATTATTACTTTTATGATGAACAATACATGATTGTTTGGTTCTTATATGATATTTTGGTTAATAATTGTATGATATATTGTTGTTGTAAATATTGAAGTGAATTTATATTACTTAGTGGTCATATTTTTTCAAATTATGATAGGTAGATTCATATATGTGTTTACAAAAATGATTGTTTAAGAAATCCATTACTTGTGGTGTTTTCTAGAGAAAGGAAATGAAAATATGTTAATTTTTATTTGTGTTAAAAATGGCTTAATTGTTTTTTTGGTCCCCATATTCAGAATGTAATTACTTGTTAGTACTCGCTTTTAAAAATGTCTCTTTTTAGTCCCAATGTGGTATAAATTGTATCAATCAAGTCCCTTCCTTTAAATTGGCATAAATGGAGTTAACTTCGTGGTGACGTGGCTATGACATCTGATCTTTTTCTTCTCTCTCATCTGCTCTTCCTACGACACCCAACTTTTTCTCTCTCATTCCTTTGCCCTGTTCTGTTTTTGTGCCTCGTATTTTGTGGATTTGCAATGGCCTAAAGTTTCTAACTTTATCGTATTTTGTTTTGTAATGTTGTGGATAGATGAAAGATATTTTGGTGGTAGGAATAGGGGAATGGTTGAATAGGTAACAATGTGAGTGTGAAAACAAGAAGGAAATGAGAGTGATGACTTCTCCCATCATTCCTGTTCTCGTTCCGGTACTCGTTACCGATCTGTTGTGGCCCGAAACCCAAGCGACATCACCATTCGCACTCGCCTAAGCCAACTGTGCCAACAAGGGCAACCTCAACTGACTCGCCATCTTCTTGACAACCTTTCACGCGTCTTCACCGCCATGTGGAACACTGGGATCATCGACTTCATTTGCAATAAGATGCCATTCGAAGCCCCGCAGTTGTACGCGAAGATGAAGTCGAGGCGAAACATGGCTTTCGATGGGTACATTTTCTCTTCCACCCTGAAGGTTTGCGCTCTTACCCAAAACCTCATGCCCGGTAAGGCCCTTCATTCCTATTTCCTTCGCTCCCAATCCAACTCCTGAGTCGTCTACAACTCCCTCTTGAACATGTACTTCGTATGATTGCCCCCTTTCTCGACCCAACCCCCACACGACTATGTCCTCAAATTGTTTGCTATAATGCGCAAACGAAACATTGTCACTTGGAACACCTTGATTTCCTGGTTTGTCATGACCCACAAAGACTTCCATGCTCTTCGCGCCTTCACGACTCTCGTCAAAGCCTCTCTCATTTTCTTGTCTGTTATATCTGGTGTTTCCCAACAAATAAAATTGGCTCAGCAGATACATGCATTTGTTCTGAAAATTTTGGCAGTTACTCCCACTATTTGTTGTTAATGCAATCATTCTGATGTACTACAGATGTAGTTCCGTGGATACTTCCTTTAAGGTTTTTGAAAAGATGTCTGAAAGGGATGTTATTTCGTGGAATACGATAATTTCTTCCTTTGTGCAGAATGGTTTAGATGAGGAAGCACTGATGCTTGTATATGAGATGCAGAAGCAGAGGTTTACCATCAATTATGTTACTATGACGACATTACTTTCTGCGGCTTTTAACATTAGGAACTCGTACATTGGAAGGCAAACACATGCATATATAATTCTCCATGGGATAAGTTTGAGGGTATGGAGAGTTATTTGATTGACATGTATGCTAAATCTGGCTTGATTACAACTTCCGAGTTATTGTTTGAGCAAAATGACCCAAGTGATAAAGATCTGGCCTCATGGAATGAGAGAGAAATAGTTGGGTGATAACGGTTGAAAAACCGTTATTTTCATATGCTAATTTGGACTAAATTACGCCCTTTATTGCTTAGAATGAGCTTGAAATCTAACAAAACTCAATAAATGAGTCAGTCAAGGGTCAAAAACTGTTTTTAGTGATTTTATGTTTGTTTTGCATTGACTCAAGAAAATCAAAGAAAAGAAGAGTCTAGGCACCGCCCGGCGGTAGACCCTTGGCGTCGGGCGGTCAAACGGGAGGAGAAGATATCAGTTTTGAGCGCCGGGCGGAAGACCCCTGCCGCCGAGCGGTTTTACGGCACGAGGGAAACCACCGGGCGTTAGACCCCTACCGCCGGGCGGTGGTGTGATTCAAGGCCCACCGCCAAGCGGCAAAGTGTGACGCCGGGCGGTGGTCAGCTGGGCTTGGGCCTATTTTTCTGCTGCGCTTTTCACCTATAAATAGCCCTGTTACGAATTTCAATTCATTCTTTTGACAAAGGAGGGCGGCCAGACCTACTTTCCACTCTTTGGAGAGGTTCTCTTGGATGCTTAGGCTCCTTTTCATCTTTTCTAGGGTTTGCTTTCCATATCTTCCATTATTTTCATCTTGGTTCACCATGACTATGGTGAACTAAACCCTTTTTGTTGTTGGGGGAACAATGTAATCTTTTGATACTCTCGTTTATTGAAACTCTTGTTTGAATTATATGTTTTTCATATGCGTTTATTATCAATTGTTGGATTCTCATACTGTGCTTTATCGTTTAACTCATTCGGTAATTGATCTTTGACTTTATTGATACGGGGATGTACAGTAATGACATGAACTGGTGAGATTTTCCTTGGTTAAGCAATACCACCTAGGGATAGGGAGTAGGACGACCAATTGTATTTGCTTCTGTTTGTAATGCTTTGCTAGTTGCTAAGGGAGGCTAGGGATAACAAGCCAGTAATTAGTAATAGGACCTTTTCGCCGAGGGATCGGGTTAAGGGGAGGCCAAGAAAGTTTCCATGCAATTAGATAATAACGCCATTTAAACAAGAGGAGTAAATAAAAGAGAGAGGATTAGATGAAATTGTAAACCCCCAACAACTCCATTCATCCATTGCCTAAATCTTGTCAATTGAATCACACATTGCATAATTATTTTCTGTCATTGCATCCACCACAATTATTGATTTTTCTTCGCAAGTCTTGCGATTTTGATTCACGCGAACGATAAGGCCTTTCGAGTCTCATGGGAAGAACGATAATGGGTTTTACCATTTTTATTACTTGATACGATTTGGTACACTTGCCAATTTGCTAACAAGTTTTTGGCGCCGCTGCCGGGGACTCGAGGTTTGACTTATTTAGTAGTGTGAATTGACTGAATTTGACTTGTTTGTAATTATTTGCTTATATTTTTCTTTTGTTTGTTTTATTTTTCTATAAAAGTGCTTTTAGGGGTATTTTCTCTTGTGTATGCAGGAAGGAGTACACATTAGGAGCAGAAAAGATCAGCAACCTCTTCTCGAGGGGCTACCAGACAGGAGAGGGAGGAGAGTTAATCATTATGAACGTGAAAACTTTCCTTTTCCTGAACCACTTTTGCAACCTTTTACACAAGACTTAGAGGAGATGGCGGAACAACCTCCTCCTCAGAAACGTACACTGGGGGACTCAGCCAACACTGTGGGTCCCTTGAATTTCAACAGCATTGCCATTCCTGCAGACAATGCAACGAATTTGGTGATGAGCCCTGCACTTATTTAGTTGGTCCAAAGTAACCAGTTCCACGGATTGTCAAGTGAGAATCCCTACTAGCATTTGACCATCTTTGGCGAAATTTGCAATACTGTTAAAATGGCCGGAGTCTGAGATGAAAGGATCAGACTTAGCCTATTCCCGTTCTCTTTCGGAGGAAATGCCAAGGATTGGTTGCACTCATTTGATGGAGGGACGTTTAGAAGCTGGGATGTGTTAGCAAGACGGTTTGTAACCAAATTCTTTCTGCAATCGAAGATCAATCAAGGGAAGTTGGAAATCTCGTCTTTTCAACAAAGAATGGAAGAAACTCTTGGGCATGCCTGGGGCAGATTTAAAGTCTTGTTGAGAAAAACCCCAATCCATGGGTTTGATAAGGCGGCCTAGTTAATCATATTCATTGGAGGTTTGAACATACACTCAAAGATGATGTTGAATGCTACTGCTCAAGGAGATATTAGAAGGAAGACAGTGGATGAAGCTTATGATTTGATAGAACTCATGGCGGACAATGAGGAGATGTATGATACCTGTGGTGATGATGTTGCACTATTGCAAAAGAACATTGAGACAAGGGAGCAGAGCAATGCAATTTTGCAGCAGTTGGAGAAGGTGGCAAACACATTATCTGATTTGTCACAGACAGTTAAAGAGGTTTCTATGGTTCCACAGCAACCTCAGTTTATGCCTATACAAAGGAGTGCAGATTCTGAAGAAATTTTTCAGAAAATTTTGAAGAGAAGTATGTGTATCATAAGCTCGGTGGAGAATAGCAATGTGGAAGAAGCATGTGAGATTGTCACTCGAAGTGGGAAAATATTAAAAGAGAAAGAGGTTGAAAAAGAAGAAAAAGAGGAAGAGAATATTGAAGAGGAAAGTAAGCATGAGACAGAGAAAAATGTGTTGTAGAAAGATCAGGTAGAGGAGACTGTGAAAGCCAAAGAGAAAGATTATGAAAAACCACTGCCATATCCAAAAGCATATTCTAGAAAGGAGAGAGAGAAACAGTTTGAGCGTTTTATGGAGCTGTTCAAGAGATTGGAGATAACCATACCGTTCTCTGAGGCACTTAAGCAGATACCGTCTTATGCAAAGTTTTTAAAAGAGCTCATTACAAAGAAGAGGAAGCACCTTGAAGAGGAAACAGTTGAGGTGCAAGGAAACTGCAATGCAGTCCTACAAAGGTCGTTACCTCCTAAATTACAGGATCCAGGCAGCTTTACTATTCCGTGTACTATTGGAGAGTTAGATGTTGGAAAAGCTTTGATTGATCTTGGAGCTAGCATTAATTTCATGCCTCTCTCTATGTTCAAAAAGATTAGAGGAGTGGAGATTAGACCAACAAGAATGGTCCTTCAATTAGCAGACAGATCACTCAAATATCCTTATGGAATTGCTGAAGATGTGATAGTCAAGGTAGATAAATTCCTATTTCCTGTGGATTTTGTTATAATGGAGATGGAAGAAAATGAAGATGCACCTTTGATTTTGGGAAGGCCTTTCATGAAGAAAGCTAGGATTGTAATTGACGTGGAGAAGGGAAAACTTAAAGTGCAGGTACAAGATGAAGAAGTGGATTTTGATGTGTTTCAGGCAATGTCACATCCCAGAGACAACAAGTCTTGCTTTCAAATTGACATGGTAGAAGAACTTTGCATGACACAAAGTGGTAGAATCCGTAATGCATCCATGCTGGAAAGAACTCTCATTGACGAATGTGAGGATCTGAACGAAGAAGAGGATAAGATGAAACAAGAATGTGGCCAAGAATTGGAGGCAACTAAGGAAATTCCAGTAGAACAGACTCTTTTTGAAAAGATTGAGTGTAGAGAGAAAAATCTAGAAAGTAAAAGTGAACTGAAGGAGTTACCACCACATTTGAAATATGTGTTTTTGGAGGATGATGGAGAAAAGCCTGTCATTATTAGTACGTCATTATCTTCAGAAGAAGAAGGAAAGTTGGTGGAAGTCTTAAAAGCAAACAAAGGCGCTATAGGCTGGTTAATTGCAGATCTCAAGGGCATAAGCCCCACGTATTGTATGCATAGAATTCTGATGGAAGAAGACTATAGACCGGTGGCGCAACCGCAAAGGAGACTCAATCCGGTAATGAAGGAAGTAGTGAGAAAAGAAGTCTTGAAACTATTAGAAGCAGGAATTATTTATCTTATTTCTGATAGCAAATGGGTGAGTCCAGTTCAAGTTGTACTTAAGAAAGGAGGGATGATTGTCATTCATAATGAAAAGAATGAGCTTATTCCCACAAGGACAGTCACTGAATGGCGAATGTGCATCGACTATAGAAGATTAAATACAACCACCAGAAAAGATCATTTTCCCTTACCTTTCATGGATCAAATGTTAGAAATATTGGCTGGACAAACCTATTATTGCTTCCTGGATGGTTATTCTGGATATAATCAAATTGTGGTAGATGCTGAAGACCAAGAGAAAACAGCTTTTACATGCTTGTTTGGCATTTTTGCCTACAAAAAAATGCCTTTTGGGTTATGCAACGCGCCAGCTACATTTCAAAGGTGTATGCAAGCAATCTTTGTTGAGTTCAGGGAGAAAAGCATAGAAGTTTTCATGGATGATTTTTCTATTTTTGGGAATTCCTTTCAAAGGTGTTTGGTTAACCTGGATGCAGTACTTAAAAGGTGTGTTCAAACAAACCTTGTTCTGAATTGGGAGAAGTGCCATTTCATGGTTATAGAAGGGATTGTGTTAGGGCATAAGATCTCGGCAAAGGGAATTGAAGTGGATAAAGCAAAGGTGGAGGTTATTGAGAAGCTTCCACCACCCTCCAATGTAAAAGGAATTCGAAGTTTTCTAGGTCATGCTGGATTTTATCGCCGTTTTATTAAGGATTTTTCAAAGATCGCCAAGCCATTAAGCAATCTGCTTGTTAAAGATACACCCTTTTTAATAAGTCCTGCATATTTGCAAGCTTTTGAGATTTTGAAGAAAAGATTGATTTCCGCTCCAGTAGTTGTTGCTCCAGACTGGAGTAAAGAGTTTGAACTTATGTGTGACGCTAGTGACTATGCCATAGGCGCAGTATTGGGTCAAAGAAGAGAAAAGGTTTTTCATGCTATTTACTATGCCAGTAAAGTTCTGAATGAAGCCCAACAGAATTATGCTACCACAGAAAAAGAATTTTTGGCTATAGTTTATGCATTGAAGAAATTCAGATCTTACTTTATTGGGTCTAAGGTGATTATATATACGGACCATGCAGCTATAAAGTATTTATTGACAAAACCAGACTCAGCCACGATTGATCAGATGGGTACTTCTGCTTCAAGAGTTTGACATAGAAATTCGTGATAAAAAGGGAAGTGAAAATTTGATTGCTGACCATTTATCCCGATTGGTTAATGATGAAGTAACAAGAAAGGAGAAGGAAATCTGGGAGTCATTTTCAGATGAAACTCTTCTATATATTCAACAAAAGACCCTGGTTTGCTGACCTGGCTAATTTCAAAGCTGCGGGTGTTATTCCTGAAGGACTCAATTGGCAGCAGAAAAAGAAGTTTTTACATGATGCCAAACAATTAATTTGGGATGATTCATACTTGTTCAAGATAGGAGCTGACAATCTTCTGAGGAGATGTGTAACAAAGGAGGAGGCAGAAAGGATCTTGTGGCATTGCCATAATTCTCCATATGCAGGTTATTACAATGGTGAGCGCACTGCTGCAAAAGTTTTGCAAGCTGGATTTTACTGGCCAACTGTATTTAAAGATGCCTATAACCATGCTCGGAGTTGTGACAAAGGCCAAAGGACGGGGAATATCTCAAGAAGGCATGAGATGTCGTTGCAAGGAATTCTGGAGGTTGAAGTTTTCGACTGCTGGGGTATTGATTTCGTTGGACCCTTTCCCCCATCATTGAATAACGAGTATATTTTGGTAGCTGTTGATTATGTGAGCAAATGGGTGGAAGCTTTAGCATGCCCCAAGAATGATGCTAACACGGTGATCAAAATTTTGAAGAGGCAAATCTTCTCACGGTTTGGCACCACCAGAGTGCTCATCAGTGATGGGGGATCGCACTTTTGTAATGCTCAATTTGCCAGGGTGCTAAAACATTATGGGGTAAAACATAAGGTCGCTGCACCTTATATCATCCACAAACAAATGGGCAAGCTGAGGTATCTAACCAGGAGATCAAAAGAATTCTGGAAAAGACTGTCACTCTTTCAAGGAGAGATTGGTCACAAAAACTGGATGATGCTCTTTGGGCATACAGAACTGCAATGAAAACTTCTATGGGACTCTAACCTTTTCAGTTGGTCTATGGGAAAGCATGCCATCTACCAGTAGAGATGGAGCATAAAGCTCTGTGGGCTTTAAAATTTTTGAACTTTGATCCTACTGACACTCAAAGCAAACGAAGAAACCAGATGTTGGAACTTGAAGAAATGCGGTTGCACGCATATGATTCATCAAGAATCTACAAAGAAAAGGTGAAATTATATCATTAAAAAATTGCTCAAGATAACTTTCCATCCAGGGGAGTTGGTGTTATTATTTAACTCAAGGCTGAAGTTGTTTCCTGGAAAGCTGAAATCAAAATGGTCAGGACCTTTTGTGGTAAAGCAGGTATTTCAAAATGGAGCAGTGGAACTAGAGCATTCAAATGATGAAGATCAACAGCAAAGCTGGATAGTGAATGGGCAGAGGCTCAAACATTATGTGGGAGGAGATGTAGAGCAATTTGCTTCAGTAATGATGTTGGTGGACCCATGAGGTTTGGGTCAGGCTCGCGACGTTAAACAAGCGCTACTAGGAGGCAACCTAGGATTTCTTCTTTACCCTTGCATTTTAAATTTTTCTTGAATTTTTTTTTTCAGTGTGTATGCTTGACACAAATACTTTTTCTGAAGATGTTTGACTGACTACTTTTCATGATGAGCTTATTTGATGATGATCTGATGTGAATGAATATTGAGTAGTGTTGCATGTTAACATCCTGTGAAACAAATGTGTGATGAAGTATGATTGTGGTCATGATGCTAAGCAAGATGTATGAATGACTGTGCGTGAGAAAGCATATTGTGTGAGGTATTGAGCCCCAGAGTTTTTATTGTTGTATGTATTGTTCACATTGAAGCATAAATTTTATTGCCTTAATCTTGATGATTGATTGATTTTTATGTGAATGTCAAATGATCAAGGCCATGTTTGAAAACCCTTTTCTAGCCAAATTTCCACCCAAAAAGCTTTAAAGATTATATCCTTTTTGAACCTTAGCCTAAAACAGGATGAAACCATTTGATTTGAAATTACTTATCTTGAGTTGGGTTGAGAATAATTGTATGGAATGAAAAGGTTCAAGTTTGGGGTTGCATGGGAAAATTGGAAAGGCAAAAGAAAAACATTGAGCTCAAGTGTTGAAAAGCAAAATACATGAATAGAGAAAAAGAAAAGAAAAGAATAAAAGCATGAAGATGAGCTCAATGAAAAAGAAAAAGGGAAGAAGCTGGGAATGAGTGAAATTGGTGACAAAGAGAGAGTTTAAACTTGAACCTTTTCATTGATGAAATAGTTCTTTTGACTCAAGAATTTTGTGATCCAGAAAAACCAATTTTTCTTGATAGCCCGACCTCATTACAAGCCTTGAAAAAGTCCTTTTGATGGCATTTGCATGGAAAGATGTTGATTATTTGAGATGAATGACAATTTTATTTCATGTGACTTGTGAACAATAAAGAGTGGAGTGCTACCCTAAACACTTGAGTGATTGAGTGAAACACTTGCTAGGTGAGAACTTCTTAAGTTCATGATTGCATTCTTTGTTTAGTGGACTGATGATTCATACTGTGTAGCATCTGTTGAGGAATGCATGAGCTAGACTAAGTTGAAAATAAGAATGCATCTTGATTTGAGTTCACTGATTATCTGAAATTGAGTAAGCTTTGTCATGACTTTGGAAATGTTGAATCATTGAATGAAAGGGTAGAAAGTCAAACTCTGTTTTGTTTTATGGTTTTGTTTTGTTTTGCTTGAGGACAAGCAAATTTCTAAGTTTGGGGTTGTGATAACGGTTGAAAAACCATTATTTTTATATGCTAATTGGGACTAAATTACGCCCTTTATTGCTTAGAATGAGCTTGAAATCTTACAAAACTCAATAAATGAGTCAGTCGAGGGTCAAAAGCAGTTTTTAGCGATTTTATGCTTGTTTTGCAGCAAAATTGACAGAAGTGAAGATTGGGAATAAAATTGTGAAGGTCATAGACTCAAGAAAAGCGAGAAAATCAAAGAAAAGAAGAGTCTAGGCACCGCCCAGCAGTAGACCCCTGGCGCCGGGCGGTCAAACGGGAGGAGAAGACATCAGTTTTAGGTGCTGGGCGGCAGACCCCTGCCGCTGGGCGGTTTTGCGACACGAGGGAAACCGCCGGGCGGTAGACCCCTACCGCCAGGCGGTGGTGCGATTCAAGGCCCACCGCCGGGCGACAAAGTGTGACGCCGGGCGGTGGTTAGCTGGGCTTGGGCCTATTTTTCTGTTGTGCTTCTCACCTATAAATAGCCCTGTTACGAATTTCAATTCATTCTTTTAACAGAGGAGGGCGGCCAAACCTACTTTGCACTCTTTGAGAGAATCTCTTGGATGCTTAGGCTCCTTTTCATCTTTTCTAGGGTTTGCTTTCCATATCTTCCATTATTTTCATCTTGGTTCACCATGACTATGGTGAACTAAACCCTTTTTGTTGTTGGGGAACAATGTAATCTTTTGATACTCTCGTTTATTGAAACTCTTGTTTGAATTATATGTTTTTCATATCCGTTTATTATCAATTGTTGGATTCTCATACTGTGCTTAATGCCTTTATCGTTTAACTCATTCGGTAATTGATCTTTGACTTTATTGATACGGGGACGTACAGTAATGATAGGAACTAGTGAGATTTTCCTTGGGTAAGCAATACCACCTAGGGATAGGGGAGTAGGACGAGAAATTGTATTTGCTTCTGTTTGTAATGCGCTGCTAGTTGCTAGGGGAGGCTAGGGATAGCAAGTCAGTAATTAGTAATAGGCCCTTTTCGTCGAGGGATCGGGTTAAGGGGAGGCCAAGAAAATTTGCATGCAATTAGATAATAACGCCGTTTAAACAAGAGGAGTAAATAAAAGGGAGAGGATTAGATGAAATTGTAAACCCCCAAAAACTCCATTCATCCATTGCCTAAATCTTGTCAATTGAATCACACATTACATATTTATTTTTTGTCATTGCATCCACCACAATTATTGATTTTTCTTCGCAAGTCTTATGATTTTGATTCACGCGAACGATAAGGCCTTTCGAGTCTCATGGGAAGAACGATAATGGGTTTTACCATTTTTATTACTTGATATGATTTGGTACACTTGCCAATCCGCTAACATTGGGCAATGAAATAGAAGGGGCAAAGGAATGAGAGAGAAAAAGTTAGGCGTTGTAGGAAAACCAGAGGAGAGAAAAAGAAAAAGATCATATTACATAGCCACGTCACCACAGAGTTAACTCTGTTTATGCTAATTTAACGGAAGAAACTTGATTGATACAATTTATACCACATTGGGACCACATAGAGGCATTTTTAAAAGCGGGTACTAACAAGCAATTACACTCTGAATGTGGGGACCAAAAAAGCAATTAAGCATATTAAAAAGTGTTCTTATTTGTAGTAGGGAATATAGATGGAAGAAGAATTAGATGTTTCATATTTGGAAAGTGAAGATATAGTTGATGATGTGGTGGGTCTGAACTTCAATATAGTAACACAATTATACCATCATTTACAAATGCGCACATCGTTAGCCACATTGACGATGTTATGTCACTACCATAGAATTGGCCATGGACAACGCCCAATATATAATGCTTTTTTAAATAAGTGTTATCTATGAATGTGCAAAACAATAGACACTGTTTATTTTAAAAAACACTATTTATACTTACGACAATAGATAACACTTTTTTGAAAAAGCAGTATGTATAGGTAATTATATTACGTTTTTAATTCATAATTTGAAATAGACCAATAAATAACGGTGTTTTAAAAAAGTTTTATCTATTAGACTTTTAAAAAATTTTGAAAAGAGGTTTTCAGTTCCCCTTTCGTTTGCATGCTTTTTTTTTTTACTTTTCTCGTTTGAGCTTCTTTTTACCCTCAGATTTTCCAAAATTTTCCCCTCTTTTCCTAAATTTTAGTTTTACTTAACATTCAGATTCATCAACCTACTGTGCCCAAATTTCACTTCCTATTTGCCCCCAAATTTCATTTCATGCTTGCCCTTAAACATTTCAGCCCATTTACTTCCTTCCTTCTCTTTTATCCTTTGTTGTTTTCAACATCTCTCCCTCTCTTCTCTCTTTCTTATTTTTTCAGCACTAACTCTAAAAACGCATTTCTTGTGCAGCCTTCGTCTACATTCGGTGTTTCCTTCATTCTCTTCTCTCCTTCGTTGTAAGCGAAAGCAACCACAAGTGAAACCTGTCATCACCATGACACAACCCTTTAGTGAGCCTACCATCGTGACGCTGCCATCACTGAATGGGGTTGCTCATGCGCCTGTTTGCCACATTTGTTGCCTTGTTGGGTTAAAGGCGTCATTTTTCCAATCTCTTTCGCCAGTTGTGTTTCTCATAACATAAATCTCAATAGGGTGTCCCCATTTTCCCTAATCCCTTTACCCATTCACATTTTTATCCTTTATAGGAATTAAATTGGTATTTACTCAATAATAGTTAAAGATCAAATCAAACTATAAATTAATACCTCTATGATAGAATCCAGAGACTTCCATGCTATCGGCACATTGTCTCTGTTTTAATTACTAATTGTTTCGATTTTTGATCCTTTCCATCCGGAACATCAAGTTCAGGTTACTAACGTCATTCATTCCTATTATTATTATTTTTTAATAATTTTTTTTATAGGGTTTTAAGTTTTTTCTCTTTTCACTATTTTGATAATTTTCTCTACTTCTAGTGTTTTTGATGGGACTCATTGTCATTGAAACAATCATGCCTCAGTACATATAAAATTGTGGATTCATTTATCTTTCAATTTTCATGAAATCACGAAATTTATTTCTGCTTGATCGATTTTGCATTGCAAGTATGACTTTGTGGATTATCTTATTTCAGGTGATATACAATGTTTTTATTTGTGATTTTTTAGTGTAAGCCGGTTTAAGATGTTTTAATAGGTGAATTTGTAGATATTTTATTTAGAAAAGGATGATTTTAAGGTTGATTCAAAACCACTTTGAAATT
This sequence comes from Vigna mungo, assembly GCA_036885675.1. Lineage (NCBI taxonomy): Eukaryota > Viridiplantae > Streptophyta > Magnoliopsida > Fabales > Fabaceae > Vigna > Vigna mungo. The sequence continues at coordinate 36,694,051 of CP144700.1, forward strand.
TCATGTAATCTAGGAGAAGTAGTAGCAAAGGTATACTATCACATTTTAAACTTAGAATCTGTACTTGGCATGCTTTTTTTTTTCTAAATTCAGAGTACTTGTTTTCCAATGGAAATTTGCTCTGGAACGATTAGTTTTTCTCATTTGTTGGCCCAAAATTGACTTGGCATGTTTTTTCTGTAAGCTTTGATTGTGTAATCACTACTCTGTATAAGTAATGAATTTTGCCAAATTCCAATGGTTCATTGATTTGAATTCCATTGCAGGATTTATTTGATAAGAAAAACACGCGACCTTGTGAAGCTTGTGAGTTGAACCTTCCTTACAAGATGTTAAAGAAGACAAGGGATTCAAGGACCAAGGGCCAATTCCTATGTAGAACATGTGCCAGGGTTTGTATATCTTTCATTTTCTTCTCATAGATTGTATTTAGTTTTGGAACTAAAACATCATAATTTAAGTTATGGACTTGTTTAGAATTTTTTTTAGTCTTTAAAATCCCTTTGTTTTTCAGTTTATAAAATCAAAGCATTTTTATTGGGGCATATGCAAGTAAGTTTGGAATCATTCATGTAATGGAAGTTGGGTGAGTAGCTAAATCTTGTTAACTAATTAAGGTTTTTTTTTGCTCAAAATTTGCTTAATATTAACCTTTTCCTTTTACTTTGCGGATGTCCCCTCCAAATTAGGTGCGCTGTGATGGATGCAAAGTATGCATGCATGCAGAATTTGACAAAAATTTTAGCAACCTTTTCAAAGTTTACCCATTACTAGATATTTTGTCTCTTTGGAGGAAGAGAGTAGATGACCATGAAGAAAATCGGAGAAATTTATTAAAAGGGATGTAATGGGGAATAATTCTCTAAGGATTTTTTTTTTACTGTACCCAATGGCATCAAGTAATCCATATAGTTGACATAGCTTAATGGATTAAGAATTTTGTTATTGTTTTCAGCTTAACAGTGTGGCATTTTAGCATTATGGTTAAAATGGAAAAAAAGGAATTTTACACTTTTTTAATGATGATTCAACCATTGATAAAATTTAATTCATTATCTTTGAAGACTTATTGCTTCCATTTTTATAATCTAAAGCTAGAACGAGTGGAGCAAGACCCATATTTCATAATGTTGTCTCACCAATTCAAAGTTATTATTATGAAGCTTATTTCTGTTTTAGAGATGGTAAAGCTTTTACCTTCAACACTTAACATTTACTGAAAATACATAATTTTTATTGAAGTATTTAGCTTTAGAAAACCTAGGATAATATAAATATTAGTTGAATATTACCATTTCAGTCTATGCTTACCTAAAATATTTTGCGTAGTTCATGTTAACTTTTGTTTTATAGTTATATGTATAAACTGTTAATTTTAATATTTTGGGATTGTCATCCTTTATGTGTTGCATTTGTATTAGTTGCTAACAATTCCTTGTTTGTTTGTAGAAACAAAAAACTAATTGAAGGACAAAAGCCTTTTTGGATAACGTTCCAGTTCACAAACCTATTTCTTAAGAGATTAATTACAAATTTGTGGTCTCACTCTTCACAAACCTATTTCTTAAGAGATTAATTACTAATTTGTTGTCTCATTCGTCACATGAAGGTACTAGCACCATTCCACATTCCCTTTACTGTATTCGTGGTTTATTTGGCCATAATCCCAGTTATTGGTGTCACAGCGGCAAGTGGAATGGTTAGCGCGTGTACAACAAACCAAAAGGGGGTGAATTGGTTTTTTTATCACAAATTGTTCTTTTAATAAATTTTCAAGTAAAATAAAAATTCCTTTAAACAATTTAAAGAGTAAGGAATAGAGAAAATTGCATGGGTAATTTTTATACTAGTTCGGATCACAGAGATCCTACGTCCAACTTTTAATCTCAATCGAGAATTAACATTTCACTAGCACAAACTAGCAAACTGTTACAATCACAAAAAAAAATTAAATAGTTTAAGGTTAGAACACCTCTCTTATTACCCCAAGAGATGAAAAACATTTTCCTTGTAACCCACAAGGGATGAAAACCTCCTAAATCTTCACAAAGGATGAACACCTCTTCCGAATGCTTCACGAAGGATAACAGGCTTTCAACTCGACAACAACAACAACACTCAATCACACTCCTTGTTAGGACTTCGACAAGTGTACTGAATCGTATCAAGTAATATAAGCGGTAAGACTGAGTATCGTTTTCCCTAGAGACTTATTGGCCTAGACATTCATGTGAGTTGTTGATTATTTAAGATTTGAGAAACGAAATTTAGTGTTTATAATGCAAGAACGAAAATAAACATGCATTACATTCGCATAAAAGCTTAAAGGCAATCGACCCTCTTATCCCTATGTCTAGGTAATATTGCTCCCGAGAGAATTCCCCCATGTCTAGATTTTCCTGTATGTGTCCATACAACAAAATCAAAGATCATGCTATTGAATGAGTTAAACAAAGCATGCATAGAGAATAGAGGAAAGACTCTAACAATTAATGAAGTAAAGCATATAGATTGACAAAACAATTCAATACATGAGAGTTTCAAAGGATTACATTGTTTCCCCAACAACAATGAAGGTTCAGTTCACCATAGACATGGTGAAACTAGATGAAAACAATGAAAAGAATGAAAGATAAAACCCTAAAATTTGTAGATTGGAGCTTCCGCATCCAAAATCCGCCTCCCAAGGGTGAAAAGGGTGGTTCTGCGTTTCCTTTTGCCAAATGATACTCTCTTTGGGTCCTGCAAATCAATATATAGCTCATAAAAATAGCAGAAAAATTGGCCCAGACCCACGAAAATGGTGTTAAGAGCTCAAATACTACTCAGCGGTAGGTGTGACACTCAGAATAACGCTCAGCGTTGGCGCCTGGATGAAAAATAGTGAAAAACAGAAAAAAAAAAAAAACTGGCCCTCAGCGCCACTTTTCCGCTGGTTGACTTTTCAGTATTCTGGTTGACTGATTGACTTTTTTGGTTGACTGGTTGACTTTTCTGCATTCTGGTTGACTTTTCTGCATTCCAACTGCTTGATACTTCAAACCTTCTTTCAAATCATTCAATAACCTACAAAATCAAGGGAGTTTAGTGATAAAATCATAAAACATATCCTCAACTCTCTTATTCACAAAACTAAAGCAAATTCATGAGTGCAAACAAGTTTCAAAATCAAAAAGGGTGCATTAAGTATCAAAGTTAAGTATAAAAATAACAATATTTTAACCGTTATCAGCTTTCAACTCGACAACAACAACAACACTCAATCACACTCCCTGTGAAAGTTCTCGCTCTATGTTAATAGCAACAACACTCAATCACACTCCCTATGAAAGTTCTCGCTCTATGCCAACAACAACAACACTCAGTCACACTCCCCATAAAAGTTCTAACTTTATGCCAACTCGACAAGTTCTCAAAGCCACAACATAAGGGTTCAACAAACCCTAGAACACTTATCACCGCATAGTATAGATAAGAATTTCGAAAATACACTTCTTGTATCTATCATATACTAGAATGAGAGTCTCAATCCAATTTATAGAAATCTCACTCAAGGATACCTCCTAAAATCCGTTGTAAGGTTTTTAACGTGTAATAATCAATTATCCCAATATGTATGCATCATTGCACAACTGTAAAAAACTTGCTCGAAAATTCTCATAATTGCTCATGATAATCGATTATTTCAAGTCATAATCGATTATTGATAATCAATTTTCATAAGTGGTAATCGATTCTCTTGAGTATAAAATGAATTTTTCTTATTCAAAACGATTTAAACTAATCCTAAGGCAACCAATACACAAATTCAAATATAAACCACATCCTATACATCAATCTACTAAAATACAAAAGCTTTAATATAAAAACAAGTTTTCATGAAGATCTTCCTGAATAAGAGCACTTCAGACTTGACTAATAGATATCATCAAAACTTCTTCTCTTTAGCTTTATGCTAACAACTGGCACTAGCATTAATCCAAGAAGGAGTTTTGGAGCAATTGTAATCTACAATGACGAAAAAAATTTGGGATGATTTGGTAAATGTTGAGATTGTTGACAATACAAACTCTATATCAATCTAGTTTTTGATGATGACAACACAATGCTTAATAACAATACACATGTTGTTGTATTACATGTTCTTATTCTAAACTGATTGTCATATCTGCTGAACATGTTTTGATGTACTGTGATGTATGTTCCTATGTTAATTGTGTGATATATTTGTGGAACATGCTTGTATGATTATGTGCAATGTGAACTGCTTTATCAAAAATATTTTACTGCACTTTTTGGAAAGTGAAAAATCACAAGCACTTTCATAAACTTATAATTGTGTGACAAAGTTCTAGTCCAGTCGAATACATCTGTAATGGATTCGACTATTCTAAAACCTTTGTACAGATTTTGAGAATCAGTGCTCTGTGATGTTTTGGATTGAAAAGAATTTCAAATTGTTTTTACATGTGTAAGTCGACTTTGTCCAGTGTACATTCGACTATATCTTTGATCTGTTTTGGAATTCTGTTATGCTTACATGCTCCAACGACTATATTTTTAAAAGTTAGTTAAGCATTGATGACTTCGTCAACTGTATTGAATGTGTGTTGATTTTGGTCGACTGAATTAGTAGGCTATTCGACTAAGAAACAATCTGACTGACAGAAAATTATAAATTGGCTGAACACGATTTGTTCAGACTTTTGACGCTCTAACATTTTCATTTCTTGTTTCAGATTGAATTCTCTGTGTTAACAGCTGCAAGAATTCTCCAAGAAGACGGTGGTGATCTATCTTGGCAGAGATTCAAAGGGAGAAGGCTTATGTGCTGACTCTATGATCATTATCTGCACAAAGAAGGTGCTTCTTGATTGATCATTGAAGGCTTGGCATCCTGTGAAGACTGCTGCGTTATTTGAAGGCTTGACATCCTGTGAAGAGTGCTGGAATTAACCTGTTGTGATACCGGGGTTACACGTTGAGGATTGTTCAACGTGGGTTTAGATTGCATAAGAGAGGATTCTTGCTGCAAGTCTGGTTTTGGTTATTCCAGCTATATTTTGGTTTTGGGTTAGAGAGGAGATTTATATTTTTGACATGAGGTCTTCTATAAATTCCTTGTTGTAAAAACCGCAACGTATATAGTGCATTTGCTTCCTGGGTTGGATGGACACTGAATGTAGGCATTGTTGGCCGAACCAATATAAAAACCAGTGTTTGATTTTCTCTATCCCCGCAGTCTTTGTTTCATTCGACTATATCTGTTACACAGTCAACTACGTTTTTCCGCTGCATAGAAATTTTCATTACATGCATTTCAAGAAAGATAAAAAAGCTTTATACTTTTGTTTAAAGATTGCGAAAAGATTTTGTTTTTGAAACAACACCAATTCACCCCCCCCCCCCCTCTTAGTGTAAAACGAAGGCTACCTGTTTCATAGCAATTGGCACCAGAGCTGGTTTTCATAAGATATTGAAAATTTAGTCGACTCTATTTTTATCTTATTCGACTACAAAACCTGGGGATGGCTTCCTATTTTCAAACTTTTGATGAAGGTGCTTCAACAAACAGACCACCTCTGTTTGCTGGTGAAAATTATCCTTTTTGGAAAATTCGAATGCAAATCTTTCTTGAATCGCAAGATAAGGGAATTTTGGATGCCACTTTAAATGGTTCGTATGTGCCTACAAAAACTGTTGATAAAGAAATTGTTTTAAAACCTTTTATTGAGTGGACTACTGATGAAAATAGAAAAGCTTAGTATGATGTTAAAGCTAGAAATATAATTGCCTCTGCACTGACAATTGATGAATTTTTCAGGATATCTTAATGCAAATCTACAAAGGAAATGTGGGATGTCTTAGAGGTAACTCATGAAGGCACGAATGAAGTCAAGAGAGCTAGAAAGAACTCATTGATACAAGAGTATGAATTGTTTAGAATGAAGGCTGGAGAAAACATCTATGATGTGCAGAAACGACTTACTCACATTGTAAATCATCTAATGGCTCTTGGCAAAGTGTTTGATAAGGAAGAGATCAACATCAAATTTTGAAAAGTCTGAACAGGAATTGGCAACCAAAAGTCACTGCAATCTCTGAATCCAAAGATCTTACAACGATGAACATGATTACCATGTTTGACAAGTTACGGGAACATGAATTGGAACTTGGTAGATTAAAGGATGAAGATGAGATTGAAGAAAAGAAGCCCATTGCTCTGAAAGCCGCAAGCAAGAACAACACAGAAACAGACATGGATGAAGAATTGATGACCTTGATGGTGTTAACTGTATCGCAAGTGTACCATATCGTTTCAAGTAATAAAAATGGTAAAACCCATTATCGTTCTTCCCATGAGACTCGAAAGGCCTTATTGTTCGTATGAATCAAAATAGTAAGACTTGTCAAAGAAAAATTAATTGTTGTGGTGAATGCAAAAGCAGAAAAGAAACATGCAATGAGTGATTCAGTTGACGAGAAAAGAGTATGAATAAATGGAGTTGTTGGGGGTTTACAATTTCATCTAATCCACTATCTCTTATTTACTCCTCTTGTTTAAATTGTGTTATTATCTAATTGTTATGCAAACTTTCTTGGCCTCCCCTTAACCCGATCCCTCGGCGAAAAGGGCCTAATACTAATTACCGGCTTGCTATCCCTAGCCTCCCTTAGTAACTAGCAACGCATTACAAACAGAAGCAAAAACAATTGGTCGTCCTACCCCCTATCCCTAGGTGGTGTTTCTTAACCAAGGAATTACTCACCAGTTCGTGACATTACTGTATGTTCCCGTATCAATAAAGGCAAATAACAGTTACCGAATGAGTTAAACGATAAAAGCTTTAAGCACAGTATGAGAATCCAACAATTGATAATAAACGCATATGAAAATCATATAATTTAAACAAGAGTTTCAATAAAAGAGAGTATCAAAAGATTACATTGTTCCCCAAACAACAAAAGGGTTAAGTTCACCATAGTCATGGTGAACCAAGATGAAAATAATGGAAGATATGGAAAGCAAACCCTAGAAAATATGAAAAGGAGCCTAAGCATCCAAGAGATCCTCTCCAGAGAGTGAAAAGTAGGTCTGGCCACCCTCCTTTGTCAAAAGAATGAGAATGAAATCGCACTAGGGCTATTTATAGCTGAGGAGCGCAACAAAAAATAGGCCCGAGCCCAACAGGCAACCCCCCGGCGTCATGCCGCCCGGCGATTTGCCTCTTATCGCGCTACTGCCTGACGTCAGGGGTCCACCGCCCAGCGGATTGCCTCTTATCGCAAGACTGCCAGGCGTCGCTGCCTTTGTGCCAACTCCTCGCATTTGGCCGCCCAGCGGTGCAATTCTGTCGTTGGGCGATTTCTAGACTATTCTTTTCTTGATATTCTTCCTCTATCTTGAGTCTAAGGCCTTTATCTTCACCTCTATTCTTCACTTCCATCAAAATTGCTGCAAAACAATGCAAAACAAGCATAATATCGCTAAAAACAACTTTTGACTCTCGACTGACTCATTTATTGAGTTTTGTTTGATTTCAAGCTCATTCTAAGCAGTAAAGGGAGTAATTTGGTCTAAAATAGCACATGAAAATAAAGGTTTTTCAACCGTTATCAGATGGTAAGAAAGTTTACTCGACTTAAGCAAAATGATAATCAATTGTCTAACCATGCAGGTCAAAGGAAAAAGAAGAGCTTCAGTACAAACGTTGTCCAGTGCTATGAATGTGGAAAGGAAGGTCACATCAAGCCTGTTTGTCCTGACTTACAGCCAAAGCAAAAAGGAAAGAAAAGATTCCCTCAAAGCAGAAATATGAAAAGAGAAGGAGCTTACATTGCTTGGGAGAACTCAGATTTTGAGAAATCAAGTGATGAAGATTTTGATCAAGAGGAGAAATGAAATATGTGTTGTATGATAGGTGTAACATGGGATGACTATGACAGTGATGCAGACATATCAAATGAACCAATGGAAGTCAAGTATGATCTGCTGCAAGATGCATTTAAAGAGTTACATGCTGAAGCTATGCGACTGGAATATAAGGTAAATCGACTGAGCTCTGAAAGAAGAGACTTTGAAAATATAATTAATAACCTTGTTGCAGAAAATGAGAAATTAGAAAAAGAATTGAATGAAGCTTTGTTATTTGCTAAGGATGTTGAAATTAAAATTGTTATAGTAGAAAAAGCTTGTGACAATTGTCCTGCTCATATTGAAAATATAAATTACTTGACTAGCACGCTAGCTAAGTTTACTCAAGGTAGAAACAATTTAGATGTTGTTTTAAACTCATTTGGTAGAATTATTAATAGACAAGGAATTGGTTACAAAGCTCAATCTAACAAAACCAATGCTAGGTGATTCACTGATTTGAATAAACCTGCTAGAAATGCATGCTTTTATTGCAATTGTATTGGTCATACTGTTAGAAACTGTTATTACAGAAATGTTGTTGTTCCTAAAGGATTATGTGTTTGGATACCAAAGGAACATGTAACAAGGATTAACAAACAAGGACCCAAAGTCAATTGGGTACCAGCAACCAAAATTTAGTTGTTTTGCAGGATACACAGCTAATGCAGATTGATCTCAAGAATGAATCAACTATGGAATACATCAAAAATCTTGAGTATCTACAACTGGTAAAACTGTATCTATATGATGCATCATGCTCATATTGATTGGTTGTTGTTGTATGATTTTTTATGATGTATGCTTAATTGTTTAATTGATTGAATTTGCTTGAAAATGATTTTTTCGAGTCACAGTCGACTCCAATATTAATTCAATCGACTAAGTTATATGATTGTGTTTAAAGCTCTGTTTTTTAAACAGTAGAATTTTAATGAACTAGGAACTGAGTTTTTAAAATTGTTGTATGTTGCATTATTCATATTTCTTCTTAAAAACACCACTATCCTTGTGGACAATCATTCATTATCTTTGACTGAGAAAGAAAGTTTCGTGAACTCTCATGGCTTCCTCAAGTCGCTCCATACCAAGAAACATAAGAAGAAATGACTCTGAATCCAGATTGCCTGATCCAACTGGCTGGATTAGTGATGAAGCAACTCGGGAAAGATTCCTCGGTGCAACTACAAAGACTATCATCTCTCCTATGAACATTAATATGAATCTCTTCGAAAAGGAAGAATTCATGTTTCCTGAGTGGATAGAGAGACAAGGATTGTCATTACTTGTACAACTAAAGGCATGGTGTTACCCTGACCTTGTGAAAGTATTTTACCACAACTTGAGGATGATTGATGATAATATTTGTTCAAGGGTAAACAGAGTTGATATTGTAATTGATGACTTCTTGTGGAACATAGCTGTAAATCTACCTTCAGAAGGAGGTCTGTCACATCTTTCCTCTGCTCAAACCAATATCTCATTCAACAAGAGGAAGGTATATAAAGACTAGTTGAGATTTCCTGGAAGATATTCAACTGAAATATTCTATGCACATGAAGGTCTAAGAAAAGAAGAAAAGTTGTTGGCTGTTCTTCTTGCTCAAATCATATTACCAGGAAGAGTTAAAACTGACAGGATGACAAGTGAAGACATTTATCTTCTTCATGCTATCAAAAATAACATTCCAACCAACTGGTTAGAAATTTTGAAGAATCATATGAAACTAGCTCCTTTAAACAGATCACAGTGTCTTCCATATGCAATATTAGTAAGCAAAATACTGGAATTTCAAGGAGTACACGTCAAAAATGAGCAGAAGTGTCAGTGGGGTTCAACAAATACATTTGATCTTGACTCTGCTGTATCTCTAGGGATTGTAAAAACCATTAATGGATGGAATTTCATGGGAGAAGAAGCTGAGTACAGTACCGGAAGAAACTCTGCAAATATGATGAATCATGCAACAAGACATCATAATGAAAATACTCCAGATGAGAGCTTCACTAACTCTTTCTAACCTCATCCAAAGAAATGAAAGAATTGTTATATTTCATCCTGTAGTGTTTCAAGTCATAGTCTATGTTTTAATTTTGTGTGTATGGCTTACATTGCCACATCTTTTTGCCGTTCTTTCTTGTTTTGATTTCCTTGTATGATCCTATCATTGTAATATCATCTTTTTCAAGGAAATAAAATCAGTACTTTGAATCAATCCAGTTACTTTAATCTGTTTGAATAATATCTGATACAATTAATTGATTGATTCGACTATGTCCTGTTTGAAGTCAACTATGCTTATTCTGTCATACATCTTTACATATTGACTTCTGTTGTTAGTTGATTATAATTCTTGCTTAACCATTATGTTTGATCTAGAAAGGGTTGTTGAAAGGTTTTGCAGGAAGGACATTGCTTTGGAAGCTACAATTGGAATTCAATATTTGCAAAAGCAATGCATTCGACTGATGATTTAAAGCATTCGACTGCGTACAAATGGGTTAATAATTCCATATATGGAATTTGGTTCTATCTTTACTGATTGCTTAAATCATACATAATCTACTATTATCTCTGCTTTTATATGTTGCAATATCTGAATTGAGATACTATTGTGAGATTGTTGAAGTTTGTATCATTGCATATCTATATGGTTTGATATTCTGACTTTGATACAACTTTGTGCTTAAACTATTGTTAAATCTATGATATACTGCATTGTGCACTTGAATTGATTTTGTTACTCATGCATAATGACAGAGGGAGTATCACTTTTTACACATTTCACATCACATGCCTACACTTCAGGGGAGTTAATATTGTTTTGTGATGAAATTGTGATTATGAGAGCATCATTGTATTTTACAAATTGCATATCTTTCTGATGCATATCTGTTTTCAAATCTGCATAAATATCTGAAGCACTCCTTTTTTGTTGTTTCAGTCGACTATATCTGTTACGCGGTCAATTACGTTTTTCCGCTACATAGAAATTTTCATTACTTGCATTTCAAGAAAGATAAAAAAGTTTTATACTTTTGTTTAAAGATTGCGAAAAGATTTTGTTTTTGAAACAACACCAATTCACCCCCCCCTCTTGGTGTAAAACGAAGCCTACCTGTTTCCTAACAGTAAACACTTTTGAAATATTTAAACATCCCACATTCGCATTGAAACGTTCCAAACTCACCATTGTAAATTTTGAACATCTATTTTTTACTACTTGAAGAATCAATATTTTCTACTATTCACTTAACTTATTGTACTATGTTTGATTAGGAAATTGTGCTTGATTGTCAAATATTTCCTCATTTTTTTTTATATTTGGGCTTAATTTGACCAATAATTCTTATTTTAATTAATTTGAATTATCTGAGACTAATTATTTCCATTATTAATTGCAGGGAATTGTTTGGAAAATTATTTTGGGACTTCAAGTGGGCAAGAACGTCAGCAACCACTCTCCACATAGGCGTTTTAGATTCAATTCAATTGTAAATTCATTTTTAGTGTATTTTTGGGCAGATTTGGACTATTGGGCAATTTTAGGTCAAAATACTAAAGGCCCAATTCTTGGGCTAACCTTGGACTAGGGTTTTAGGACCTAAGAGGGGCAAAACACTCTCTCACTCTCTCATTTACGTTTTCTACACTTTGGATAGCAAGAGCTCCCCCAATTTGGGGTATTAGGTTTTCCTTTTAATTTCCATGCAATTTCAATTCCATAATTTAATTTCAATTTTCCATTCCATTTTTTTCCTCTTATGCTTGCAATTTAGATTCTGCCCATTCAATTTCATAGTCATTTTCGCATTGTAGATTTCGTTTGGGTTCGTTTTCATTTCGCTTTATTGCGTTTTGATTTCGTTTTACTTCATTTGATTACGTTTCCCTCGTTTGATTTCGTTCCAGTTTGTTAATTTTGTTTTTCAGCTTGTGCATTTCATTTTTTAGCTTGTGCATTTCATTTTCCAATTCTGAATTGAATTCATGATGTTTATGAAAGCTTAATTTTTTGGGTTGAATATTAGTTAGGTTGTAGAGGTTTCCTTGAGATTATTGGAGGCTAATTATTATTTTGTTTTGTGTGTCCTGCATAAATGCAATTTGTTCTGTGCAGTTGGTCCTTGCTTAGTGGTCTAATTCAAGCATAATAATCTTCTTTTTCTTAAAGAGTTTCTTTTGGCCTCTTTCTTCACCCTTCTTTGGGTTTGGACAATTTGCCTTCATATGCCTTTTGTCCCCTGATGGGCGTCGCAACCCATACAAATTTGATTGCAATTTAGAAATGCAGTATAGTACTAGGAAGTGACTCCTAGGTCGTCTCTCAAGGACCAAATGTGGTTTGAGTCTTAGGTCTAACATGAAGTGGGGGGGTTTGGTGAAAAGTTTTGTTGTAAATATAACTGACAAAATTAAAAATAAAAATTAAACACATCCAAACATCAATTAAAGCATAAAAGAGAGTGAAAATCCTAAACCAAATACTAGACTAAACAAATATCTAAACACAGATAAATTAAATTAAATGCAAAACTAAATTGAAAAAAAAATAAAAGCAACTCAATCTACTATAAACTAATTTAAAACCAAAGAAATAAGCAAACCTAAATTTTTTTTCCTACCAATTTACGTGACCTTCCTTGCTTTTGCGGTAAAGAAAATGAATTCCACTCTTCTTTCAAAGATTCAACGTCAGCCTATTTTTCATTCAATGAAAATTAAATGACCCGTGCCTCCCAAGTGAAATTGAACCCGTGAGGTCAAGATGTGCTCTTCCCGCTGGATGTGACAACATCTCCTACTACCTAATCTCTTCTTCTTACTCAATGGCTTTTCGGTGCAGCCCATCAAACAAAAACAGGCCCTCCTTTTGCCTAATAAAAAGAAGAAAAAGAGATATCCAATGCTTGCAACGTGACTTCCCTGCACACCTACTCTCATTCTTCAATTGAATTAAGAAAGGCATTGTTATATTTTTCTGCCAACCATCCATTCATGTAACTCCTCTTTATCTTCTCTTCATTCTAAAATAATAAAAGCCTAAAGACAATACTACACTACACCTATGGCTGTTACCTATTCTATAATATAAGTCAAAGCATCACATTGAATGAAAAAAAATGAAAAATAAACTTGAAACCATGGCCCACATCTTCCAGCCGTTCAAATCTAATGCTATGGATGTGACAACACATTGCTTTCCATGAGATCACTTCTTCAATCATGTGATTTTGCTGCAGCATAGCAAACAATTTCAGCCACCAGAATGCTATATTAAATAAAAGAAAGTGCTTCTCCAAATGTATAAGTTGATGTGACCGTGTGATGAGCATTGAAGGCATGAATCAAATAAGAAACCATCTACAATCAGCTTTTTAAACTACCAAGAAAGAAAGTGAGCCTTGAATTCAATAGTAACACCGTGTGCACATAAAAAAAAGGAAAAATTATTGTTCTATCATTCAACCCAAGTAACAGCATTGCAAGAAGAAAAAGAGAAAAAAAATATATTCTATTCATCCCTCCAAGAATGCTAAAAACCGTGAGCACCATCAGCACTTTTCACAAAAAAAAAAAGAAAACATTGCAGCCTCTGGATTCCCATCCATTGCAAAGTGTATGACGGCTCAATACCAAATTACCGAGAAAGAGAGAGCCCTCTTTCCTGTAACAGCGTCTACCAATAAAACACAAAGTATGCTATCAACGTGGAGCTCTCTCCATTCATCCATAATCAAACAATGCCATTAGAAAACTCTCTCGGGAAAGAACGTTCCAACAGAGTAAAAACAAATTCCCCAGAGTGTGAGTCCCTCCCTCTAATGGGTGACGGCTGGACCTTCCAAATGCCATGAGGTGTGCCTCAAAAATTAGGGTGGGGTCCACCCAACCCTAGGTCATGTGCCAAATGTCCAAATTTTACTATTGGGCTCAACATAAAATTTGCCAACATTGGCCCAATGCATAAAAGGTGTATAAAAAAAAGTGTAAATTATTAAAATTACAATACAACTAAAATTTAAAATGTCGAAATGGAGAGTCTTGAATTTATTTGGTGTCCTCCAAATGTCCCAAATAGTGTTTCCAAAATTTTCCCTGAAAATAATATTGCAAATAATTAGCTCAGAAAATTCAAATTAATTAAAATTAGAATTTCCGGTCAAATTAAGCATAATTAGGAAAAACGGGAAAATGCTGGACAATTAAACGGAATTCCCTGATTAATTCTAGCACAATAAACTAAGTAAAATCAATAAAATATCGACTCATCAAAATAGACCACACTTAGTCTTTTGCACTCCTGGGCAAAATCAAGGCACAAATTAGGAAATAGATCAAAGGACATCAGGGAAGTGACAAGACTCAGCACACAGAAAACAAAGACTGACAAGGAAAGAAATAGGATTACACAGTCCTCAATAAATCTGGACAAAGAAAGGAAGTAGACAGTGTCCAACACAGAATCAAGGAAAACAGATACTCATGAAGTCATCCATGCAATTCAAAACATGGCAAAATGATCAATCAGCTCAAAAGGTGAAACAAAAATGACAGAACCTCACAGATGCACACGATCAATGTTTCTCTCAAGTGTCTAGGATAAACAATGTCAACTCAATGCACTCAAGAAAGCAAACACGAACATACTTGGCAAACATCTAATATCAACACTCAAAACATATATGCATGTTCAAATCAAAATGTCTTTTATGGATGCAATGGGGCCAAGGACAAGGGAGGATAAATACGGATAAGAAGCTACAAACCAAAAGAAATAGAGGAGCAATGGGGAACAAGTGTAAACACAGTCAAATCACACCCAAAACCTCTAATTCAATCCTCTTCTTGACTCCATTATTCACAATTTTTTTTCATTTTTCTGTATTTTTTTATTCTTTTTTTTTTCATCTAGTCTCTTTTCTTTTCTTCTCTTTTTGAAACACAAATTCAAGAGACAAGATACACACATATATACAAAAACAAAACAAGAAGAGGGACCAACTAGCCAATTCATCTGAATCCCCAAGGAGACCACACTTGTTCCCAAAACACTTCCAAAGCTCCAAAATTCCCTAAGGTTAAGGTAATCATGGTTTTTCACTTAAGGCTAGTGTATGAGCTTCAAAAAAAAGAAATGGGGAAAGTATAGGCTCAAAAGGGGCTATCAAAGGATCAAAATAGGGTAAGCTCATCTGGCTAGAGAGGCTCAACAACAAAATTGCCTTTATCACTTTCAAACATGCATATCAATCAAGAATCATCAGCAAGAGTTAAGCCAAGGCATATGTGCAAGCAATCAAGAGACATATCACACACAAGAAAGAACATAAAGTGGCTCAAATCTCACACAGGGTATTGTCACAATCAATTCAACCTCTCAAACATCATAATCATATTCCAAGCAAAGAAAAGCAAGGATATCCAACAAATCAGAGTATCAATGAAGTGAAAGACAAGTCTACAACCTAAACAAAGTCTAGAAATCAAGAGAAACAGGTAAAACTGTACATAAGACAAAGCAAAAACTACCTAGAAAACAAAAAATTTAACGCAAAAAATAGAAACTAACAAAGAAAAATTAGAGTCTCCCTCAATAGACCACACTTAAACTACACAATGTCCTCAGTGTGTCACAATCATCAAATCAAAATTTATAACAGTCTACAGATCATGGATAAGTGCAATGAAAGCGGGTAAGGGAGGAGAAGGGAAAAGGAAACTCCCCTGGTCATGGTGGCATTTGCCAATTTTGGACATTCAGGGAGATGTCTTCCACCACAAGATTCAGCAAAGAAGTGTTGAGGAAGAACTGCTTCAGTCTCCAAATTTGATCAAGTAGGGAGATGTCCTCCACAGCTGGATCTAAGAAGCAGTGATTATTGATGAGCAGGTTCAGCTGGTGCCTATTAATCTTCAAACTGTCAGCACCTTTGTCTTCCACCATGGGTGTGTGTTGATCAAATCAATATGTACCTCCTGCAACATGGTTAGTGTAATGTGGTTCCACAGAAATAACATGCAGAGGTATAACACCAATCCCAGTGTAAGAGGCTGAACCTCAGATAAACCCTCAGAACATGAATCAAGTTCAAATTTAGAAGCAATATCAACAGTAGGCTCAAATTCATGTTCAGTGCATGGAGAATAAGCATTCAAACAAGATGGCAAAGGTTGTTTCTCATCATGCAAAAGGTGAAAATCAAAAGCATGCTCATCAATATCATCAAGATCAACATACCTATCAACAACATAATCGTCAATAACGAAATCAATCATAGGTGTCAGAGTGGTGCAGCGGAATGATTAACGCGTTCAACAAACCAAGAGTGGGTGAATTGGTTTCTTATCGCAAAATCTTTCTTTTAATAATTTTCTCAATAAAAATAATTTCCTTAAAACAATTTAAACAAATTAAAAGAGTAAGGAAGAGAGAAAATTGCACAAGTAATTTTTATACTGGTTCAGATCACAGAGATCCTACATCCAGTTGTTAATCTCAACCGAGAATTAACGCTTCACTAGCACAAACCAACAAACTGTTACAATCACAAAGAAAATAAAACAGTTTAAGGTTAGAACACCTCTCTTGTTACCCCAAGAGATGAAACTCACTTCCCCTGTAACCCACAAGGGATGAACACCTCCTCTGAATCTTCACAAAGGATGAACACCTCCTTCGAATGCTTCACGAAGGATGATAGGCTTTCAACTCAGCAACAACAACAGCACTCAATCACACTCCCTGTGAAAGTTCTTGCTCTATGCCAATAGCAACAACACTCAATCACACCACCTGTGAAAGTTCTCGCTCTATGCCAATAGCAACAACACTCAATCACACCACCTGTGAAAGTTATCGCTCTATGCCAACACGGCAAGTTCTCAAAGCCACAGCACAGGGGTTTAGCAAACCCCAGAACACTTATCACCGCACACTGCAGATAAGAATATAGAAAAATACACTTTGTATTCTCCGTAATTTAGAATGAGAGTCCCAATCTAATTTATAGAAATCTCACTCAAGGATACCTCCAAAAATCCGTTGTCAACTAATTAATTGTGATAATCAATTTTTCACTTATGGTAATTGATTATGCATTTAATGAATGCACAACGGTAAAAAACTTGCTTAAAAATTCTAATAATTGCTCATGATAATTAATTATGGCAAGTCATAATTAATTATTGATAATTGATTATTATAATTTAATAATCAATTATCTTGAGTATAAAATGAGGTGTTGTGATTTAAAAATTAATTTTAACACAATGTAAGACAAACAATATATAGAATCAAAGATAAACCACATCCTATACATCAATCTACTAATTAATAAAGCTTTAATATAAAAACAAGTCTTCATGAAGATCTTCCTGCAATAAGAGCACTTGAGACTTGACTTTGAAACATCATCAAAATTTCTTCTCTTTAGCTTTATGCTAACAATCTCCCCCTTTTTGATGATGATAAAAAATATTTTGATTTAAAGCTTTTTGTAACCTGTATTGATCTGTAACTCGTACATAACTTAAAGAAGAGGGATTAGTAGACAAAAGATAAATATAATTAAGCCTTTAAACATATTTCTCTCCCTTTTTGATCATTATTAAAAAAAAGGCTATGTGTGAAAAAAAATTCTCCCCCTAAAATTAAGAACTCCTCCTTAATAAAAGCCAAAAATAAATAAGTAAAAATAAGACAAGATAAACATTAAGGCAAATTTTTATTAAGGGAACAAAACATAACATGAAGATTTTTGAAAAAAAAAATGCAACAAACAAGACGCTTAAGAAATTTCTAGAATCCCCCATTCCCTCCTAAGCTCATAAAATCTCTCTTAATAAAAGCATGTATGCATATGAGATAAAATATATTTCAAATTTAAAGATTCTTTCAAACATACATAATAGGAGATTTAAAACGTATAATTTTGGGATAAAGAATTTTTTTTTAAAAAAAAAATCATTTTTTTTTAAAAAAACATACATTGAATCATACCATATAGAAATTTTAAAGAAAAAAAAAGTATGGTTGATTTTTCAAAATGCACAAAATAAAAAAAATGCAATTCTAAGAGATTTCAAAAAAATCCTAGATCTCTTCTAATGTTTACCCCTTTAGATATATCTCCAAATTCGTAAAGATACTTTGTAGAGATCTTTGTCTTAAGGATTGTTATCATTCTTCTCTTCATTTGTTGTCTTTGTCAAATCTTCAAAATTACCTGCATTAGATTCATCTGACTCAAGAGGTTTTGCCTCATGGTCCACAATTTTATCAAAGACAACATGCTTGGAATAAAATTTTCTTAAAATTTATTTTCCAAAAATATTTAAAAAATTATTAAATGATAAACACTGTCCTTTGGGTTATAAAAAAAATCATTTTACAACCCAAATATATCTACCACTTGGAACACCATAATACTTAATTTTACATTTATTTGATGTATGACCCTTTTTCATGCAATAAAAGCAAGTAACAACATTTGGGTTCCTATAATTATAATCATAATAATTTTGATTATATTTTGGAAAATATTTGATTTTATTTTTATAATTATAATCATTATAATTATTTTTTGGAACATTTTCAATTTTATAATTATAATCGCAGTGATTATAATTATTTTTGGGAACATCATTAACAACCTTTTTCATTTTTAAATTATTACTACATTCAGCGTTGGTTGTCTTATCAAGAGGTATCTTCTTCTTTAAACAAGAAGCACATTCTTCAATTTTTGTATATTTACCTTTTTCAAAAAATAAAATTTTGTTTTTCAAATTTTTATTCTCTTCAAGAATAGTTTCAAAATTTAATTTTAAATTTTTATTTTCCTCATAAATATTTTCAAAATCTAATTTTAAATTTTTGAAATCCTTTTTTAATTTTATATGAGCATTATTTAATTTCTCTGATTCACATAATAATTCTTTATACGTATCAAGTAATTCACTTTCACTATAATCTGAATTTTCAGTATCACTAGAGATACTTACTTGACTTTCAGAGATGTCATCATCAGCCATCAGACATATGTTGGCTTGTTCATCAGAGTCACTTGAGCTTGTTGTAGAATCATTGTCTTCCTCCCAAGCAACGCCTTCTTTTTCTTGAAGAACTTCTTTTGACCTCTTTTTTCATCCTTCTTTGGATTTGGACAATCTGCCTTCATGTGTCCTTTCTCACCACAATCATAGCAACAATAATTTGATGATGATTCTTTGATCTCCTTCTTCCTGTCATTAAATCTTCTTTTTCCTTTGGACTTCACGAACTTGTTGAACTTTTTAATGAAGAGACTCATATTTTCTTCATCTTCTTCAGAGTCATCTTTTTCTTTAAGATTTTTTCCTTTGTCAATCTCAGATTTGAACGCTAAAGTCTTTTTCTTTGCTTTTTCTTCATCCTCGTTCAATCTCCCGAGATCTAGTTCATGTTCTCTCAACTTACCAAACAATGCAGCCATTGACATGGTATTGAGGTTTTGTGACTCACTGATGGCAGTCACCTTTGGTTGCCAAGTCCTGTCTAAAGATTTAAGAATTTTTATATTTAATTCATCATTATCAAAGGACTTACCTAACCCGATGAGATGATTCACTATATGCGTGAAGCGCTTTTGAACATCTACAGTAGTTTCTCCTTGCTTCATGCGGAACATCTCATACTCTTGGATTAGAGTATTTCTTCTAGCTCTCCTAACATCATCAGTTCCTTCACGGGTGACTCTCAGTGTCTCCCACATTTCTTGAGCAGTCTTACAGGTTGAGATCCTGTAAAATTCATCAACAGTTAAAGCAGATGATATTATGTTACGAGCCCTTACATCTTGTTGGGATCTTCTTCTATCATCAGCATTTCATTGTTCTCGCGGTTTGGATTCCTGCAAATTGTTATTAACCACAATAGGAAGCAAAGGACCATTTGTGACAGTTTCCCAAATCTCACTATCAATAGATTCCATGAAAATTTGCATTCTCACTTTCCAAAAAGCATAGTTTTCTCCAGTAAACAATGGAGGTCTATTGATAGAGGCATCCTCAGCAAAGGTTTGATGTTGCCCCGTCATTTTGAATTCCTATCAAAGCAAGCTCTGATACCAATTGTCAGAGCGGTGCAGCGGAATGATTAACGCGTTCAACAAACCAAGAGTGGATGAATTGGTTTCTTATCGCAAATCTTTCTTTTAATAATTTTCTCAATAAAAATAATTTCCTTAAAACAATTTAAACAAATTAAAAGAGTAAGGAAGAGAGAAAATTGCATAAGTAATTTTTATATTGGTTTAGATCACAGAGATCCTACATCCATTTGTTAATCTCAACCGAGAATTAACGCTTCACTAGCACAAACCAACAAACTGTTACAATCACAAAGAAAATAAAACAGTTTAAGGTTAGAACACCTCTCTTGTTACCCCAAGAGATGAAACTCACTTCCCCTGTAACCCACAAGGGATGAACACCTCCTCTGAATCTTCACAAAGGATGAACACCTCCTTCGAATGCTTCACGAAGGATGATAGGCTTTCAACTCAGCAACAACAATAGCACTCAATCACACTCCCTGTGAAAGTTCTCGCTCTATGCCAATAGCAACAGCACTCAATCACACCACCTGTGAAAGTTCTCGCTCTATGCCAATAGCAACAACACTCAATCACACCACCTGTGAAAGTTATCGCTCTATGCCAACACGACAAGTTCTCAAAGCCACAGCTCAGGGGTTCAGCAAACCCCAGAACACTTATCACCGCACACTGCAGATAAGAATATAGAAAAATACACTTTGTATTCTCTGTAATTTAGAATGAGAGTCCCAATCTAATTTATAGAAATCTCACTCAAGGATACCTCCAAAAATCCGTTGTCAACTAATTAATTGTGATAATCAATTTTTCACTTATGGTAATTGATTATGCATTTAATGAATGCACAACGATAAAAAAACTTGCTTAAAAATTCTAATGATTGCTCATGATAATCAATTATGGCAAGTCATAATTAATTATTGATAATTGATTATTATAATTTAATAATCAATTATCTTGAGTATAAAATGAGGTTTTGTGATTTAAAAATTAATTTTAACACAACGTAAGACAAACAATATATAGAATCAAAGATAAACCACATCCTATACATCAATCTATTAAATTAAGAAAGCTTTAATATAAAAACAAGTCTTCATGAAGATCTTCCTGCAATAAGAGCACTTGAGACTTGACTTTGAAACATCATCAAAATTTCTTCTCTTTAGCTTTATGCTAACAATAGGTATGTTTATCTCCACTTCCCTGAATGTTGGTAGAGTGGTGGAAGGTGAAAGTGGTCTACCTGACTCAATATTAGTGCATATACCTGCCTGGTCCTCCAAATCTTCATCAGTCTCCTCAAGTGCAAGAGTAGGGACATAAAAGGGTGGGAAAGTAGGTGGCACAATAGTAAGCTCATGACTCTCCTCCCCATCTCCTATGTGGATGGCACCAACATCATCAGGAAGTTGAACAGTCTGAAATAGTGATTCCTCTGAAACATAAGATTGTTCCTCAGTGAGTTGAGTGGCCATCTGCCCCATCTGATCAGTCAAACTCTGAATGGAAGCACTGGTCTCCTGCTGAAACTCCATGTTCTCTTGCCGGAACTAAATGTTCAGAATAGTCATCTGCTCCAATAACTCCTTCAATGTAGGCTCAGAAGTAGTGGAAGGATGAGGAGTTACTTGGGCAGGCTCATGAAGCTGCAGCTGCTGTGGTTCCTGAACAGGTGGAGAAGGCATAGAAGAATTCGGAGATGGTTGATATTGCCGTGGAGCATCATACCATCACAAGCTAGGGTCATTCCTTCCAGGATCGTTACTGTGACCATACTGAGCAGGGAAGAATTCATCCAAGAACATATGCTCAAGATCTTCCCAAGAAGTGATGGATCTTGGAGGAAGACCATAAAGCCAATCCCTTGCTGCTTCTTGTAATGAGTGTGGGAATGTCCTTAAGAACATGTGATCATCAGGGACATGAGGATGTTTCTTTAAAGAGCAAATGGTGTAGAACTCCTCCAAGTGTCTGTGTGGGCATTCACCTGCAAAACCATGAAACTTAGGCAGCAAATATATCAGTCCAGAGGTAAGAACGCAATGAACATTATCCTCATTAAGTGAAGCTTGCTCCCTAGGAGCACTCTCAGGAGTTGGAGGATAGTCATATTGTTCTCAACATAGAAATCAGCAAAATATGCATGAGAAGCAATATCAGAGTCAGATGCAGAAGGAGAATCATAATCAAAGACACAGGCAGAAGAAACAGTATTCACAAAATCAAAGTAGGCAGACATGTAGAAGGAAGGGGGAAAAGAAGAATGCAATGAAAATATGCAACTAAAGCTACCTAAATGCAATGAACAATGACGAACACACAAAACAGAACATCACACTCACAACACAAGACAAGACACAACACACACGAACACAACAAAAGACCTAAAACTGAACCGTTGGTCCCCGGCAACGGCACCAAAATTTGATGGGCGTCACAACCCATACAAATTTGATTGCAATTTAGAAATGCAGTATAGTGCTAGGAAGTGACTCCTAGGTCGTCTCTCAAGGACCAAATGTGGTTCGAGTCTTAGGTCTAACACGAAGTGGGGGGGTTTTGGTGAAAAGTTTTGTTGTAAATATAACTGACAAAATTAAAAATAAAAATTAAACACATCCGAACATCAATTAAAGCATAAAAGAGAGTGAAAATCCTAAACCAAATACTAGACTAAACAAATATCTAAACACAGGTAAATTAAATTAAATGCAAAACTAAATTGAAAAAAAATAAAAGCAACTCAATCTACTATAAACTAATTTAAAACCAAAGAAATAAGCAAACCTAAATTTTTTTTTCCTACCAATTTACGTGACCTTCCTTGCTTTTGCGGTAAAGAAAATGAATTCCACTCTTCTTCCAAAGATTCAACGTCAGCCTATTTTTCATTCAATGAAAATTAAATGACCCGTGCCTCCCAAGTGAAATTGAACCCGTGAGGTCAAGATGTGTTCTTCCCGCTGGATGTGACAACACATTGCTTTCCATGAGATCACTTCTTCAATCATGTGATTTTGCTGCAGCATTGAAGGCATGAATCAAATAAGAAACCATCTACAATCAGCTTTTTAAACTACCAAGAAAGAAAGTGAGCCTTGAATTCAATTGTAACACCGTGTGCACATAAAAAAAGAAAAATTGTTGTTCTATCAGTCAACCCAGGTAACAGCATTGCAAGAAGAAAAAGAGAAAAAAATATATTCTATTCATCCCTCCAAGAATGCTAAAAACCGTGAGCACCATCAGCACTTTTCACAAAAAAAAACGTTGCAGCCTCTGGATTCCCATTGCAAAGTGTATGATGGCTCAATACCAAATTACAGAGAAAGAGAGAGCCCTCTTTCCTGTAACAGCGTCTACCAATAAAACACAAAGTATGCTATCAACGTGGAGTTCTCTCCATTCATCCATAATCAAACAATGCCATTAGAAAACTCTCTAGGGAAAGAACGTTCGAACAGAGTAAAAAAAAATTCCCCAGAGTGTGAGTCCCTCCCTCTAATGGGTGACGGCTGGACCTTCCAAATGCCATGAGGTGTGCCTCAAAAATTAGGGTGGGGTCCACCCAACCCTATTTCATGTGCCAAATGTCCAAATTTTACTATTGGGCTCAACATAAAATTTGCCAACATTGACCCAATGCACAAAAGCTGTCTAAATTTCTTAACAAAGAGACCCATATCTTCTTCATCCTCCTCAGAGTCTTCATCTTCATTAAGATATTTGCTTTTACTAATCTCATATTTGAACGCTAAAGTCTTTTTCTTCATCCTCCTCAGAGTCTTCATCTTCATTAAGATCTTTGCTTTTACTAATCTCATATTTGAACGCTAAAGTCTTTTTCTTCATCCTCGTTCAATCTTTCGAGATCCAGTTCATGTTCTCTCAATTTACAAAACGTTGCAGCCATTAGCATGGTATTGAGATTTTGTGACTCATTGATTGTAGTCACCTTTGGTTTCCAAGTCCTGTCCAAAGATTTAAGAATTTTTATATTTAATTCATCATTATCGAAGGACTTACCTAACCCAATGAGATGATTCACTATGTAAGTGAAGCATTTCTGGACATTTATAATTGTTTCTCCCTGCTTCATTCGGACATCTCATATTGTTGGACTAAAGTATTTCCTCTGGCTCTTCTGACGTCATCAGTTCCTTCATGGCTGACTCTTAACATCTCCCACATTTCATATGCATTTTTACAGGTTGAGATCCTGTAAAACTCATCAACAGTTAGAGTAGATGATATTATATTTCGAGCCTTAACATCAAGTTGGAATCTTCCTATATCTTTCGCATTCCATTATTCTCGCGGTTTTGGTTCCTGCAAATTGTTAATGAATACAATAGGAACAAAAGGACCATTTGTGACAGTTTTCCAAATGTCATTATCAATAGAGTCCATGAAAATTTGCATTCTCACTTTCCAAAAAGCATAGTTTTCTCTAGTAAACAATGGAGGTCTGTTGATAGATGCACCCTCAGCAAAGGTTTGATGGTGCCTCGTCATTTGAATTACTATCAAAGCAAACTCTAATACCAATTGTCAGAGCGGTGCAACGGAATGGTTAACGTGTGTACAACAAACCAAGAGGGGGTGAATTGGTTTCTTATCGCAAATTATCTTTTAATAAATTTTCTCGTAAAATAAAATTCCTTTAAACAATTTAAAGAGTAAAGAAGAGAGAAAATTGAACAGGTAATTTTTATATTGGTTTGGATCATAGAGATCCTATGTCCAATTGTTAATCTTAATCGAGAATTAACGTTCCCCTAGCAGAAACCAACAAACTGTTACAATCACAAAGAAAATAAAACAGTTTAAGGTTAAAACACCTCTTTCATTACCCCAAGAGATGAAAAACACTTCCCCTGTAACCCACAAGGAATAAACACCTCCTCTGAATCTTCACAAAGGATGAACACCTCCTCCGAATGCTTCACGAAGGATTACAAGCTTTCAACTCGACAACAGCAACAACACTCAATCACACTCCCTATGAAAGTTCTCGCTCTATGTTAACAACAACAACACTCAATCGCACTCCCTATGAAAGTTCTCACTTTATGCCAAAAATAACAACACTCAATCACACTCCTTGTGAAAGTTCTCGCTCTATGCCAACACGCTAAGTTCTCAAAGCACAAAGGTTCAATAAACTCTAGAACACTTATCACCGCACACTACAGATAAGAATTTCGAAAATACACTTCTTGTATCTTTCATATATTGGAATGCGAGTCTCAATTCAATTTATAGAGATCTCACTCAAGGATACCTCCAAAAATCTGTTGTAAGGTTTTTAACGTGTAATAATCAATTATCCCAATATGGTAATCGATTATGCATCATTAAATGCACAATGATAAAAAAACTTCCTTGAAAATTCTTATAATTGCTCGTGATAAGCGATTATGTTGATAATCGATTATGATAAGTGGTAATCGACTATCTTGAGTATAAAATGAAGTTTTCTTATTCAAAATGATTTTTAACGCACCTTAAGGCAATCAATACACAAAATCAAATATAAACCACATCCTATATATCAATATACTAAAATACAAAAGCTTTTATATAAAAACAAGTCTTCATAAAGATCTTCCTACAATAAGAGTACTTGAGACTTGACTAAGAGACATTATCAAAACATATTCTCTTCAGCTTTATGCTAACAACTGACATTGGCATTAATCCAGCAAGGAGTTTTTGAGCAGTTGTAATCTACAATGTCGAAAAAAATTTGGGATGATCAGGTAAACACTTTTGAAATATTTAAAAATCCCATATTCACATTGAAACGTTCCAAACTCACCTTTGTCAATTTTGAACATTTGTTTTTTACTACTTCTAGATTGGAAAATGATTAATTTATTCTCTTCACCTATTTTTGGTTATGAACTATGTTTGTCTCTTCAAAAGTAGTGTGCAATGTGGGTTTTGTGAGGGCAAAAAAGGAAATACTCAATGAATGGGAACGACACACAAGTTTTAAATCAATAAATTGGAGTACAGGCATTAGGGTGAAAAACTCCATGCTACCTTTGGAACAATGAATTTGTATATTGTTAAGTCCCTAGCAAGTGTACCAGATCGTTATCAAGTAATATAAAATGGGTAAGTCCAAGTATCGTTTCCCAAAGGACTTCTAGGCCTTAACTTTCGTATAAACCAATCGCTTAAGACTTGAGAAAAGAATTAAATTTAGGTTTTATATGCAAGATAAAAGTAAACATGCAAATGCAGTGAGTCAATTGGCTAGAAAAGACTATGGATGAATATACTTTTCTTATCTAATTCGCTTATTTATCATATTGTCATGCAAACTTTCTTAGTCTACCCTTAACCCAATCTCTTGACAAAAAGAGTCTGTTACTAATTACCGGCTTGCTATCTCTAGCCTCCCCTAGTAAGTAATAATGCATGATAAACGGAAGCAAAATACAATTGATCGTCCTACCCCTATCTCTAGGCGGTATTGCTTAATCAAGGAATTCCCCCCAGTTCATGACATTACTGTACGTCTCCGTATCAATAAAGACAAACAACATTTACCGAATGAGTTAAACGATAAAAGCATTAAGCAAAGGTAAGGAACCCAACAATTGATAAATCAAGCATATGCAAGCATATAAAGAAGATAAGAATTTTGATATAAGAGAGTTTCAAAAGATTACATTGTTCCCCAACAACCTAGGGTTTAGTTCACCATGAACATGGTGAATCTAGATGAAAAATAATGAAAGAATGGAAGAAATAACCCTAAACTTGGTAGATTGGAGCCTAAGCATCCAAGGAACCTCCTCCAAGGTGTGTGGAACAACTTTGGACGTCTCTGCTGGCCAAAAGATTACAATTTGAATCGCATTGGACCTATTTATAGACTAGACAGATAACAGAATCTATCAGAATCTAAGTCAAATAAAAACTGACAACCGCTCAGCGCCTAATTAAACCGCTCAGCGGTTTCCCCCTTAGTCACGCCACCGCTCAACGCTCAGTTTTACCGCTGAGCGGTTTGATTCAAATCGCACTGGCCACTTAACGGTCCATTTTAACGCTCAGCGGTCACTTTGACTCTTTTTTTCATCCTTTTTCTCCATCTTTCACGAGTTTAAGTCCACCTTGATTTACTTCCATCTTCAATTCTCATCAAAATCCTGCAAAACAATGCAAAAACAAGCATAATATCTCTAAAACCAACTTTTGACTCTCACATGACTCAACTAAGTGTTTTTGATGGAAACCCATTGAGGGCATTCCATTCAAAGGAGTATCAACTAAAGCTAAGGCTAAGAAAGGGAAGTGAAGAAGGACTTTTAAAAGCTCTTTCTTGATTTTCTTTTTCTAAGTCTTAGAAGGATTCTATTCTAATATGTTTATATGTTATTTTGTATGGTTCAATAAGGCTAGGACACCATGAACTTGGGCCCAAACCAATAACTAAAGTCCAACAACCCAACCCAAGGAGAACGGTAGAAGAGACATTTCCACAAAGGGAGGGGGTGAATTTATCAAATATGGAGCTGCCCCAATAAGAGCTCACATGTTTCACACCATCACGGCATCTGATACGTGATTTGGTAGAAACGTTGCTGCACCTCCATGCATCTGCATTGCTTCATCCAGAAGAAGAACACACATCCCTCACCGCTGCCACGTGTGGAGATATGAGTTTTTCATCTTCCATCATCACCGTTCGTAGGCTAGGCACTCACTCATAAATGTGCTTGTATCATCATATGAAATCACTTTTGGATATATGAGATTTATTCTTTCTGCTGATGCATTTCCAGCTAAATGAATCTCTGCCCGAAAGTCACTTCTCCAATTGAGCTTTCTCTTCTCCACCTAACTCCCTTCCAGTGAAGGCCGTCGGAGTTAGCTCCAAAGCCACCGTAGAGCTCTTCTTCCATCAATTGCTTCCACTAATTTTCATTCTTCCACTGCTGCCAAACCACAAGCCAACTCCTCTACGGCCTCTGTTTGAGTGTTAACATCTTCCACTGCAATTCAAACCACGTCCATGGCTGGAGCTATTATATCAAGTGGTATTCAGAGCCAAGGTTGTGCATCACGCTCCAGCTAAGTCATTTTATTCTTTCATTCTAATCTGTCAACCCAGTTCCTTCATGTTTTTGCTTCTATAGTGCACTGTCCCATTGATTCACTCAACTTCCGTAGATTCCAGTATGTGTTTCTGTTGTTTCCAGCTTTTAATTGTTTTATTTCCATAATTTTAATCAGTCCACTTCCTTGCTTTGATTCTTTAATTTTTAAATCTGATTTTGTTATGTCAGTCATGTTAAATTGGTTCAAATCTGTCAAATTCTAAAGTTAGATCTGTGCCTGGATGAAACTGTTTAATTTGAGTGGTTATTCAATAGCTGCACATCATAAGAGCAATGATCTAATGAGCTCAAGTGCAGTTTGATTCCATCAAGTGCAGTACCAAGCAATGAAGTAGTTGAATCTGTTTCAATTTTTGTGTATTTGAATATGCACCGTATGAACAATTGCATTTCTGGCTGAATCTAAGTTGCTGCAAATGAGATGCGTGCATATCATATGAAAATTGGATTGTCTAAGACAATAAAAATTGGTTGCACCATTCAGCAGAATACAGATGTAATTGCTAGAGCAGTTGGACCGAGCTGCACACACTTTGATTGAGTTGTTTTATGATTTTTAAATTTGTCCAGTATAGAAATGACCTCTGGACCTTTTTTCAGTAATTCCTAGAGTCTTGTTCACATTTAATTTGTTGTCCTATAGTCATAAAACTTGTTTCCAAGTTCAAATTGATTCTTCTGTTGAAAATTGGTTGGTTAGTTGTCTTAAATGTGGTGAAAAGAGCAATTGAATGAGTGAAATTTTGATTTGATAGCATCCAACCTCTGCTGGCAGCTTACACAAGTCCATTTTGGTAAACTAAAGTTGCTTGAATCATTAAATTGGCAGTCTAAACACGTTTGTGCAAATTTGCCATCTAAACCACCATTTTTTCAGCCTATTTTTCTGATAAGTTGCAGCTGTTTGAACAAAATTCATGTTTACTTGATTGATGCATCAATTTCAGTGTTAGATTGGTAACAACAACTTGGTTCAGTTGAAGTAAAAGCAATATACAATGAAACATTCCATGAAAACAGTGATTTGAAAAAAAGACGAGAACCAGTACCAATCAGTTTTCTAAGTTTTGGTGCATCAAATTCAGAAGTTCTCTTAGACATTTTATCAAACAGTTTTGTCCATTTCAAAATTTCGCTCAAATTGACTAACTCTGCAACTTATATTTATTTCTTGCTTTTTAAATCTACTCTAGAACCATTCCTAAGATCATTTTGAGTGCTAGCCATCTTTGGAAACCGATTAATTGCTTGATTTTTACATGTTTGAAATTCTGCACATAAGCTGTTTGACAAAATTCCAGTTGTGCATTCTGGTATAGTAGTTTGACACAAAGCAGGGTTGGTTTTCTGATTTCTTAACTGATCATGAGTGGTACGTTTGAGCTCTTTTTTGGGTGCGGAATGATCTCAGGCTGTCTTACTACACTGGTAGCATCTTAGGGAGTGCATTGGAGCAAGGAAAGATCAACTCTGGAGTTGATTTTTGGTGCAGCAACATCACGGGTCTGGTGTGCCAAAACTGCAACAGCAAATTACAGTTCACTTACAGCTGTGAGAATTGTGTGAAATTCACCTATTTCACTTTCCTTGTGAGAAGCCAAAGTTGCACACCAATTTTTTTACCATTTCTGAGTGCTGAAACAGTAGAACTACACAAACACCCTTACAGCTGAGAGATTTGAGGTTGCCAACAGTGTAGTGTTCAATTATTTTAAGAATCCAAAGCTGCATTGCCACACCTTTTCCCCTTTCTTTGTACAAAGCTGTCTGCTTACCTTGTTACTAAATATGAATCATTAATTGAAATCACAAGGCTAAATGAAGTTAGATCGAAATTTGAGCTGATTTTTTCAAATATACTTGTTGATTTCCACTTTGCTTGGAGTGTTTGTTGTTTTGGCATGTTACAACTATGCATATTTAATTGGGAAAGCAGTGTACACCAGATTTGTGACCAGGTTTAAGAGTGGAAACACTGTAGCAATGGGAAAACTGGATCCATCTTCCACATCTTCCGCTGCCTACAAATCACTTTCATAGCTGGATAAACAACAACCGTGCCTATCAACACTATACAAGAATCACCAATCGTTTGATCAATGTGATTTAAACCATAAGTGGCAATTGCATCCATCTTTACAGGGAGTTTAATACACTTGAATTCACTTACTATTCTGCTGGTTAAGTGATAATTTTGGATTTCTTGTTGAATTTTGGCATGACCTTTGTATGCAGTTTTCTCTAGAAAATCTGAAAGCAACAACACCTTTCTTTTTGGATTTTGTGTTTGTCTCTTGGTACAAGTGTTGTCACAGTAGAACAAATACAGACAAAGAGCAAATTTTGACCAGTAAAGGAGAACATGTTCAGTTGCAACAGAAAACTGACAAAGGAGAGTTGAAACCACAAGCTAGGAGACTCCAAAAGTAGACAAGCGCAAATACTTTGGACCAAAACCGTGACAGCAGCACTAGTGTTTGTGCATTTTGTAATAGGATTTTGTGTTAAGTTTTCTTTTATTTGTAAAAGGCCATTAAAAGTCCAAGTGGTGTGGGAAGAGTCCTAGGTGCTCTTTCTTTCCAACTCTTGGCAACTTTACTTGTTTAAATTTTACGATAGCTTAGACTGGTCAGTGTTGATAATGGTTGAAAAACCGTTATTTTCATGTGCTATTTTAGACCAAATTACTCCCTTTACTACTTAGAATGAGCTTGAAATCAAACAAAAACTCAATAAATGAGCCAGTCGAGAGTCAAAAGCTGTTTTTAGCGATATTATGCTTGTTTTGCATTGTTTTGCAACAAATTTGATAGAAGTGAAGATTGGGAATAAAGATGAAGGTCATAGACACAAGAAAAAGCAAGAAAATCGAAGAAAAAAAGAGTCTAGGGACCGCCCGGCGGTAGACCCCTGGCGTCGGGCGGTCAAACGGGAGGAGAAGACACCAGCAGTGGACGCCGGGCGGCAGACCCCTGACGCCGGGCGGTTTTGCGGCACAAGGGAAACCGCCGGGCGGTAGACCCCTACCGCCGGGCGGTGGCGCGATTTAGGGTACACCGACGAGCGGCAAAGTGTGACGTCGGGCGGTGGTCAGCTGGGCTTGGGCTTATTTTTCTCTTGTGCTCCTCACTTATAAATAGCCCTGTTACGAATTCCAATTCATTCTTTTGACAGAGGAGGGCGGCCATACCTACTTTGCACTCTTTGGAGAGGATCTCTTGGATGCATAGGCTCTTTTTCATCTTTTCTAGGGTTTGCTTTCCATATCTTCCATTATTTTCATCTTGGTTCACCATGACTATGGTGAACTAAACCCTTTTTGTTGTTGGGGGAACAATGTAATCTTTTGATACTCTCTTTTATTGAAACTCTTGTTTGAATTATATGATTTTCATATGCGTTTATTATCAATTTTTGGATTCTCATACTGTGCTTAATGCCTTTATCGTTTAACGCATTCGGTAATTGATATTTGCCTTTATTGATACGGGGACGTACAGTAATGACACGAAATTGTGAGAATGTCCTTGGTTAAGCAATACCACCTAGGGATAAGGGAGTAGGACGACCAATTGTATTTGTTTCTGTTTGTAATGCGTTGCTAGTTGCTAGGGGAGGCTAGGGATAGCAAGCCGGTAATTAGTAATACGCCCTTTTCGCCGAGGGATCGGGTTAAGGGGAGGCCAAGAAAGTTTGCATGCAATTAGATAATAATATTGTTTAAACAAGAGGAGTAAATAAGAGAGAGCGGATTAGATGAAGTTGTAAACCCCCAACAACTCCCTTCATCCATTGCCTAAATCTTGTCAACTGAATCACACATTGCATGTTTATTTTCTGTCTTTGCATCCACCACAATTATTGAATTTTTCTTCGCAAGTCTTACAATTTTGATTCACGCGAACAATAAGGCTTTTCGAGTCTCATGGGAAGAACGATAATGGGTTTTACCATTTTTATTACTTGATACGATATGGTACACTTGTCATTCCGTTAACAAGTTTTTGGCGCAGTTGCCGAGGACTCGAGGTTTAACTTATTTAGTAGTGTGAATTGACTGAATTTGACTTGTTTGTAATTATTTTTATATTTTTCTTTTTTTTGTTTATTTTATTTTTCTGTAAAAAGTGCTTTTAGGGGTATTTTCTCTTATGTATGCAGGAAGGAGTACACCCTAGGAGCAGAAAAGATCAGCAACCTCTTCTCGAGGGGCTACAAGACAGGAGAGGGAGGAGAGTTAATCATTTTGAACGTGAAAACTTTCGTTCTCCTAAACCACTTTTGCAATCTTTGGCACAGGACTTAGAGGAGATGGCGGAACAACCTCCTCCTCCGAGATGTACACTGGGGGACTCAGCCAACACTATGGGTCCCTTGAATTTCAACAGCATAGTCATTCGTGTGGACAATGCAACAAATTTGGTGATGAGCCCTGCACTTATTCAGTTGGTCCAAAGCAACTAGTTTCACGGATTGTCGAGTGAGAATCCCTACAAACATTTAACTATTTTTGGCGAAATCTGCAATACTGTTAAGATGGCCGGAGTCTCAGATGAGAGGATCAGACTTAGCCTATTCCTGTTCTCTTTGGGAGGAAACCCCAAGGATTGGTTGCACTCGTTTGATGAAGGGACGTTTAGAAACTGGGATGTTTTAGCAAGACGGTTTGTAACTAAATTCTTTCCATAATCGAAGATCAATCAAGGGAAGCTGGAAATCTCGTCTTTTAGACAAGAAATGGAAGAAACTCTTGGGCATGCATGGGGCAAATTTAAAGGTTTGTTGAGAAAAACCCCAATCCATGGGTTTGATAAGACGACTTACTTACTCATATTCATTGGAGGTTTGAACATGCACTCAAAGATGATGTTGCAATGTTGTTGCTCAAGGAGATATTAGAAGAAAGACAGAGGACGAAGCTTATGATTTGATAGAAATTATGGCGGACAATGAGGAGATGTATGACGCCCGTGGTGATGATGTTAAAGATGTTTTGCTGTTGCAAACTAACATTGAGATAGGGGAGCAAAGCAATGCAGTTTTGCAGCAGTTGGAGAGGGTGGCAAACACATTGTCTGATTTGTCACAGACAGTTAAAAAGGGTTCCATGGTCCCACAACAAACTCAGTTCATGCATATACAAAGGAGCGCAGAGTCTGAAGAAATTCTTCAGAAAATTATGAAAAGAAGTGTGTGCACTCTAAGTTCAGTGGAGAACAGCAATGTGGAAGAAGCTTGTGAGATTGTCACTTGAAAAAGAAGAAAAACAGAGAGAGAATATTGAAGACGAAAGTGAACAAGAGGCAAAGCATGAGATAGAGAAAAATGTGCTGCAGAAAGATCAGGTAGAGGAGACTGTGAAAGCCAAAGAGAAAGATTATGAAAAACCACTGCCATATCCAAAAGCATATTCTAGAAAGGAGAGAGAGAAAAAGTTTGAGCGTTTTATGGAGCTGTTCAAGAAATTGGAGATAACTATATTGTTCTCTTAGGCACTTCAGCAGATACCATCTTATGCAAAGTTTTTAAAAGAACTCATTACAAAGAAGAGGAAGCACCTCGAAGAGGAAACAATTGAGGTGCAAGGAAACTGCAGTGCAGTCTTACAAAGGTCACTACCTCCTAAATTACAAGATCCAGGCAGTTTCACTATTCCTCTTACTATTGGAGAGTTAGATGTTGGAAAAGCTTTGATTGATCTTGGAGCTAGCATTAATTTGATGCCTCTCTCTATGTTCAAAAAGATTAGAGGAGTGGAGATTAGACCAACAAGAATGGTCCTTCAATTAGCAGATAGATCACTCAAATATCCTTATGGAATTGCTGAAGATGTGATAGTCAAGGTAGATAAATTCCTATTTCCTGTGGATTTTGTTATAATGGAAATGGAAGAAAATGAGGATGCACCTCTGGTTCTTGGAAGGCCCTTCATGAAGACAGCTAGGATTGTAATTGACGTGGAGAAGGGAAAGCTTAAAGTGCAGGTACAGGATGAAGAGGTGGATTTTGATGTGTTTCAGGCAAGGTCACATCCTAAAGATAACAAGTCATGCTTCCAGATTGACGTGGTAGAAGAACTTTGCATGACACAAAGTGGTAGAGTCCGTAACGCATCCATGCTGGAAAGAACTCTTATTGACGAATGTGAGGATCTGAACGAAGAAGAGGATAAAATGAAACAGGAATGTGTCCAAGAGTTGGAGGCAACAAAAGAAACTCCAGCAGAATAGGCTCTTTTTGAAAAGATTGAGTTTAGAGAGAAAATCCCAGAAAGTAAAAGTTAACTGAAGGAGTTACCACCACATTTGAAATATGTGTTTTTGGAAGATGATGGAGGAAAGCCTGTCATTATTAGTACATCATTATCTTCAGAAGAACAAGGAAAGTTGGTGGAAGTCTTAAAAGCAAACAAAGGCGCCATAAGCTGGTCAATAGAAGATCTCAAGGGCATAAGTCCCACATATTGTATGCATAGAATTCTGATGGAAGAAGATTATAGACCTGTGGCGCAACCGCAAAGGAGACTCAATCCCGTAATGAAGGAAGTTGTGAGAAAAGAAGTATTGAAGCTATTAGAAGCAGGAATTATTTATCCTATTTCTGATAGCAAATGGGTGAGTCCAGTTCAAGTTGTACCTAAGAAAGGAGGGATGACTGTTATTCATAATGAAAAGAATGAGCTTATTCCTACAAGGACAGTCACTGGATGGCGAATGTGCATGATTACAGAAGATTAAACACAACCACCAGAAAAGATTATTTTCCCTTGCCGCTCATGGATCAAATGTTAGAAAGATTGGCTGGACAAACTTATTATTGCTTCCTGGATGGTTATTCTGGATATAATCAAATTGTGGTAGATCCTGAAGACTAAGAGAAAACAGCATTTACATGCCCGTTCGACATTTTTGCCTACAGAAAAGTGCCTTTTGGGTTATGCAATGCTCCAGCTACATTTCAAAGGTGTATGCAAGCAATCTTTGCTGAGTTCATGGAGAAAAGCATAGAAGTCTTCATGGATGATTTTTCAGTTTTTAGGGATTCCTTTCAAAGGTGTTTGGCTAACCTGGATGTTGTGCTTAAAAGATGTGTTCAAACAAACCTTGTTCTGAATTGGGAGAAGTGTCATTTCATGGTTACAGAAGAGATCGTGTTAGGGCACAAAATCTCGGCCAAGGGAATTGAAGTGGATAAAGCAAAGGTGGAGGTTATTGAAAAGCTTCCACCACCCTCTAATGTGAAAGGAATTCGGAGTTTTCTGGGTCATGGTGGATTTTATCGTCGATTTATTAAGGACTTTTCAAAGATTGCCAAGCCATTAAGTAATCTGCTTGCTAAAGATACACCCTTTTCAATGAGTCCTGAATGTCTGCAAGCTTTTGAGATTTTGAAGAAAAGATTGATTTCCGCTCCAGTAATTGTTGCTCCAGATTGGAGTAAAGAGTTTGAACTTATGTGTGACGCTAGTGACTATGCCATAGGCGCAGTGTTAGGCCAAAGGAGAGAAAAGGCTTTTCATGCTATTTACTATGCCAGTAAAGTTTTGAATGAAGCCCAACATAATTATGCTACTACAGAAAAAGAATTTTTGGCTATAGTTTATGCATTGGAGAAATTCATATCTTACTTCATTGGGTCCAAGGAGATTATTTATACGGATCATGCAACTATAAAGTATTTATTGACAAAACCAGACTCAAAGCCACGATTGATCAAATAGGTGCTTTTGCTTCAAGAGTTTGACATAGAAATTCGTGATAAAAGGGGAAGTGAAATTTTGATTGCTGATCATTTATCCCGATTGGTTAATGATGAAGTAATAAGAAAGGAGAAGGAAATCTGGGAGTCATTTTCAGATGAAACTTTTATATATTCAGCAAAGACCCTGGTTTGCTGACCTATCTAATTTCAAAGCTACAGGTGTTATTCCTGAAGGACTCAATTGGCAGCAAAAAAAGAAGTTCTTACATGATGTGAAGCAATTCATTTGGGATGATCCGTACTTGTTCAAGATAGGAGCTGACAATCTTGTGAGGAGATGTGTAACAAAGGAAGAAGCAGAAAGGATATTGTGGCATTGCCATAATTCTCCGTATGCAGGTCATTATAATGGTGAGCGCACAACTGCAAAAGTTCTGCAAGTTGGATTTTACTGGCCAACTGTGTTTAAAGATGCCTATAATCATGCTCGGAGTTGTGACAAATGCCAAAGGACGGGGACTATTTCAAGAAGGCATGAGATGTCATTGCAAGGAATGATGGAGGTTGAAGTTTTTGACTGTTGGGGTATTGATTTTGTTGGACCCTTTCCTCTATCATTTAATAATGAGTATATTTTGGTAGTTGTTGATTATGTGAGCAAATGGGTAGAAGCTTTAGCATGTCCCAAGAATGATGCTAATACGGTGATTAAATTTTTGAAGAGGCAAATCTTTTCACGGTTTGGCACCCCTAGAGTACTCATCAGCGATGGGGGATCTCACTTTTGTATTGCTCAGCTTGCCAGGGTGCTTAAACATTATGGGGTGAAACATAAGGTAGCTGCACCTTATCATCCACAAACAAATGGGCAAGCTGAGGTATCTAACCGGGAGATCAAAAGAATTCTAGAAAAGACTGTCACTCTTTCAAGGAAAGATTGGTCACAAAAACTAGATGATGCTCTTTGGGCGTACAGAACTGCAATGAAAACTTCTATGGGACTCTCACCTTTTCAGTTGGTCTATGGGAAAGCATGTCATTTGCCAGTAGAGATTGAGCATAAAGCTTTGTGGGCTTTGAAATTTTTGAACTTTGATCCTACTGATACTCAAAGCAAATGAAGAAACCAGATGCTGGAACTTGAAGAAATGTGGTTGCACGCATATGATTCATCAAGGATCTACAAAGAAAAGGTGAAATTGTATCAAGACAAAAAGCTGCTCAAGAGAACTTTCCATCCAGGGGAGTTGGTGTTATTATTTAACTCAAGGCTGAAGTTGTTTCCTGGGAAGCTGAAATCAAAATGGTCAGGACCTTTTGTGGTAAAACAGGTATTTCAAAATGGAGCAGTGGAACTAGAGCATTCAAATGATGAAAATCAACAGTGAAGCTGGATAGTGAATGGTAGAGGCTCAAACATTATGTGGGAGGAGATGTGTAACAATTCGCTTCAGTTATGATGTTGGTGGACCCATGAGGTTTGGGTCAGGCTCGCGACGTTAAACAAGCGCTAGTAGGAGGCAACCTAGAATTTCTTCTTTCACTTTTGCATTTTAAATTCTTAGAATAGGTTGAATTTTTTTTTCGGTGTGTATGCTTGACTTGAATACT
Organism: Vigna mungo; assembly: GCA_036885675.1. Classification (NCBI taxonomy): domain Eukaryota; kingdom Viridiplantae; phylum Streptophyta; class Magnoliopsida; order Fabales; family Fabaceae; genus Vigna; species Vigna mungo. Next base: position 36,731,520 of record CP144700.1, read on the forward strand.
TTTCTGAAGGTGTTTGACTAACTACTTTGCATGATGAGTCTATTTAATGATGATCTGATGTGAACGATTATTGAGTTGTGTGCATGTTAACATCCTGTGAAACAGATGTGTGTGAAGTATGATTGTGGTCATGATGCTAAGCAGGATGTATGAATGACTGTGCATGAGAAAGCATGTTGTGTGATGTATTGAGCCCTAGAGTTTTTATTGTTGTATGTATTGTTCACAGTGAAGCATAAATTTTATTTCCTTAGTCTTGATGATTGATTGATTTTTATGTGAATGTCAAATGATCAAGGCCATGTTTGAAAACCCTTTTCTAGCCAAATTTTCACCCAAAATGCTTTAAAGATTATATCCTTTTTTAACCTTAGCCTGAAACAGGATGAAACCCTTTGATTTGAAATTACTTATCTTGAGTTGGGTTGAGAATAATTGTATGGAATGAAATGGTTCAAGTTTGGGGTTGCATGGGGAAAATGGAAAGGCAAAAGAAAAGCATTGAGCTCAAATGTGAAAAGCAAAATACATAAGTAGAGTAAAAGAAAAGAAAAGAATAAAAGCATGAAGATGAGCTCAATGAAAAAGAAAAAGGGAAGAAGCTGGGAATGAGTGAAATTGGTGACAAAGAGAGAGAGTTTAAACTTGAACCTTTTCATTGATGAAATAGTTCTTTTGACTCAAGAATTTTGTGATCCAGAAAAACCAATTTTTCTTGTTAGCCCGACCTCATTACAAGCCTTGGAAAAGTCATTTTGATGGCATTTGCATTGAAAGATGTTGATTGTTTAAGATGAATGGCAATTTTATTCATGTGACTTGTGAGCAATAAAGAGTGGAGAACTACCCTAAACACTTGAGTGATCAAGTGAAACACTTGCTTGGTGAGAACTTCTAAAGTTCATGATTGCATTTTTGTTTAGTGGACTGATCATTCATATTGTGTAACATCTGTTGAGGAAAGCATGAGCTAAATTAAGTTGAGAACAAGCATGCATCTTGATTTGAATTCACTGATTATCTGAAAATGAGTAAGTCTTGTCATGCACTTTAGAAATGTTGAATCATTGGATGAAAGGGTAGAAAGTCAAGCTCTATTTTGTTTTATGGTTTTGTTTTGTTTTGCTTGAGGAAAAGCAAATTTCTAAGTTTGGGGTTATGATAACGGTTGAAAAACCGTTATTTTCATGTGCTATTTTAGACCAAATTACTCCCTTTACTGCTTAGAATGAGCTTGAAATCAAACAAAACTCAATAAATGAGTCAGTCGAGAGTCAAAAGCTATTTTTAGCGATATTATGCTTGTTTTGCATTATTTTGCAGCAAATTTGATAGAACTGAAGATTGGGAATAAAGATGAAGGTCATAGACTCAAGAAAAAACAAAGGTGGCGCAATTTAGGGTACACCGCCGGGCGGCAAAGTGTGACGTCGGGCAGTGGTTAGCTGGGCTTGGGCCTATTTTTCTGTTGCGCTCCTCACCTATAAATAGCCCTGTTACGAATTCCAATTCATGCTTTTGACAGAGGAGGGCGGCCATACCTACTTTGCACTCTTTGGAGAGGATCTCTTGGATGCTTAGGCTCCTTTTCATCTTTTCTAGGGTTTGCTTTCCATATCTTCCATTATTTTCATCTTGGTTCACCATGATTATGGTGAACTAAACCCTTTTTGTTGTTGGGGGAACAATGTAATCTTTTGATACTCTCTTTTATTGAAACTCTTGTTTGAATTATATGATTTTCATATGCGTTTATTATCAATTGTTGGATTCTAATACTGTGCTTAATGCTTTTATCGTCTAACTCATTCGGTAATTGATATTTACCTTTATTGATACGGGGACGTACAGTAATGACATGAGATGGTGAGAATTTCCTTGGTTAAGCAATACCACCTAGGGATAAGGGAGTAGAACGACCAATTGTATTTGCTTCTGTTTGTAATGCGTTGCTAGTTGCAAGGGGAGGCTGGGGATAGCAAGTCGGTAATTAGTAATAGGCCCTTTTCGCCGAGGGATGGGGTTAAGGGGAGGCCAAGAAAGTTTGCATGCAATTAGATAATAATGTTATTTAAACAAGAGGAGGAAATAAGAGAGAGGGGATTAGATGAAATTGTAAACCCCCAACAACTCCATTCATCCATTGCCTAAATCTTGTCAACTGAATCACACATTGCATGTTTATTTTCTGTCTTTGCATCCACCACAATTATTGAATTTTTCTCCGCAAGTCTTACGATTTTGATTCACGCGAACAATAAGGCCTTTCGAGTCTCATTGGAAGAACGATAATGGGTTTTACCATTTTTATTACTTGATACGATATGGTACACTTGCCATTCCATTAACAAGTGTGTCTTGTTAGCCAAAGCTACAAGCCTCACCATAGGAGTATACTTTAATATTGCTTTGATTTGTGTTTCGCCTAGGGGCATAGGAGTCATTAGAGTCCGTTTAGAGTCCGCCAATTGTGTCTTTGTTTGTGAGTTGAGTCCTTTGATTTTAAAGCTAATTTTATTTTAAAGGAGAATTAGCTAGTAACTTAAGACATTTCTGGCTAAGGTAAGACTTGGTATTTAAGCAATCTTCATGACTCACCTCTCTTACCTGGGATTTGTCTAAAAGTGAAATTTTAATCCTTTAGATTAAGAAAACTTTTAAGAACAAAGATGTCTTGTTATAGTTCATTTAGGTCTTCTTCTAGGTCTTCTTCATATAGGTTGTCTAGTCTAGGTAATGATGATGAAATGTTTAAACAAGCTAGGAATCTTCCATTCTTTGGTAAAGACATAGGTGCATTAACATACCTAGCTTGGGAAAAAAGATGTTGATAAAATAGATCCTTGGTTTTATAGGGAGAGTCAATCTTATGTCCTTAGTATATACCTCTCTAAGTTAGAAAAACATGCAAGAGAGTGGTGGGATGAAAGACAATATCATGTTAAGAAGGGTAGAAAATCCTTCATTCAAGATTGGTATGATTTAAAGGCTTGCATGAGAAGAAAGTTTGTGCCTTCAAGCATTAAAAGAAACCTTGAATTAATTAGAGATTGCATTAAAGATGGAAAAATGTTTCTTGAGAATTTAAATGATCATGGGTTTCTTCGGAGAGAGTTAGAATTTGGGCATAGACTTAAAGAGATCAAGGATAAGAAAAGAAAAAGAGAGATTGAGAGAAAAGAAGAAGAAGAAAGGAAAGAACAAGAGAAGAGAAAGAGAGAAGAAGATATAAGAGAGGAATCAAGAAGAGAAGAAGAGAAGAGAGAAAGTGAAGAAAAAGAGAGAAGAGAAATAGAAGAGAGAAGTAGAGAAGAAGAAAGAAGAAAAGAAGAAGAGAGAAGAGAAAGAGAGAGAATAGAAGAGGATAAGAGAAGGTGAGAAAGACAAGAAAGAGAAAAGAAAGAAAAGGAGGAAGTGCTATTGATAGTAATTTTGACTCCAACCATGGAACCAAATCTTAAAAGGGAAGGTTTTCAATCTTTTAAATCTTTTCCAATCATTTTTTACTCTTCCATTTTAAATTTCTCTTTCAAGTCAATTGTCATCCCATATTCCATGAAAATCTTTTCAAAATATGGCAATTTATATCTTGAGTTATTGTTACCCTTAGGAATACAAGAAACTCAAGATAAAAGAAAAGTGACTTGTGAATTAGGACTTTCAAATATCCTTAAAACCATAAAACAAAGTCCTTACTCTAAAATTACTTTCACAAAAAAATTCTTTCTTGGATTGATACTAATTAGAGATATATTTGATGTTTACTGTAGATATGTTTTTGATCTAGGAGGAAAATGACAAACCAAAGTTGTACTTCTTTATATCTTCTCGATTTGAGGACAAATCGTTTTTCAAGAGGGAGGGTATGATGGAAACCCATTGAGGACATTCCATTCAAAGGAGTATCAACTAAAGCTAAGGCTAAGAAAAGGAAGTGAAGAAGGACTTTTAAAAGCTCTTTCTTGATTTTCTTTTTCTAAGTCTTTGAAGGATTCTATTCTAATATGTTTATATGTTATTTTGTAGGGTTCAATAAGGCTAGGACACCATGAACTTGGGCCCAAACCAATAACTAAAGTCCAATAACCCAACCCAAGGAGAAGGGTAAAAGAGACATTTCCACAAAGGGAGGGGGTGAATTTATCAAATATGGAGCTGCCCCAAGAAGAGTTCACATGTTTCACACCATCACGGCATCTGATACGTGATTTGGTAGAAACGTTGTTGCACCTCCATGCATCTGCATTGCTTCATCCAGAAGAAGAACACACATCCCTCACCGCTGCCACGTGTGGAGATATGAGTTTTTCATCTTCCATCATCACCGTTCGTAGGCTAGGCACTCACTCATAATGTGCTTGTATCATCATATGAAATCACTTTTGGATATATGAGATTTATTCTTTCTGCTGATGCATTTCCAGCTAAATGAATCTCTGCCCGAAAGTCACTTCTCCAATTGAGCTTTTCTCCACCTAACTCCCTTCTAGTGAAGGTCGTCTGAGTTAGCTCCAAAGCCACCATAGAGCTCTTCTTCCATCAATTGCTTCCACTAATTTTCATTCTCCCACTACTGCCAAACCACAAGCCAACTCCTCCGCGGCCTCTGTTTGAGTGTTAACATCTTCCGCTGCAATTCAAACCACGTCCATGGCTGGAGCTATTATATCAGTTTTACTTGATTTTAAGCTCATTCTAAGCCATAAAGGGTATGTTTTGATATCAAATTTAAGTATGAAAATAACAGTTTTTAGACCGTTATCATATATGACTTATTTAATTTTAATATTTCTTTGTCTGTTTAAACTTAAAATTTACTAATTAGTGGTCATTTTAGTCCATTAAGATTGTTCAAGTGTTCAACCACCCTCTTTTATGTATTTAATATAATTTGTGCTTATTATACGTAAATAGACCAAGATATTATTGTCCTAATTATTATCATAATTATTAATTATTAATTATTAATTATTAATTATTAATTATTAATTATTAATTATTAATTATTAATTATTAATTATTAATTATTAATTATTAATTATTAAATTATTAATTATTAATTATTAATTATTAATTATTAATTATTAATTATTAATTATTAATTATTAATTATTAATTATTAATTATTAATTATTAATTATTAATTATTAATTATTAATTATTAATTATTAATTATTAATTATTAATTATTAATTATTAATTATTAATTATTAATTATTAATTATTAATTATTAATTATTAATTATTAATTATTAATTATTAATTATTAATTATTAATTATTAATTATTAATTATTAATTATTAATTATTAATTATTAATTATTAATTATTAATTATTAATTATTAATTATTAATTATTAATTATTAATTATTAATTATTAATTATTAATTATTAATTATTAATTATTAATTATTAATTATTAATTATTAATTATTAATTATTAATTATTAATTGGAGCTTTTCCATCTTATGAATTAATTCTTAGGTTTATTTAAAAAAAAAATAGTGTTAAAATACTAATGAAAAGTTAGGAAAGATTGGTATTTTTATCTCATTAGGAAAGATTGGTGTTTTTATCTCATTAGGGAAGATTAACGTATTTAATATACTTTGGGCTTATTATATGTATTAGACAACTCAACGATTATATTTTGAAATATTATTGTACCAATAGTTTTTATTCATACACTAAAATAATGAACATTCTTTTTGAGACCTTGGTCTTTGTCATATTTTTCTTAATATTTTATATTTTTATATATAATAGAATAATAGATAGTGCAGGTTTATACATAGTAGAACTAATAATTTATATTTTTCAAAATATTTTATTAATTTTTTTTTTAATTTAGACCAATAAATAGCGTTCTTTTGTAGAAACACTATCTATTAATAGACACCTGTTAAAACCTGGCAAGTGTACCAGATCGTATCAAGTAATAATAAAACGGTAAGTCCGAGTATCGTTTTCCCAAGAGACTCGTGGCATTAAACTGTTGTCCTTTTGCTTAACCAATCAAGACTATAAAAACAATCTTTTGGGGTTTTTGAATGTAAAGTGTAGAAAAATAAACATGAATGCAATTTGATCAATTGAGGTTAAACACAAAAGTGAATGGATGATGTTGATAATATGAGATGAATATGTTATTAGGGTTTAGCTTTCACCTAATCACTCTCATATATATATTATTCTTATTTGTTTAATGTTCATGCAACTTTCTAAATTACTCTAAACCCAATTTCTCGGTGAAAAGAGCCTATTACCACAATTACTAGTTTACTATCCCTAGTCTCCCTAGTAATTACTAATGCATTAATCACATAAGCTTAAAGCAATTGACTGTCTTATTCATATCCCTAAGCAATATTTCATAATCACGAGAATTCTCCTCAGTTCTAGATTTTCCCGTACGTCCCCGTATCGACAAAATCAAAGATCATGACACCGAATGAGTTAAACGATGCAAGCTTTAAAGTACAGAGAAGAAAACCCAAAGCTATTGATAACACAAGTATATGAATAAAATAAGAACTTCGATATAAGAGAGTTTAGAGGTTACATCTTTCCCAATAACAAATGAGATTAGTTCTCTATCGTCATGAAGAAGCTAGGTGTACAATGGAATGAAAGAGATAGAAACCCTAGAAAGAGAAAATGAGAGTTGTTAATTCCCCAAATTTGCCCCCATATGGGTGAAAAGTGTGTTTCTGTGCCTAAGCCATCAAAAGATACATTCTCTAGGGTGTCTAGGTCTTTAAATAGGACATAAAAATAACAGAAAATAGGTCCAAGCCCAAACAGATCATAAAAATCGCAGAAAATATATCAAATCATGATCTGGTTGACTTTTTCTGGATTATGTTTGACTTTTCTGCACTCCAGCTCCTTGATACTTCAACCCTTCTTTCAAATCATTCCAAAAACCTACAAAATCAAGGGAATTTATTGATAAAATCATAAAACATGTCCTCAACTCTTTCATTCACAAAACTAAAGAAAAATCATGAGTCCAAGCTAGTTTTTAAGTCATAAAGGGTGTGCTTTAATATCAATTTTAAGTATGAAAATAACGGTTTTTGAATCGTTATCACAACCCCAAACTTAGAAATTTTCTTGTCCTCAAGCAAACAAGATGAAACTTAGTCTTCCACTAATCATCACAATGGTTCAATCACATTTAAAAGCTCTTTCTTTCCAGATAAGTAATCACTCAAATCAACTCATCAATAGAATTTAGTCAAGATGTGCACATGCTTTAATTCAAATTACTCATCATGGTGTTCACACAATCACATAATCTTCCAACAGATGCTATTCTCATGAATGATTAATTAGCTAAGAATATATGTAATCATAGATTCATGGAAGTCTTCCTCACCAAGTGTTTCACTCAAGCACTCAAAAGTATAAAACTCAAGCACTCAAAAGTGTTTCACTCAAAGGTGTATAAAGGTCACTCCTTCTCTCTACTATCCACATGTCACATAGAACAAAATTGCTTTTCATTAAAGTATCAACACAAACATGTTCATTTAGACATCATCCACAATATAGAATAGAACATGTAACATATAACAATACATGTGTTATTAATAATGTGATGTCATCATAAAAAACCAGAGTAACTAGAGCATTGTGAGATTAAGGCTAGCTAAACCAGTGCTTCCCTTATCAACAATTTCAACAAAATTTATTCTTGGACTTGTGAAAATAAAATAAATATTAAAGTAAAGTGATTTAAATTAAATAAATATCAATTTGAGTTGTGTAAGAGAATTGTTTTTGAAACTAGTCTTAATTCAAAAATATTTTATTTCAATAGAGTTAGAATGAATTTATTCATGGTAGTAGATTGTTTTACTTAGGATTCGAAAATCCTCGATTTCACTACAACCATGGCTATAACAATGTATAAAATTGACAAAAAAACATGGTTTTCAATTTTTTATGAATATTAATATATTTAATTAATAAAAATTTTTAATTAGTAAAATATTATAAAATTGTAAATATGTATATTTTAATAATTATTATAATTTATTATTGTAACGTGATCGGGGCCATACTCGAATCAAATTTAATATTCAGTTAAAGTGTAGTATAAGCTAGGAGAATGACCCCTAGGTCGTCTCTCATAAACCAAATGTGATTCAGGAATTAGATTAAATGTGTTGTGGGGGTGATTTATGGACAGTTTTGTGACTTGAATTGAAACAAATAAAACACGAATTGAACTACTAATTGAAAACGATTGGTCACCAACTCAAATACATTATTTCCAGTCACAGATTAACAACAATTACCCACTTCTCTAACCCCTAATCCAACACAAGTTAACCAACTAAGCAAAGACTAACAATGTTTTCAAAATTGTGAACTAAGCGAACGCAACACACCTATTCCATCCATTGTGCTCCATACAAATTGATCAACTAAGCAGAGATTCAATCACCAATTGGGCAACTAAGCGTGTACCCATTGGAAAAACACAATCAAATTTAATAGAATGTCAAGTCATATTCGAAGAATTACAATTCTAGCTCAGAAATCTCATGGAAATGATGTCATTTCACTAATATTAAGTCGAAATTATAGCAGCAAAATGAAAGGGAATTCAACATTAAATCTGGAACAGAATGCACAAACAAAAATGCAATGCAAACATATTCAAAAATTGGAAAAAGGAATACTAAGCTGGAACGAAAATGCAAAAACAAAATGGGAACCAAGAAAGGAAATTGAAAATGCAATTGGGAGAAATAAACGAAATTGTAAACACAATTTGAAGCAAGAAACGACAATGAAATTGCAATTAAAAACGTAAGTCATTCATTACAAGGAAAGGAAAAGAGAACAAAACCTAAACCCCTAAGGGGAAGGGGGGAGGGGGGGTAGAAAAACGCTCCAAGAGCCAAAACCTAAGAGGAAAATGCAAAACAAGGGAAGAGAGAAAGTTGTGAAATCTAAATTGGGGTTTTCAAAACCCCAAATTACAAAAATGCCCTTCTAATGGGCATCTACAAAAGATGGCCAAAAATGGTCCAAAGCTAACCTAAAAACGAAATTAAAAAGAAATATTTATATGCAAAACAATAAATGATGTGATAACTCTCTTTATGTCCCAACAATAATTCTAAAATTGTCCTGCAAATAATAATTGGAATAATTAAGTCCAAATAATTCAAATTAATTAAAATAATAATTATTAGTCAAATTAAGCCCAAATAACGAAAATGAGAGAATAGTGAAAAATTAAACACAATTTACTAATACGATTCGGTGCGAAAAACTAAGTGAATAGTATAAAATAGTGATTCATCATAAAAACATATATTTTAAAGTAATTTTATAATTATAAACACATTTAAATGATCTAAACGCATATATTTTAAATTATTATATTAAATTTTTAAATTGTAAACACAATTTGAAAATCAAAAACATATTTATAAATAACAAACATTTAATAACATTTAATAAAATTTCATTTGAAAATTAAATGTGATTAAAAGAAGTACATTAAATTAAAAAATTTAATAACATTTAATGAATTTAATTTTAAAATTAAATGCGGATTAAAAGAAGTACATAAAATTAAAATATATTTAATAACATTCAATGAAATTTCATTTGGAAATTAAATGCGGATTAAAAGAAGTACATGAAATTAAAACATTTAATAACATTTAATGAATTTAATTTTAAAATTAAATGCGGATTAAAAGAAGTACATGAAATTAAAATATATTTAATAATACTTAATGAAATTTCATTTGGAAATTAAATGTGGATTAAAAGAAGTACATGAAATTAAAAAATTTAATAAAATTTAATGAATTTAATTTTAAAAGAAGTACATGAAATTAAAATATGTTTAATAACATTTAATGAAATTTAATTTGGAAATTTAATGTGGATTAAAAGAAGTACATGAAATTAAAAAAATTTAATAACATTTAATGAATTTAATTTTAAAATTAAATATGAATTAAAAGAAGTATATGATATTAAAAAATTTAATAACGTTTAATGAAATTTCATTTGGAAATTAAATGTGGATTAAAAGAAGCACATGAAATTCAAAGAGAATGAAATGAAACGAATATATATTCAGTTAAGTGTAAATCTTTTTATGTCATATTAGTTGACTTATGTAATTTAAAAAAATTTAAGTGTGGGTTTGAATTTTATATTAAGTGAAAATGAAAAATTGAATAATATATAAGAAAAATATATATAAATTTTTCTTAAGATTTTTTGCCTTAATCTTTTATTAAGGTTGGGTTCATGTTTTATTACTTTTGAATTTTTCTCATAATTTTTTTTTTTGGAAGACTCAGTAGTAATGTTGAAATTGATGATTTGTTTTGGTGATTAATTTGGACAATTGTAATGTAAAGTAGTAGTTAAAAATGTTTATGTTCTAGAGAGAGTCTATTAATGTAAAATGACTCACAACTTAAGTTGTGGATTATAAGAAATTAAAATGTAAGTTTAATTCTTGAATAAAACTAAAAGTAGAATACAATTATAGATAATCAATAAGCTTATACATGTTTTCACTTGAGATCATAATAGAGATTTTACATATTAACATTTAAATTATTTATATAGTTAGATATGTTTTTTTATATTTTAATTTTAGTTAAAATAATTAACATAATTATATTAAAATAATTATATTTATTATTTTTATTAAGTTTAAGGATTAAATGTATAAAATTTATAAAATAATTTACGTCAAAATTAAAGAATTAAAAACCTATTTAACTCAATATTAGAAGTAATAATAATGATAGATAAAATTTATAAAAATGTATTAAAAGAAGGAATTTTGAATGGTAATAATAATAATAATCTATACCTGGATAAGAAGGAGATTATTTTCTTTTCCCACAATTATTTTCCATTTTTATCCTTAAATAAAAGTTTTTTAATTAAAGTAATTAATTTTATCACTTAAATGACCGTTTCTTTATATTTAATTATTTATTTTTTCAACTGTTTTTTTAACTTAACATTTTTTAATTAAAAGGTCACATACGAAATAAATAAAAACAATTTATGAAAAAATTATTAAACTCATTTAGATTTAATTTTATAATTATGATAATAACAATAATAATAATTTTATTAGTTTTAAATTTTTCTATTACATCTGTATTTATTAATTCATAAATATACATACTTACAAACAAGCTTTCCTTTTTCAGAATTATTAATGAAAGGATTGGACCTTCCAAAATGGAGATGATGGGAAAAGGGATTGGTGGGTGGAGTGAGTTTGGGAAACGACAGCGTTTGGAAGAGAAGGGTGCCACACGTCACTGGCCTAAACGGGGCCACGTTCTCGTCTGAATTCTCACCCAGAAAACGACAAAACGTAGCAAGAAGAAGAAGAAGCTTTGGAAGATATTTATAGGGGAACAATGATAGAACTAAACAGAAGAGAATAGAGATATTTTGGGTTCTGGTGTTGTGTACGTTATCAAAACCAATCCATTTCTTTCTCTCTTTTCTATTCGCTCAAATGGCTGTCAACCTTGGAAACCTGGCGCTGTTACTGGACCTGGCTTCGCCGCGGGGCGCGATTCTAGAGAGGAAGACTCGTCCCGTTGGATCCGACATCGTTTTGAGCTCGGCAACCTCAAAGAGGGACTCCCCCTCCTCCTGCTGCTATGGACCCGAGGGAGACGCGCGGAACCGCGTGGTGATGGCGCGTGGAAAGTCTAACTCGGAGAAGAACGGCGTGGAGTTTGACAGCGACGAGGAGGAGGAGGAGGAAGGCGGGACGGAGGACTGGGAGACGGAAATGCGGCGGAGAGTGAGGGAGTTTGAGGCGAGGAGGGAGCTGGAGACGAAGGCGGAGGAGTTACAGAGCAGCGTTGATGAAGCCAGGGAAGAAACTGAGGAGGAGAAAAGGATGAGAGTCAGGAAAGAACTCGAAAAGGTTTTATTTTATTTATTTATTTATTTATTTTTTAATAATTGACACAGCAACTTAGACTTGATTCTCTGTACTGAATTTTTTATATATGAGATCTAAATACCTAATTGATGCTGACCAAATTAAAATAATATATTGGTTAATTTTAATTAAAATGTCAGAAATCTAAGAAGCTGTATCTTTATCGTGTTTAAGAAAATAATGCTCATATTTGTTTTTTATTATGCATTACATGAATTATTTTAAAAGTCAATAAATTTAGTTCGCATGCAACGTCTGATTGGTTGTATTAAGTTTGGTAACTTGTGTTAATTTTTAGTGCAATCTTTTATTCTGCATATTACTAAGTGGAGCTCCATAAAAAAAAGGGAATGAGTTAGGTCTATGTTTTGTTCTTTTAGCTAAGTCAGGGTAACAATTTTTGTATGTAATTTATATGTTGAATTAGGACTTTTTTCATAATTTGGTGTTTTATTGATTTGGTGGATCAATCAGGTCGCTAAGGAACAGGCAGAAAGGAGGGCCACTGCACAGCTGATGTTTGATTTGGGCCAGAAGGCTTATGGAAAGGGCTCCTATGGACGTGCCATTGAGTTTCTTGAAGCTGCACTTACTATCATACCAAGACCTACATTATTTGGTGGTGAGGTTGGTTCTTTCTTGCCTCACCTAAATAAGAATTTCTGTCTGATTGTTTTAAGTGGAGGTAATAGTAATTATTAAAAGTTGTGTTTTTCAGATTCAAATATGGCTGGCTATGGCCTATGAGGCCCATAACCGCCATAAAGATTGCATTGCTCTATACCGGCAATTAGAAAATACACACCCGAGTATCAGCATCCGACGCCAAGCCGCTGAGCTTCGGTATATTTTGCAAGCGCCAAAGCTCAAGATATCCCAGGAGGAGATGGTGACTATACCCTTGATTGGCTCTAGTTATGACAGGTGACTTCGTTGTTCATTTGCAAACTAGTCTCATTCAAGTGTTTGTTTTTATTATTAACCAACTTTACCTCAGTTATGATAATGCTGTTGTTGTTTGTGTTACTTACCAGTTTCTGTGTAGTAACTGACTGTGCATTATTCTCATTAAATTGGATTCTTCTAACTTGTGCTGAATAGATATCCATCTTTTCTGGTAAGGTTTGAATGTTTTGGATTATCAATAATTCATTTTCAACAGAGAATATATTACCTGTTATTTGAGTGCCTGCTCATCCTTGTTCATCAAACTAACTTTTGAAGGCCCTTAATAAGAGGGGAAATGTGTTGAAAGAGTATTTATGTTTGAACTAATTATTATGTTATTATCACTACTCATTTACTTTATCTATGTTTGGTAAAGGTTAGTTGGTTTAATAATGTTGGTAGAATCTAAGTGTTTCATGCGATTGCAAAGGTTAGGAGTGCTTATAGTAATATGCAATACAGTTCATTAATTATGGTTTTGGTACTAGTTAAAATTGAAAGCATCTAGTTGAAGAGTCAAGATAAAAGGCTTATAAATAGTTGTTATAGACTTCATTGTAAAATACAAGTTATAAATATGGTGAGTGTTTTATCTAGAAAGATTTGTTTGTCAATAATATACACATGATATGAATGAGCAGAATGTGCATTATTCCAATATGATATGATATTCGATTTGATATTCATCTAGTGTAGCTGCCTCTATTTAGAATGAACTAAGATCATTTTGCTTTCTCTGCCTTCATCTCGTGGATGTAATTCGAGACACATAACATAGTAAACTATGATTAAAATATTAAATAAATAAAATGAATTCATGTCCCATTTATTACTCTTTAATAGAGTTACATAGCACATTTTCTCGTGAAGTTATCCAAGAAATTGGTAATGTATAATATTGTGGCAATACTTAAACATACATTAGTTTTTCATTTGTTATTTTGTAAGTCTTGTTTTTCTATACTTAGTAGTTCTTAGGAATTATTATACACTGATAAACAAATATTTAAATCCTCATCATTAAACCTCTAAGTTTTATTTAGAAGATAAATAATTTCATCTACTTTGGTCTTAGAAATGTCATGATCTTTTTAATCTGATGGTAGAAGAGGAATGAGAAATGGTGGTGGAAATTGGTGACAGATCATTAGATGATAGTGTAGAAAGATTCATGTACTAAAAGTTCATCCACACAATAGATACCTCACAAACTTTTCCATCATTTTGTTGGGTTTTTTCACCAATAAGACTTAAGTGCAATCATATAAGGAATTGACACCACTTTCAACCCAAAACCTTTGGGTTAAAGGGTCTTCACCTATATGGTACTCGATTTTTTCATTTTTATCCAATGTGGGACTTAGACTTATATTTGGATTCTCATTAAATTTCCTCCTTAAGGGTGAGTCCTTTCCACATTGTATACTTCCACTCTAGCAAAAGCATCTCTAACTTTAAGTACCCCTTCTCATACTCTTATTCATCTTAATAGGACACATTTATCTGGAATTTTTGTCGGGAAGACTTTTGATACATGGACCATTTTACTCGTTGAGCCAATCACAAAGACTAACCATCAACTTTAATATCACTTGTTGGGTTTTATTAAAGAAGATTCACTGGAAAATACAATACTATTGAGACTTGAGTCCAATCATATAAGGAATTAACACATTCACAACCCAAATCCTTAAGGTATTGGTTTAATGAGTTTTCATTCTTATATGATGTTTCCCTTTCTCATTTCTATCTAATGTAAGATTTAGAGTCATACTTGGATTTCTAACAATATTCATTCTTCATAAGTTCACTAGAGTTAGATATATAACGTGAAACACCTTATGGTTCATTATGTAAGTAGAATTGATTTTTTTGAAAAGTTAATGTTTGATCACTTGAATTTAAGAATTCAAGTAAAGGATACGTAGAGAATGCTGATGCATGCAATCACATATATGAATATGACGGTTTTACAATTGATGTCTTTTCCTACCATCATTGTTAGTATGGAACAAATGCTGCGATGCCATATTCAAATTAGATAAATATACATTGTTGTGCTGTTGAATTGGATTAGCTTGTCTCAAATATTGCTGGAAATGGCTTTCAATGTTTTGTATTGCAAGTCTTGACACATTTCTAAGCTATTTCCTTTGATCTAGAGGACCACTAGTTTTGGTCAATTCAACACCTCCACCTCTGAAGAACTTCATATGTGAATCATAAGTCTAGCTAAGCCTTTTCCTGCCCAACATCAATGATTCACTTTTCCCCCTATTTCATGTTTATGTTCTTTAATTATGACACTTTGGTGATTTTGTCCTGTGGCATTTATGTATAACCGACATTTTCTGTTGTTGTTTACAATATTTTCATGTGATTGAAGCCTCTCAATGAAAGAGTAATAATTGTAGATGTAGAGAACTTTGAGAGGCTTCAGTCATATGAAAATATTGTAAACAACAATAAAGAATGTCAATCACACATGAATACCAAAGGATAGACTTTTCAAAGTGTCATAATTGGAGAACATAAACATGAAATAAGGGAAAAAGTGAATCATTGATGTTGGGTAGAAATAGGCTTAGCCTAACTTATGATTCACATATGAAGTTCTTCAGAGGGTGAGGTGTTGAATTGTCCGAAACTAGTGCTCCTCTAGATCAAGGAAACTAGCTTAGGAATGTGTTAGGACTTGCAATACAAAACATTGAAAGCCATTTCCAGCCATATTTGAGTCAAGCTAGTCGAATTCAACAGCACAACAATGTGCATTTATCTAATTTGAATATGGCATCGCACCACTTGTTCCCAACTAACAACGATAGTAGGAAAAAACATCAATTGTAAAACAGTCATATTCATATATGTGATTACATGCATCAACATTTTCTAGTAATCCTTTACTTGAATTCCTAAATTCAAGTGATCTAGGAAAAATCAATTTTATTTACAAAATGAATGTGTTTCACGCTACATTTGACTCTGGTGAATTTATGAACAATGAAAATGTTATTGATGGCAAAATTTTCATTGAGGATACATGCATGTATTGTGTGGATGATCTTTCATATAAAGTGAAATGAATTTTTCTACACCATCATCCAATGACATGTGCCACCAATTTCAACCACCACTTATGAGGATTTAAATACTTGCTTATCAATGTATAATAATTCTTGAGAACTATTTGAGAATAGAAAAACAAGACTTACAAAATAACAAATTAAAAACTAACGTATTAAGCATTGCCACAAATATTATACATTACTAGTTTCTTGGATAACTCCACTAAGAAATATGCTTTGTAACTCTACTAAAGCACCAACATATAGGACATGAATTCATCTTATTCTAGTTATCTAATATTTTAATCATAGTTTACTAACCAAGTTATGTGTCTCAAATTATATCTATCAGATGAAGGCAGAGGAAACAAGAGGATCTTAATTGATTCTCAGTGGAAGGCAACAATAACAATAACTTTGACATTAATCAAATTACATAAACAACATCACTAGCTAACCAAATTTGAATCGGTACACAAGATGAATTTCAAATCGAGTATCATATTAGCTTGGAATAATGCACATTCCGCTTTTCATGTGTAGATTGTTGACAAACAAGTCTTTTTAGATAAAATACTCTTTGTATTATAACATGTATTTTACATAGAATAATATAAGAACTATTTTTAATCCTTTTACATGCTTTAAATTTTAACTACTACCAAAACTATAATTAATGAACTCTATTACATGCCTTAATCATTACTAGAAGCACTCCTAATCATGCAATCTCTTAAAACACTTAGATTCTACCAACACTATTAAATGGAACTACCCACATTTTGTATTATACACCCAATTGATTTGGATTTTCTCCCTTTCAGGCTGCCCGTATTACATTTATACCTTGTGTGATGCTTTTATTAACGTGTTTATAATTATTTTCTTGTGTTTTTTACTGGTTTTATGGTGACCTCTGTTGTTAGTGGTCTAAAATACAAATGATATTTTAGTATTTCTATGCGTATCCTAAAGAGAAGACTAATTAGGGACTCCCTGATGGTGAACATTTAACAAATCGTCAAACAATATCAATGGTGCTATTGTTTAATAATTAACTCAATAAGAATAAGTGATAAAGCTGGATTTTTTGGTAAAGCACACGGTAACTGAATTTGTCACTGATAAATCAAGAATGCAATATGGATGCCCAATTCTTTCTCTTGATTGTCCATTATCTTTTTCAATTTTTCCTTCTCTCTTTTAGTCTTAAAGGTTTAGGGTAACATGTAGGACTGAATTAGCTGCAACTTGCTCAAGTTGTATCATCCTTTTCCATTACTTTTGGTTATTTAAATGCTTGAGTTTTCTAGTGAAAGGAACTCCCACTCATTAGTACGGAGGAACGTTATAACTGTATATTTATTTTTCTTTTGTTATACTGCAATTGCATATTCAAAATTCTGGTTTATATCCTTCTTGCTACTTCTATGATACAAAAAGTATGAATTATGATGTAATGGTAGCTATGCGGCAACATGGAGTGATAAGCACAAGGACAAGGATCGAAGAATGAGTGGATCAGTGACGAATCAGCTTCCATCATCCAAGGATTACCTTGCGGACTTTCTTGTATGGAAACCTCCCGTTGGGTTAGGGAAAAGTCGAGCATTCTGGGTTGGTTTAACGATATGGTTGGGATTGGTTGGAACCGCCCTTTTTATTCAAAGATAAAGTACAGTTATATACAAAGTTCGAGTTCTCCAAGTGATGTATACATTCTGATTTGTTGCTATAGTTTTTCTTTTTTATATAATGTGAAGTCCATGTTGTAATATTAGAATTTGTAAAATTATTGTATGTATAAAATAGATAAATATGCTATTTTGTTATATTTCCCTGGTGTGGTGTTCTTATGATGAAATTACAAGGATGATCAGTAGTTCTACTGATGAAGAAAGCAGGTGTTTAGCAGAACTTCTCACTCTCTGCTTATGCCCTTTTTATTGTCTGCTATACGAAATGGTTGGTAAGCACGTCTGTTGGAATTGGGAATGCAAGGTCTTATGATTCGTTATTTATTGGTATTGTTATAAGTATTTTATCTCTAACAAGGATAAGGATGAGTGCTTTGCAACGGCAGCTTTTTGGTGTAGACCATTTCTTAGGCATCATCAGTTTTATCTACAATCAGTGACTTCTGTCTTTGTGGCTTTATGCTGTCCAGCTCCAGCACTAACCAAGCAAGACCACAACTGAAATCGCACTGATGGTATAAGAAATTCTGCAGTTATACTTACTTTTATGCCAAATATAAAAATTTAAGCTGTTCAATACCATCTGAAAAGGAGTAAAATATATTTAGATCCTTTTAGATTTGGGTAAAATCTAGTTTAGTTTCTACATTTTGTTAATAATGATATTAATTTTCGTATATTTTAAGTGTGGTATGCTTCGCTTTTGATCATCCCAGTCATATTGTTCTAATTTAAAATATGTTATCATAATTTGGGGGATTTTGGATAATTTTGTCATTTGGTGTTTGGATTTTCTGGCGCCTCTAACATGGAATACTATGAAAAAGCTTATTTCTTCCTAAATTTCCATAAATATGTATTCTCAGAACTTTTTGTATTTCGAAAGATGCAATCTAAAGGATATATATATATATATATATATATATATATATATATATATATATATATATATATATATATATATATATATATATATATATATATATATTTATATTTTATATCATACATTTTAAAATACAACTAAAATATATTTCAGATTATTTAATACACACATACACACACATTTTTAATTATATATTCTAAAATAAAAATTTACATAAAAACTTCCAAACAAGAATACATGAAAAGATTTAACATTAATAATAAACAAAATCGTATTTCAAAGGATATTTCCTTTACTCACTTGAAGAAAATGATATTTACAAATTTGTCAATTCGGCCTTCTTTCACAAGTTAAAAAAGTCTCTAAAAAGTGCATATAAAAAGAATCCATAGCATCAAAATGTCCCAAAAAAACTCCATGAACTAGACTCGACCTATGAGTTCGTTTTTAAGTGAGAAGTCTTTAAAAACATTCTAAAATTTTATTTACTTCAAAAACCTATGTACATTAAAATTGTTAATTTATTCCAATCTTTGGTTACTTACAATTAATCTAAATTAAATTGTTAATTTTAACATTGTTAATTTTAACATTATGATTCAAGATAATTAGATTACAAGTCTCAATATCACTGAAGAAAAATTATACACAAAAAGAGAATAAATTTAATTTTACTAACTCTAACCTTAATCATAACTTTTAACAAATTATATTAGTGTTCATAGTGTGGGATATCACCACAGAAGCATAAAGGTGGTGGTTTTAAAGATTATGTTAAGAAGGGTTCTCTAAGGAAGATGTTGTGGTATCTTAAACTTTCAACGTTTAAACAATGATTCAAATGCAAATGTTATTAAACACATTAGATGACATACAAATAGACTTAAAAGAATATGAACATTTGAGACATAATGGTTTGTAATGAGAGAAAATTAATTACATGTTTCCAAATACTAACAATAATGTCAAAGATATTAGACTTAGACTTGTTATAGATGAAATAAAAATATATGATAATTTAAATAGGAAACACAATTTACAGTCTATTACAATTATTCATTATTGTAAATAAAACACAACTATGTGATGCTATTTTTAATGATCTAGAATTCAATACAACTAGAAAATAATATTGATATAATTCTTTTAAGTTGTAACCTATGTTCTTATGTACAATTAATAACTTTTTCCTTATAATAACATGAGGGAATACAAAGGCCATTGAATATCTCTCATATGTTAAGAGAGTTCATGCCATGATAAATTAAAATATGGAAGAAAATTCATGTATCTTCGACATAGATATTTATTAATTTTAACCAGTTTTTTCATATGATGAAATTAACACACACACACACACACACACACATATATATATATATATATATATATATATATATATATATATATATATATATATATATATATATATATATATATATATATATATATATATATATATATAAACTTTGACTATCTTAAATAGATCACAAGTATATTACATGAAGATGATACATGTTGAAAAAAAAAAAAATTTAAATTCTTCTATCTCTCATGTCAAAAGATGTTTGATGCATGACCTTTATAAACATCTTGTTTACCAAATTACTTTTGAATTATGTTTAACTTTAAGCTTATATTAAAGTATTTATTTCACAAATAAACACATAATTAACATGATGGTGTTACATGGATACATAGCATATGTATAAACTTGTGAATTTGAATTGAAATCGCATCCAAACTTTATATACAATAATAAAAAATCCAAGGACGGGTTAAGGTTAAAATTATATCTTATGAATAAAAGTGGATGAGTGAGTGAATCACAATTACAATTTCTTAGTATTAGTTTCTTATTTAATTATATGTATGAATTCACCGTTTGTAATGAATGATAACAATGGGTGGAGTGAGAGAGAGTTTCATTATCTCATATTCATTTTTAAAGTAAAAATTCATCTTCATCTCCATTTTCATACTCAATAAGTATAATATTTTTATCCACATCCCCCATTGCATATTGGATAACAAGTATATACTTGTATTTATTTTCTTACTAGTTCAATATCAATTAATTATGTTTTATAAAAAATAGAAAAATCAGAACAAAGAAAACATGATATTATCAAATATTTGATATCAAAATGATATATTTTTTATTTTTTTAATAATAAATATTAGAAAGAAATTATAATTATATATATATATATATATATATATATATATTTTAAATTAAAATATCAAATAAAATTTCATTGGAACCAAAATATTTATTAAATTTGTAAAAGTTAATGAAACAAAGTTAATAAAATGAAAAAATAATTTTTAAAAAAATTATAGAAAATAAGTATCACTTTGAAAACATTTTAATTGTCTGTTTACTTCTTTTCTCTAAATTTTGATTAATTTTTTTTATACATTAATAAAAATTATAATATTCTAGTTAAACGAAATTATGCAAAGAAAAATAAAATTAATAATAATTAAAATTTACCATAAATATTTTATCTTTTGAATTTTAATATATTTTGAATAGTGAAAAAATAATATTGTACAGTGATATCAGGGTCGAGCGGTTACGATATATCTTATTAAAGATATAAAATAATCAAGAATATCTATTTAAAGATATTTAGCAACTAACTAGATTTTCAGGTAAATCTGTTTATATTTTATTCTGTTTATATTTTATTGTGCTTATATCAGTTCAAGGTTCATGAGACAAATTATAAAGAGAGAGTCAGGGCCACAAGCCAGGTATCTTTCAATCATACTCCATTCACACTTCACTCACATTCAACTCATATTCTCAAATACTAAAATAGTGAAAACTCTTCACTAAATATTCAATCAAGAGCCGAGGCTCTTCAATACACGCTTGACTTGAGCGTCGGAGTGTCTTTTGCAGGTACCTCCCCCTCTTCCCCAGGAAGGCAACCAAGCGGACAAAGTTTGAAGATCACCGAACGACCCAGGAAGAAAGAAGACAAGCAAAAAATCCAGTTCAAGCATCGGAAAGCGGTAAAGCCACGTCAGAAAATGTTAGTGTCTCGGTCCCGTAAATTATCTACCGAAACAAATATTTATGTCAATGACAATACACTATTATATTATAATAAATAAAATGTCTTTATAAACTATGGTGATAAAATTACACTTAGGAAATGAGTTAGAAAATAAAAATAATTATATAAAAAATCATCAAACCAATATTATATATGATAAAAATAAACAAAAAATAAAAGTATTGAAAAAGAGTAAAAATATTAAATATGCGTTTTAAAAACAATTTAATATACAATTCAATGAAATCTAACAAAATAAAACAAATCTAAAACTAAGGGCATGATAAAATTAAAAGTACATTGAAAATTTAAGAAACAATTTTCGGATGTTAAAAGATAATAAAATTTGTTTTAGCAAAACAAAAGTTTTCATATGAAACAAACAATTAAGGATAAGAGAATAAAAAAGTAAATTTTTTTATATTACCTTAAAGTTTGTGTTTGAGCATTTAAAATTGATAGTAAAGTTTCATGTGAAAAAATAATAAAAATAGTAAAATAGAAGTAAAAATGTTTAAATGTGAGACATAAAATTACTTGATCAATTGTAATTAATAAAACAAAATTTGCATAATCGTTCAAATGTTATTATAAGAGAGAAATTACCTAGGTAAATTTCATGAACATAAAATAAGTCAAACAATTAAAAAAAAGTGTAACAAAAGAAAAAAACTAAATAATAAGAAAATACTACACACAAAAGTACATTTTAGTTGGTACAATTTAGCAATGTGTACCGAGTTTTAGTAGACAAAAATACTCTTATATATCATGAATTCTAAGTTTTAAGGTTAATGGTATTTTAATAATTTTCATTCTCAAAACTAAAAAAAAAAACAAGAAACCCCCAAACCCTTACTCACCTCATTCCTCTCAATCCTTTCTCTTTCATCTCTCTAACTCCAACATTTTCTCTATCATCCCTATGACAATCCCAACTGAAAAAATCAGAAACACTCACCTAACCCTAATCTACCTTCCTCACCTAACCTTGAGAGTTTGGATAGATAAGTGGGAATAGAAATATTACAGGGAGTAAGAGACAATCCTTTTCAGAAATAACCTCTCTTATATTGATCGAACAAATTATTTTTTTTCTCCCTTAATAAGATTAGATAACAACTATGAAGAAATGATTCAAAGCTCGTTCTTGAAAAATGAAGAACGTTTGAAGAGAAGTTTTTGATTGGATAAAAAGACTTCATTGCTATGCCACATAGCTCTAAGTCCCTTTGCATTCTAATATAACCTTTTTCTCCCCATTTGGATCCCGAGCAGTTCTTCACTGTCCAATATTTAGTTCCATCTTGAGTTGTTCCGTACCCCATAATTGTTACCCCGTGATTCAGACGAGTGCAACAAAATTCCGTAAACACTCCTTGCACTTAATTATTTTTAAGCTATGATTGTTACCAATAAGGAGTATTGGTAAATCTTGAAGACTTTTATTTTGATGATGCTGCAAGAAGATTTAGTTGAAGAAGAGTTTAAGTTTTTTTAAAAGCAATTTGTAGAACTTAAATGTAGTAGGAAAGCTTTTCAAACTTTGTAAAAATTACATTTTTAACTGCAATAATCGATTATCATTAAGCAATAATCGATTATCACAAGTCATTCAAGAATAATCGATTATCACTTCATATAATCGATTATCACTTTTTGAAAAACCTGTAACAAACTTGAATAATCGATTATCACTTACAATAATCAATTATTCGTGGCAGTTGGGACCTGACCTTTGGCATTCAATGCAATTGGCTATATATTTGGCTTCTGTAAATTTTAGAGGCAATGTTTTTGAACTAATAGCTAAGTAGAATATTGTTTGTCAGAGGAAGTTCTCAGAAGCTTTGTTCAAAGTTCCCTTGCTTGGTCTCGTGAATAGGAGAGGCTCGCGAATCGTTGGACGATTGCCGGAGCAAACTCTCTTCGAGTTAGCAAGGTGCTCTGCCTGGTCTCGTGAACAGGAGAAGCTCGCGAATCGTTGGTCGATTGCCGGAGCGGTTCTCTTCGAGTTGGCTGAGTATTCTTCTTCCAGTTCGTTTGTCGAAAGAAGGTTCTTTTATATTTTGTTCACTTATTGTAAATCTGTGAAATTGTTTTTTAGTGGAACTGTTAATCACTCTTTACAGTGATTAACGACTGGACGTAGATTCTGTTGAATCGAACCAGTATAAAAATACTTGTGTGATTTTTCTATTCCCTACACTAATTTCATTTTACACATATTAATTGTTCGATAAATTTTCTGAAAGAAAATTAATTTTCTAAGACAGACCAATTTATTTGTAAAAAGTGACCGAACAAGCTTATACGCTACTTTTAGTTTTATTCCGTTGCGTTATACTCTTCGAACCATACCCCGCTGGTACTAACAATTGGTATCAGAGCTTGCTTTGATAGTTTTTCAAATTTGCGAAAATGGCCGGTCACAATCAAAATCTTGTATATGCCGATGGTGCATCTATTAACAGACCACCATTTTTTACTGGTGATAACTATGCGTTCTGGAAAGTCAGAATGGAAATTTTTATGAGGTCTGTTGACAGAGGCATCTGGGAAGCTGTACAAAATGGTCCTTTTATTCCAAAAATTACAGTTGATGGTGTAGAAGTAGAAAAATCATATTTTGACTGACTGTTGAGGAAAACAAAAGAGCCCAATTTGATATTAAGGCTCGAAATATAATTTTATCTACACTAACCACTGATGAATTCTTTAAAGTTTCTGTTTATAAAAGTGCACAGGAAATGTGGAAATTTTTAAGACACAGTTATAATGAAGTTATAAATGTGAATAAGTTGACACCGTGTGATTCAAGCTCTGCATCAAACTCCTCAAGCTCAAGTGATTTTAATGAGGAAGAAAATATATGCTTAATGGCAAAAAGTGAAAGCCAAATCTTGAAGAAGAAGAAGAAGGAGAACAATCAAGGCTCCGCATCAAGCTTCAAATGTTATGGATGTGGTGAAAGAGGCCATGTGAAAGTTGATTGTTCAAGCAACAAAAGAAGTAAAGAAAGAAAAGCATAGAAATCTCACAAAAAGAAGAAGGCCTACATTTCTTGGAAGGATACCTCATCAAGTACTTGTAGTTCAAGTGTTTCTGTTGAAGAAGCAAACCTATGTTTAACGGTTGCTACAGATGACACTACAAGCCAAGTAAGTTGCTCTAGCCTTGACACTAGTGAGTTTGTTTTGCAAAAAGCCTTTCTTGAATTGTTAAATGAATCTGAGAAATTGGATGTGGATCATAAAAATTTGAGAAAGGAACATAATGAATTGAAATTGAAGTATGAAAAAGTATTAGATAAAGAAGTAACGTTAAGAAATAAAATTAGTAATCTAGAAATTAAGTTGTTTGAGTTTAATGCAATTGAACAACCTGTTGAATGTTTATCTTGTAAGAGTCATATGTTTGATATTGACATTCTTGAGAATTTACTTGCAAAGGCAACAAAGTCTCATTCACATGCTAAAACAAATTTTACCAAAAGCTATGTTAAAAATAGAAACATGCATCAACACAAGAAGTCTAAAGTTAAGAGAACTCATAGAGCTTGGGTTGCGAAGGGGACTTTTGTGAAAAACAAGGTGCATAATGTTTGTTGTTTTTATTGCATGAAAAAGGGGCACACTTCAAACAAATGTAACATTAAACATTTTGGAGTTCCAAATGGGAAATATGCTTGGATTCTAGTCATAAAGTAATTTGTCTCTAACCTCAAGGACCCAAATATGATTATGGGTACCAAAAACTATATTGCTTTGTTTTGCAGAATAAGTTTTCCGAAAGGAGAAGAGAACTTTATGATATTCTGCTTTTGGAATTGATGCTCCAAGCCAGAAAGTGAATCAATCAAGTGATATCCAAAGCTTTGAATCGAGCATCAAATGTTTGAGCTAAGTGTTATTTAAATTGCACTGTTGCATTTTGCTCTACTTGATCGTCAAATCTTTGATTACTGTTATATTCATTTCTGTTGGGCAAATGATATGTCCATCACTGATTCATTAATCCTGTGATGTGTTTTTATTTGTTTTGGCACTTTAATTAGTGAAATTCTTCTATTACGAGACATTCATGTGTTGAATTTAATCTTCTGGAATGATTAGTTATGTGCATTGTTATTTCAATGATTTGTTTTTTATTTATAAATTGAATTTGTGCTTAACTGATTTAGTATTCAATTTCCTGAATACTTTGAAGTTAGCTTGGTATAATTTTTTTTAAGCATCAAAAGGAATGAAAAATTCATTTGAATGAACTGACTGATAGATTTTCATTGGCATTTTTGGATGATTAAAGACATTTGATAATTAAATTATCATCTCTGTTTTGAAGCTGTTTATGTGAAAATTTGTTTTTAAAATTCAAATGCATACCATATGAGATATGATAATTCACATTGAGAACTTGGATGCAGTAAATAATCAGATCCAATTTGCATAATTATGCTGTAAATTATTTGGTTTAAAAACTATTGAAAAATAAAATCTTAATCAGCTTTTGTGTTAAATTTTGTTGTGAAATTCACAAAGGAATAGTCTTTTAAAAGAAGTTAGGCAAAACTGCATTTCCTTGGCTGAGTCAATTTTTAGTTTTTAAATTTTGGTTTACCACTAAGTTAAATGCTGAACATCTTGCAATAATTTCATAGTGTCTTATTCAAGTTTTCTAAATTGTTTTTGAGACCAATTATGTGTGCAGAAGTTATCTGATTCATTATATTTAAAATTGATACATAATTGGATTTGGATAAGTGAATCTTAGAAACACTGTTGTTTATCATCAATCTGTTGTGATCACAAGTTCATTTCACTGATTTAAAAATGTTCATAACAAAAGAATCTTGTGTTTTCATAGCCTTGGGCATTTTCACTCTCCAAATCACCATTTTTAGATTTTTTTGTTGACAACAAGTTACTGGTTTAATTGCTTATTCCTTAGGTCTGTATGGTGCATTTAAATTTGACTAAACCTGCAGCAAAATCTTGGTACATGTGTGATATCTAAAATAAAAGATTCAAAAGAAACTTTTAAATCATTCTAAAAAGCTGAAAGACCAGCACAAGCTCAAATATGAAAACGGATGCACCCTAATATGACTTTTTCTTAAATATCTCAGTAGCTTCTTGTTTGTCAATTTGTAGCTTAGCCTAACATATATTGTCTGAGAAGATTTTTTTTTCTCTATTTTCTGAAACTTGAAAGAAAAATTTGTGTGCTTTAAGTTTCTTAAGAGAAGCTTGAAGTAGTTGATAAAGTTGGGAGATAAAATTCTTTGGACCAAGATAAACAATTTTATTGAATTAAATCTGATTACTGCATATTGTTTGAATTTTTGTATATGTTGTTTTATATGCACAACTGAATTCATGAGACTGAGCAAATTGTGATATGAAAATATATGAATCATAGTTGTTTGGGAAGTTATACATTGTGTTGTCAAAGTTAGCATTGAGCAAATTATGCTAACAATAAAGTCTTCATGATAAACTTGGAGTTGCTGAATCATTTATATCTTAATCACTTGAAAAATGACTGCTGATTTCATGAATTAATTAAGTCTGATAAAAGCCGAATTTGATTTGCTGAGAATCATTGAAACTTGTTTGGAATTGCAAATACAAATCTGAACTGGCTTGCAAGCATCTCTCTATTGTTTTGGGCTGAACAGATCTTAAAATATTTTTCATAATCTGTTTGTGAGTGCTAAATATGTCTTAGGTTGAAAATTTGGCCCAAATCTCTGTTTTTCGGAAATTAACGTAAATAATCGATTACCAAAGGGTAATAATCGATTATCTCAACCTAAAAATTTGGATTTTGACAATTTGGATCACAAATAATCGATTATTTAAAGTAATAATCGATTATCAGTGTAAAAAAAAAACTTTTTTAAAAAGAGAAGGGAACCGTTTGATATCAAGGGTAAAAGGCGTCGATATCACCATTGATAGATTCATCTGGGAGAACGTAGCAGGTCTTCAACAAGAAGGAACACTATCACATCATGGAATTGCTAGTTTCAACAACAGAGGCTTATACAAATGTCTCTTAAGAAATCCTACTTTAGCCAATGGATATGAAAAGTTTAGCATCAGAAACTTATTAATGGATGAATGTCTTTGTGCACACGTGATTGCTTGGGTACTGCTTCCAAGAGAAGATGATCATTCTTTACTAAATGATGAAGACATATACCTGATATGTACTCTACTGTCAGGTACCCCGACAAACTGGGCCTTTGTTATTCGTGACCACATGATGAAATTCACTAAAAGCAAAGGATTACATCTACCATATGGTGTGTTCATCAGCAAAGTACTGAAAATGCAAAAAAATGGATCTTATGAATGAGAGGGTTGTTCAATGCAACAAGAATAATATCATGGAAAAACTTTTCTTAAACTCTGTTGGTATCATCAAATTGAAGGAGGAATGAATGATGGTTGATGATCTACCCTCTACTACAGAAATGGATCCTTTAAATGTTGACCCTTCTAGGTACAAATTTCATCCTCTGAGCACATTTGAAGGATATGTGGATAGAAGATTTAATAGACTGGATGATAAGATGATTTTGTTGCAAAAGTATCTATCTGAGCTACACAGAAAAATGGATCATGCTTTATGCATAAAAGCTTTTGAAGAATCATCTATAGGAGACACCGACAGTGGAAGGAACAATGCTGATAAAAAGATTGAAGAATCTTCTGAATCAGAATAAAGTTTTGTTTATCCAGTACTGTTTAGAGTCATAGGTTGTGTCTGTTTTGTTTTTATAAATGGCTTAGTAGGTCATCTTTTGTTTTGAACCTTGTTCTGTTCTTATCTATTGTAATATCTTTTTAAACAAGGAAATGAAATCAGTTGTTTAAATCAATGCAGTTGCTTTAATCTGTTTGACACTGTTTGCTCTGATTGATACGATTGAATATTGATTGAAGTCTACTATGCTTGGTTTTAAACTATTACATATGTTTGCATATTGACTTCTTATGGATTATATTTCTTGCATAACTAAATGCTTGATCTGCAGAAGATATTTGAAAGGTTTTGCAGGAAAAACATTGCTCTGGAAACTGCAGGTGGAATGCAACATCTTTTGCAAGCAATGTATTCGACTGAGGAATTAATTCAATCGACTGGATTGTAACAGGGTTACAAATTCCATTTATGGAATTTGATTATTATTGTTGATTGATTGTCTTATCCTAATTATCTGCAATTTATCTCTATTCTAAATTGTTTATGCATAATGCAGTATATCAAATCATGTGCACAATGCAGTATATCACAGATTTAATAGCCGTTTAAGCAGAGAGTTGTATCAAAGTCAGAATGTCAAACCATATAGATATGCAATGATACAAACTTCAACAATCTCACAATATTATCTCAATTCAGATATTTGCAACAGATAAAAGCATAGATAATAACAAAATATATTGGATTTAAGCAATCAGTAAAGATAAAACCAGATTCCAGATATGGAATTGTTAACCCAGTTATATGTAGTCGAATGCTTTAAATCATCAGTCGAATGCATTGCTTTTGCAAAAGTTGAATTCCAATTGTAGCTTCCAAAGCAATGTCCTTCCTGTAAAACCTTTCAACACTTTTCTAGATCAAGCATAATGGTTAAGCAATAATTATAATCAAATAACAACAGAAGTCAATATGTAAAGATATATGGCAGAATAAACATAGTTGACTTCAAACAGAACATATTCAAATATATCATTTTACACTACTATCACTTAGAATTCCTAGTTCATTTCGGATTGTAAAAAATCTTTCTTTGTTAAGAGGTTTTGTAAAGATATCAGCCATTGATGTAGAGTATCAACATACTAAATTTTGATTTCACCCTTATTTGTATGATCTCGAATGAAATGATGTCTTATTTCAATATACTTAGTTTTCGAGTGTAAAATAGGATTCTTTGTTAAGTTTATCTAGTACTGTCACATTTCAAAGGAATGTTTTCTAGCTTAATGCAATAATCCTCTAAATTGACTATTTATCCAAAGAGACTGTGCACAACAACTTCCAGCTGCTATGTACTCAGCTTCTGTGGTAGATAAAGCCACACATGCTTGTTTCTTTGAATGCCAAGAGATCAATGATGATCCAAGTAAGTGACATGTGCCATTTGGATACCATAGTCCAAGGGCTTTGGTACCTTTGAGGTACTTTAAAATTCTTTTTACAGCTGTAAGATGTGATTCTTTAGGTGTAGATTGAAACCTAGCACAGAGACAAACACTATGCATTATGTCAGGCCTACTAGCAGTAAGATAAAGTAGTGATCCAATCATACCTTGATACATCTTTTGATCAACACTCTTTCCAGCCTCATTTAGATCCAAGTAACAATTAGTTGCCATGGGAGTTGCAACATCTTTGCAGTCCAACATCTTGAATCTTTTCAGCAAATCATTGCAGTATTTGGATTGACGAATGAATATACCATCCTTAGTTTGCTTGACTTGTAAACCAAGGAAGTATGTTAATTCTCCCATCATGGATATTTCAAATTCTTCCTGCATATTTATGAAAATTCTTTGCATAACACAGGGTTAGTAGAACCGAAAATAATGTCATCAACATAAATTTGCACGTACAGTTTATCCCTATTTGAAATTTTTATGAATAAGGTGGAATCAACTTTTCCTCTTGAGTATCGTTTCTTTAAGAGAAATTCACTTAACATTTTATACCACGATCTCGGTGCTTGCTTTAATCCATATAAGGTTTTTCTCAGTTTGTAAACATGATTAGGGTATTCAAAATCTTCAAATCCAAGTGGTTGTTCAACATAGACTTCTTCCTTGATGTATCCATTTAGAAAGGCGCTCTTCACATCCATTTGATATAACTTGAATTTCATTGTGGATGCAATAGCTAGAAGTATTCTGATTACTTCTAATCTGGCTACAGGAGCATATGTCTCGTCATAGTTGATTCCTTCTTCTTGACAGTAGCCTTTAGCAACTAGCCTTGCCTTGTTCTTTATGATTTCACCTGAATCATCCATTTTGTTACGGAAAACCCACTTTGTACCAATAACTTGTAGATTAGGTTTTCTGGGTACAAGCTCCTGTACATTGTTTCTTGTGAATTGATTCAACTCCTCTTGCATTGCCAACATCCAATTTTCATCATTTAATGCCTCATAAACTTTCTTGGGTTCAATTTTGGACACAAAGGCAACATTCACGCAGAATTGGTTCAATTGTCTTCTTGTAGCGGTTGAAAAACCACTATTTTTGTACTTAATTTTTATATTAAATCACACCATTTATGGCATAGAATTAGCTTGAAATCATGCATTTTTCTTAAGTTAGAGAATAAGAGAGTCAAAGTTGGTTTTCTTGGTTTTATGCTTGGTTTCCCTTGATTTTGTAGGTGTTTGGAATGAATTGAAAGAAAGGTTGAAGATCAAATGGTTGCAATGCAAAAAAGTCAACTAGAATGCAGAAAAGTCAACCAGTCAACCAGAAAAGTCAACCACGTGACCAGAATGTTGACCAGAGCGCTGAGCGGCAGTTTTAGGCACTGAGCGCCAGAATGGACCACTTAGCGGTCTGGCGATTAGAGGGAAACCGCTGAGTGCCGTTTTTGAGCGCTGAGCATTGGGGACGCGGGCTTGGACCTGTTTTCTGCTATTTTTATGATCTGTTTGGGCTTGGACTTGTTTTCTGTTACTTTTATGCCCTATTTAAAGGTCAAAACATCTTAGAGTTTGTATTCTTTTGGCAAGCAGAGAAGTCCAGAGCTATTCTACACTCCTTGGAGAAGATTTCTTGGATGCTTAGGCTCCAGTTTATCCAATCTAGGGTTTGCTTTTCCATTCTTTCATTTAATTCCATCTAGTTTTACCATGTCTATGGTGAACTAAAACCTTTGTTGTTGGGGAACAATGTAATCTTTTGAAACTCTCTTATATTGAAATTCTTGTTTTATTCATATGGTCGCATATGCTTTTATTATCAATTGTTGGGTTTCTTATCTGTGCTTAAAGCTTTTATTGTTTAACTCATTCGATATAATGATGTTTGCCTTTGTCAATACGGGGACGTACGAGGAAGTCATGAACTGATAGAGAATTCCTTGATTAAGCAATACCACCTAGGGATAGGGGTAGGACGATCAATTGTATTTTGCTTCTGTTTATAATGCGTTGTTAGTAACTAGGGGAGACTAGGGATAGTAAGTCAGTAGCTAGTAATAGGCTCTTTTCGCCGAGGGATCGGGTTTAGGGTACACTTAGAAAGTTTGCATGACAATTAGATAATAAAGCGAATTTAATAAGAAGAGTAGATATAAAAGAGTGGATAAGATGAAATTGTAAACCCCAACAACTCCATTCATTCATATCTTTTCTTTGCCAATTGAATCACTTGCATGTGCATGTTTATTTTCGTTCTTTGCATTCAACTACAAGTATATTTCTTTTCAAGTCTTATAAGATTAATTTACATGAAAGTTAAGGCCTAATAGTCCTTAGGGAGACAATCTCAGACTTACCGTTTATATATTACTTGATAACGATCTGGTACACTTGCCAGTTTCTTGGAGAAGAGCTTTTTAAGTTGACTCATACTGATGTGAGCGAATCTTTTGTGCCATAGCCAAACATCTTCTTCTTTAGTCATCGGACACACAACATATTCAAATGAGTTTTTTGTGAAGTCGATTAAGTAGATGTTTTTCACCCTTTTTCCCACAAGCAATAACTCATTTGTTGTCCCGTTGCTGATGAGACAGTATTTGGGTTCAAAAGTGATCTTTAATCCTTTGTCACACAGCTGAATGATGCTAAGCAAATTGTGTTTTAACCCTTCAACAAGTAAGACATTTTTAATTTCATAAGATGAAGGAGTTTTTATTTTACCTATACCGATGATTCTTCCTTTGTTGTTGTCACCATACGTGACATGACCAGCGGCTTTATAAGAAATTTCTGAGAACTTTGTAGGATCTCCAGTCATATGTCTCGAACACCCACTGTTGAGATACCATGTGGAACTTTTGAACTGTAGTTTCAGATCAGGTTTGATAGTTCTGGATTTTGCCATCATATTCAGTTCTTCTTTATTCTTGACTTTTTTTGGCATCAGCAGGATGATCTTGATTGTTCATCTTTTTCAAGAACTTTGTAAATTTGCTGTCCAACAAGATTGATTTCTACATTTGTGAACATGGTTCTTCATCTCAGGTTGCCTTGCATTCCAAGTTTCCTGTTTCAAAGGTTTCAAAGAAACCATCAGTTACAGACTTTAACTTCAAATTACAGGGTGCAGATGCAACATTAATTCTAAAATCATAAGTTCTTTTTGAATGTGAAACAGAAGTCATCCCCAGGTTTTATAGTCGAATTGATAAAAAATAGAGTCGACTAAATTTTCAAATATCTTATGAAAACCAGCGCTGGTGCCAATTGTTAGGAAACAGGTAGGCTTCGTTTTTACACCCAGAGGGGGGGGGGTGAATTGGTGTTGTTTGAAAAACAAAATCTTTTCGCAATCTTTAATCAAAAGTATGAAGCTTTTTGATCTTTCTTGAAATGCAAGTAATGAAAATTTCTATGCAGCGGAAAAACGTAGTTAACTGCATAGCAAATATAGTCGACTGAAATAAAGAATGCAGTGATAGAGAAAAGCAAACACTGGTCTTTATACTGGTTCGGCCAACAATGCCTGCATCCAGTGTCCTTCCAACCCAGGAAGCAAATGCACTATATAGGTTACGATTTTTACAACAAGGAATTTATAGAAGACCTAACATCAAAAATATAAATCTCCTCTCTAACCCAAAACCAAAATATAGCTGCATAACCAAAACCAGACTTGCAACAAGAATCCCCTCTTCTGTAATCTGAGCCCACATCGAACAATCCTCAAGGTGTAACCCCTGTATCACAACAGGTCAATTCCGGCACTCTTCACAGGATGCCAAGCCTTCAATGATCAATCAAGAAGTACCTTCTTTGTGAAGTTTCTGATCACACAGTCAGCGCATAAGCCTTCTCCCTTTGAATCTCTCTCAAGATAGATCACAACTATCTTCTTGGAGAATTCTTGGAGCTGTTAACACAGAGAATTCAATCTAAAACAAGAAATGAAAATGTTAGAGCGTCAAAAGTCTCTGAACAAATTGTGTTCAGCCAATTTATAGATTTTTGTCAGTCAGATTGTTTCTCAGTCGAATTCACTACTAATACAGTCGACTGTATTAATACAGTTATAACAGACAGTCAACTTAGTAATTCTCAGTCAACGAAAATCATAATACAGTTGACCAAGTCATCAATGCTTAACTAACTTTTAAAAAATATAGCCGTTGGAGCGTGTAAGCATAACAGAATTCCAAAACAGATCAATTATGCAGTCGAATGTACACTGGACAAAGTCGACTAACACATGGAAAAACATTTTGAAATTCTTTTCAATCCAAAACATCACAGAGCGTTGATTCTTAAAATCTGTACAAAGGTTTTAGAATAGTTGAATCCATTACAGATGTATTTGACTGAACTAGAACTTTGTCACACAATTATAAGTATATAAAAGTGTTTGTGATTTTTCACTTTCCAAAATGTGCAGTAAAATATTTTTGATAAAGCAGTTCACATTGCACATAATCATGTAAACATGTTCCACAAATATATCACACATTAATCATAGGAACATACACCATAGTAAATCAAAACATGTTCAACAGATATAACAATCAATTTAGAATAAGAACATGTATTACAACAACATATGTACAGTTATTAAGCATAGTGTTGTCATCATCAAAAACTAGATTGATATAGAGTTTGTGTTGTCAAAAATCTCAAAACTAGACACACTCTAGCAGATGCATCCAATGTGGTTGGCCCTTAATACTTTAACAATATTGCAATGCCGAGGAACAATGCACTAAACATGGTGATGAATCCAACATTGATACACTTGGTGCAAAGCAACCAGTTTAATGGACTGTCACATGGAAGTCCATATGATCATCTCACCACATTCAATGAGATCTGCAACATGGTGAAGATCAATGGTGTTCCGGATGAAATGATCAAACTTAGCTTGTTTCCTTTCTCATTGGGAGGCAATGCTAAACTGTGGTTGAATTCTTTTTCGGAAGGAAGCTTTACAACCTAGGAGGCTGTGGTGGTAAAATTCTTGAATAAATATTTGCCACAGTCTAGAATCAACAAAGGAAAGATGGAGTTATCTTCTTTCAAGCAGGGCATGGAGAAAATTACATGGGCAATAAATTTCAATACTGCCAGGGTAATTTCAATCAAGGTAATTACAACCAAGGTTGGAAGAATCACCCAAGCATTAGGCAAAGTCAGAATAATCAAACTAGACAAACTAGAGGCCAATTTAACAGACCACAACAACCACCACTATGACATCAAGTTTCACTTTTAGCTGAAAAAGTGAACAATTTGGATGAGAAATTCGAAATTTTTTTGAAGGTGTGTGATTCTAATTATAAGAGTCATGAAGCTAACTTTAGGAATTTAGAGACGCAAATTTGCCAGTTATCCAAAATGGTGGAGGTCACAAAGAAAAATAAATTTGGGGCTAATACTGAAGTTAACCCTAGAGAAGATTGTAAGGTTGTTGTGAGCATGTTTGAGGAAAGAGAAGAAATATGTGAGGGAGAGATTAGAGAAGAAAAAGAGAAGAGGGAAGAGAAAAAAATAGAAAAGGAAGAAAAAATTGAAAAAGATGAGAGTGATCTTCCTTACCCTAGAGAAGAAGAGAGTAATTGTGAGCACTTTAGAGAAATCTTCAATCAAATGGAGATTAATATGCCATTGACTGAAGCACTTCAACAAATTCCTGTCTATGCTAGGCGTATAAAGCAATATCTTAGAGAAAAGATAGATCTTGAAGAGAAAACTTTACTTGATTCAGGGACAAGTATTAATTTGATGCCTCTATCTATGCTGAAGAAGATTGATGGTCTGACATTGAAGCCATCAAATATTTGCTTGGTTGTGGCGGATGGATCATCAAAGACACCTTATGGTGTGGTGGAGGATGTGGTGATTCGCATCGAAAGCCTTGAATTTCTGGTTGATTTTGTGGTGATAGAGATGAAGGAGGATGATAAGATCCCGATGTTTCTTGGAGGGCCGTTCATGAAGACGGCCAAAGTGGTCATAAGTGTTTATGATGGGGTGATTATGCTAAAGACCAAGAAGAAAAGGTGATCTATAATCTCTCCAAAGAGAAGCAGATGCGAATAAAAAAGAGGGCCAAGTATAAAGCTTCAAAGAAGGATGTAGAGGTTGTTTGGCCTAAATCTGCTAAAGTTGTCAACAAAGGTAATAATTATGTTTTCATGCAGGTACAAGAAGAGGAGAAAGTTGACAAAGGAGGGACAATCCACTTTGACTTGAAGGATGCACCATTCAAGCTTGGTAAATCGTTGAAATAAAAGAAGAAGAAGTGGGTGGTGAAAGGCTATAAAGAGAATGAAGTGATAGAGATTGAAGCTCCATATTCTAGGAGAGTCAAGAAGGTGGACCAGAAACAATTGATGAGTTGGTGTGATGAAGGAAAAGAAGACACCAACATGAAAGATAAGACTTGACCTTTACTGGGTCAAGCTAGTGACAATAAAAGAGCGCTTGCTGGGAGGCACCCCATTAATTTTTGAAAATTATTTTATTTTGTTAATTTTGGGTTTGTAATTTTTGGATTTTTGTTAAACAATTTTTTTTATTGGGTAGCATTCACTGAGGGATGCTAGGTTGATTATGTATTCACTGAAGGATACAAGAAGGTACACCTAGGAGGCAACCTAGTTGATTGTTTATCTTTATTTTAAACTCTGTTATAGTTGCATTTTAGGAATTGAATGTTGCATAGGTGAGGGGAATTGCATAAAAATTGAAAATTGAGAGTTGAAATCGAGTGACACAGGTCGGTTAACGCTTAGGCGAGCAAAAAATGGGGAAGTTTTAAAACCGCGCTCACCGCTCAGCGGCAGCCCAACGTTGAGCGGTGGCGTCGCTGAGGGGTTGTTGGGCTTTTAATAGAGCTCAACATTAGAGGCCCATTTGCACTTTTCAAATACTCCTTAGGGTTCGCCTAAGTGCCACTTTTTCACCCTCACTCTTCTTTTGCACCCTCTAGAGCTTTCCAAAGGTTTCTCCTCACTTTTCCCATCACCCATCCTCTTGAAACCCATTCTCCATTATCTTTGCATCAATCCAATATTAAAGTTTGGGGTTTTTGTGAAAGCACTGCATTTAGGGAACATTCATCATCATCCAAAGAGTATTTTTCGAGCATTCAAGGTCTCTCCACCCAAGTAAGTCATACATTTTTTATTCCAGGGTTTCTAAAGCATGAATTTGATGAAAAAATGTGTAGAAGCATGAAAATTTAGGGCTTTTGATTTCTATCCATGATTTGTTGAAAGAGAAACGATTTGGACCAATTAAAATGTTTGATTTTGGACTGGAACTGTGAAATCTGCATTTGAGTGGAGATTAAAAATGTTTAGGAAGGATTTTGCAAAACTGTCGCGACCACTGCTGAGCGGTGAGCTAATGCTGAGCGGCGGCCTGGCAGAATGCTTGTTTGTTTTATTGAATGTTATGCAGGTGATGCCGAGGGGTCTTGTTTTGCCCTCAGCGCTGGACAGTGATGAATTGACATTGATTCCATGGTTTGCTAACCCTTAATGGTGTATTCTTTTGACTTTTCAATTATATTTGATGTAGGAATGACATCATCATCCGGGAAGAGGGTCAAGACCGTGGGGAATAAAAGGAAAGAACCAGAGAGGTTTTACTCTCTCAGATTTCTCACCAGGAGGCATGAGCAACACCACTCCACAGTTTGGTAAAGAGATGAAGAGTAGAAATTGGGAGAAATTGGCCACGTACCCTGTACCTGCCAATATAGCAGTAGTAAAAGAATTTTATACAAATGCTAAGCCATTGGGGGATAATGTTGCAGGTTATACAAGCTATGTTCGGGGAAAGATTATTAGATATGATTATGAGACAATCAATAGCTTTTTGACACTAAGTGGGTTGATCAGCAGTGTCAGTATTCACTGAATGTGAAAAAGGGCACAAATTTTGAAGATATTGAGAGTGTGCTTTGTGTGCCTGAAGGGCACTTTCACAGGAACCCAAATGGTGTAGTTATTCACATAAAGAGAGCATATTTGACACCTCTGGCCAAGTATTGGATGTCATTCTCTCATGCTAATGTCCAACCCTGCGCTCATGTCTCAAACATCACAGTTAACAGGGCCATGTTTATTTACTACAGGTTATAGCAAATGAGATGAAAAGTTGCGCTACCATTGTGAGTAGTAAAGCACCCCTAGGGCACCCTTCTTTGATTACGCAGTTGTGCCCTCAGGCTGGGGTAGACATTTCTACTCCACCATTTGAGAGGCCTAGGAAGGCCATAGATGCACCCTACTATAGGCAATATTACGGAGGAGATGAGGTAGCTCGACCAGTGCCTCAGAGACAACCCGGGAGAGGATCACCACAGGATGACCCAGCACATCACGCAGAGCCTTTCCAGATGAGGGACATGTATATGTCCATGATGGAGGCCAGAATTGAGTGCATTCATCGAGGGTAGGTGGCCACAGTTGAGACGATAGTGGGGATGTATGATACACCCCCGACACACAGGTGGACTATGGACGACTTCCATAATGTGGTGGCATGACCGTAGTCGCAGGCACAGGGTAGTGGAGCCGGAGCAGCTGAAGCTCTAGTAATGGAAGACGATGAGAATGATGATGATTTCGAGGATGCAGAGGCTGGAGAGGAGGATGACTGTGACGACAGCATGGGGGTGATATGGCATTTACTGATGGATGCCGGATGCACTGGAGCAGGAGTTTTATTTTATGTTTTTCTTGAATTTGTAACTTGAACTATATTTGCTTCTGTTGAGTAGTATAGGTTGTTATTGTACTTGCTTTGAACACCTTATCTGATGATGGTTTGACTTGTTGATTGCATGATGAGCGTGCTTGATGATGCTTGATTTCGATGATGATTGAAATAGCTTTACATGCTTATATATAGGTGAAGTGTTCACAATCCATGTTAATAGATGCATGATGATATTATGATTGTGATTATGATGCTAAGAAGGGTGTATGATTATGATATTTGAAATGTTGAGTGAACCTATTCGTGAGGTTTTGAGCTCCAGAGTTTTTGTTGATATGTTTGCTATCTACTTGAAAGCATGAATGATTTTGCCTAAATCTTTACGATTGATTGAATTGCATGTTTGTGTCATATGATCAAGGCCATTTTTGGAAGCCCTTACTTAGCCAAATTTTCGTCCCAAAGTAAAGAGAACCATGTGTTCTACCCTTTTTGAACCTAAGCCTTAAACACTTTATGTGAAAACCTCTTTAAAAAATCTTTACCTTGAGTTGACTTGAGAATATTTGAATGATACTGATAAAGGTTCAAGTTTGGGGTTGTTGGGAGAAATGAAAGGCAAAGAAAAGCATTGAGCTAATGCATTGAATGAAAAAGAATGAAAAAGATAGAAAAGATAGAAAATAAGCAT
This sequence comes from Vigna mungo, assembly GCA_036885675.1. Taxonomy (NCBI): domain Eukaryota; kingdom Viridiplantae; phylum Streptophyta; class Magnoliopsida; order Fabales; family Fabaceae; genus Vigna; species Vigna mungo. Next base: position 36,770,754 of record CP144700.1, read on the forward strand.
GATAAGAAAAGCTCAATGCAAAAGAAAAAGGGAAAGTTGGGAATGGGTGAAATTGGTGAAAGAGAGAGTTTGTGCTTGAATATGAATGTTTGAATAACTCTCTTAAAATCCCTCGGAAAATACAGTAATGAAGGGCATTACCGAAGGCCAAAATCCCTCGGAAAACGCTATAAGCCGTCGCTAAAGACCCATTACCGAGGGCCCGGCGACGGCCAAAAAGCCCTCGGTAAATACCTTGTCGCTAAATATTACCGAGGGCTTTTGGCCCTCGGTAATTACCGAAGGCCTAGCCTTCGGTAATTACCGAGGGCCAAAAGCCTTCGGTAATTACCAGATTTTAAGTCAAAAATAATGTGACAGCAGAGTAGAAAAATCAAAGGAAACAATTAATTGATCTAAGACAGATTCAAGGGCTGCAGATCTGCAAACAATCATGGCTACTACACAAAAATAAATGTTAGATGTACAATTTACAAGGAAAAGGAAGAGATAATTTTGATCCAGGGAAGCAGGAGATACAAGCTTCATATAAAGTACGAAAACATCTTACTATGAACTTGTGCACTTACATTTGCAGGGTCACCTTTGATCAACTCCTTTTACCTTTTCTCTTCCTCCTTTGCTTTCTTATCCATGTAGACAAGCCAACCATACCTTTTAACCCCATATTCTTTAGCAATTATTTCCATTCCTTCATTATTGCTATCATCACTATTAAAATCTTCATCATCATCATCTTCTGAAATATGGGTTTCTTCTTTTCCATTCTCATCATAAGAAAACCCAACTTGTGAGTAAGATCCTTTACTTGCAGAAGGCTGTGGTAAATTAGATCTACATGTGTACATACATAAATAAAGTAAGATCATTTGCTATGAAGTATACTAACTCAACATCATATAAGGATAAAGTTGTTATTACTAATTGCTAAGATTCAGTTTTAGAAATGGAACAAAAATTATAGCATAAATAATATAATGAAACTAATATTCCAAAACACAATCTAAAAACATAGAAACAATAAGCATATCCACACTAAAAAAGGTACAAATAACTCAAGCAACATATTGTCAGTAGATATTGCTTACATATAATATTAAGGATTAGGAACTTAAGCTAGCAAATTTTGTTAAAGCAAAGACCAATCAAAGATATCAAGTACGGTGCAAAACTTGGCTGAAAACACCGTGACAGTTTTGGAAACTAGAATTATGTAGAGTGTGAAACCATATTTTTAAGAACTTAACCACTGATTTTGAGATATTATGGGTCATTTTTCGTGCCACTATTATTTTGAGGTGTTTGGAATTTTAAACAAGTCCTAATTGTTGTTTTAAAACTATTAGAACAGTCCATTTTGAAGTCAGATACATTTCTATGCAATTTAGTATGTCAAACCACCATATTTGAGCAATTTTTGGAACTTGCAAGGTGAATTTGAGATGCAGTTCTCTTTTGATCCAAAATTGAGTTTAAACAAGTATATTTGGATAATTTAAAACTGTTTGAAGGGTTAGTAAAGTGTCAGAATCAGTTCTGTACAAAATCACTTCTTAAACCATCCATTTTGGGTCAATTTTGGGAAGTAGAAGGGTAATTTTGAGCAGCAGTCTTGTTTTATGTTAATTCAAAGTTGAAACATGTTTAAAATCATCCAAGAAAGTTACTTAAGTGCTCAGATTTATTGCAGAGTCACTGTTGCATTAGAAAATGGCCAAAAATAGCACCAAAATGGTCAAACTGCACTAGAAAATGGCACTTTAAATGGTGCTTTCAAACTGAAAATTGTTTGGCAGTGTTTAGAAAGGTTAATTGATGGTGCAAGCAAGTTTATATCATCAATTAGAAGGTGTAAAAATACTCAAACATCCAAGAAATACACAGCAGCAAAATTTCACTTGTTGACTTCCAAATTTATGCAAAATTTATGGTTTAGGAAGTGAGTTTGCATAGTAGCTCAATTTTGACCAAATGAACAGTGCAAAAAAGTTTGGAATGGTAAAATAAACTAGCTCAAATGTGAAGAAAGCACTGAAACATCCAGATTCATCAAATGACAATAACAGTTGCCAAAAATGCAGAAATTTTCATCAATATTGCACTAGAAAAATGCTTCTAAATTGGTGGTTTTAAACCCAGATTTGGTAGGAATGATGCAACAACTATATTGAGTGATGAAACAACTTTGAATAATGATTTTACAGATGTGCAAACAGTTACACAACTCAAAAACACAATACAATGCAAAATGAATGATTCACTTCCCTTTAAATCACAATATTGATGGTTTAAAAAGGCAAATCTACATATAGGCTGGACAATGACCATTTGAAAAGTGTACACAAGTTTAAAATGGTAAAATATTCTTGCACAAATGTGTAAACTGCACATCCAACTTTCACTCCATAGAAAACTGAATTTAGTAATTCATTTTGATGGTTTTTATGCATAAATTGGCTATAGCAAGGGTGAATTTCGAATCTTGTTGTTTATGTGCTTTTGGAAAGCTTGAGCAAGTCTAAATGGATGTTTGAAAGTTGCTAGCACTGTTCATTTGGTAAAAAATGAACCTATATGCAGATTAGTCTTTTAAACCATCAATTTTTGGGTAAAAATGGAAGTGGAATGATGATTTTTAGTTACCAACAAATTATACTTCATTTTAAAGCTTGAACACACTCAAATTCATCAATCAAAGTTGCTTGGACTGTTAAATTTGAGTTTCAAATAGTTCTATTCGAAATTGGCTTCAAAACCACCAAATTCAATAATATTTTTAGTGTACTTTCAGTTTCATCCACTGTTTGACAATTTTGGTGCAAGTGTCATCTATTACCTACCTAGAAGATGATTTATTCATAGAAGATTATTTATATTCATGCAGCAAATAAGAATAGTTATTAAGATTGAAACCATAACAGCAAAAACTTCATAAATTGGAAACAATTAAAGACAAAATAGAAAGCAAGTTGATTAATAGTCTATGAAGTCAAACCCATTCCTAAATGGGTGAATTGAAAGATGCTACTTAAGAAGACTTCGTGGTGAGTAAGGCCCACTTTGGGGTTGTTAGACTCCACAGATTTATCATACTGCACCAGAATTCAGCAAACCAATTCTTTTAATGTTGACAACTTAGAAGCCACGAATGAGCAGTTCAAATGGAACAAGGAAGAAATAACAACAACAACAACCCAAAAGTAAGTTAATAAAAGTTATAGAAAAGATTAAGAAAGAAAAAAAAAATCAAAATCACAACTCCAAATTCATTTTAAAACCACCAATCTTGGGTCAATTTTTTGGTGGAGAGTTGAAAAATTTAAGTGCTGTTTTGATGAAGTTGGTATCAAATTCCAATTTGCTTGGAGAAAAACTTGATTCAGTGATTTAAAATAGAAAAAAATGGTTAAAAGAAGCAAAGCAAATTGTTAAAAGGGGATTCTTAACCGTACAGCACAATCAAAACCCAAAACCACAAAATCTAGGTTTCTTTGAGGCATTTCATCAAACACAAAGAGGGCAGCCACTAAAACGTACATAATTTGAAGCAATTGATTGAAGGAATAACTTACCCATACGGCAGCGAGAGCCCTTCTCCGCATCAGCCCCTGGATTAGCCTCCCTCGCCAACTCGAAGCTCTGCTTAAAACCGCGACACCACCTACTGACCCGATGCGACTCACCTCCTTACGCTGCCAAAGGACCGTCGCCAACAAATCCTAAGAGAAGCACCGTCCACAACTGAAGGCATCACGTCAATGCCTCTATCCTTCAACCACACACGCTTTTGGACAATGGAGAAGAGGTCGAGCATGATCAATGGCGATGGCAGAACCGTAATGGATGACTGCGAAACTAAAGTTCTCTGAGGGACGAAGTAGGATAACGGTGGCGGAGAGGGGAGAGGGGAAAGGGAACTCAGAAAAGGGAAACCTTGCTTTCGTAGGGATTTTGGGAGAATGGAATAAGGAAATCCCAAATTAAGTGAATGCTTATACCGACGGGCAAAAGCCTTCGGTATATGATTTATACCGACGGCCAAAAAGCCTTCGGTAATATTCCTTCGGTATACAACGTATTTCTTGTAGTGTTATGATCTAGAAAAACCAATTTTTCTTGTTAGCCCAACCTCATTATAATCCTTGAAAAGTCCTTGTGATGACATTTATGTGTGAGAATGATGTAGTAGATGAAATACAATTTTGTTCTATGTGACATGTAAATAGTAGAGGGAAGGAGTGACCTCTTGAAACACTTGATTGATTGAGTGAAATACCTTATCTGGTGAGGATTGATTCCATGAATTCATGATTACATGTGTGCTTAGTTAATTGATCATTCATAAGAATAACATCTGTTGGAAATTATATGATTATGTGAACACTATGTGAGTTGTAATGAATTGAAGCATGTGTGCATCCTTATTAGATTCCATTGAAAAGTTGAATTGAGTAATTACTTGTTGTGAAAGAATAGGTTTTGAATGTGTTGAACCATTTTGATGATAGGTGGAAGGCTAAGTTTTGTTTTGTTTGCTTGAGGACAAGCAAAGTTCTAAGTTTGGGGTTGTGATAATGGTTACAAAACCGTTATTTTCATACTTGATTTTGATACAAAACACACCCATTCATAAGAGAGTCAAAGGTGGTTTTATGGGTATTATGCTTGGTTTTCCTTGTTTTGACAGGACTTAACGAGAATTGGATGAAGGATAATGAAGTAAGAAGGAATTGGACTCAAGAAAAGATGGAAAAAGGCACAAATGAAGAATCGCACCCAACGATGTAATCCTATTTGAAACTCTCTTATATTGAAATTCTTACTTTATTCATATGCTTTGTTTGTCAATTGTTTGAGTTTTTCCTCCATTATATTCCATGCTTTGTTTAAGACATTATTCAAACGCATAATCTTTGATTCTTTCTATATGGACACGTATAGTTAGGTCTAGACATGAGGGAATTCTCTTGATAGCAATATTACCGAGACATAGGAATAGGAGGATCAATTGCCTAAAGCTTCTGTACAAATGTAATGCATGAATAAATGCTAGGGAGACTAGACATAGTAAACTAGTAATTAGGAGTAGGCTCTTTTCTACAAGACATTGGGATTAGGATAAATTAGAAAGTGGCATGAACCTTGATAACAAAGTCGAATTTAGTAAGAATAGTAAATATTTGAGAGTGGATTAGGACGAAACCGTAAACCCCAACAACACCATTCATCCATATCGTTCAACTGTCAATTGATCAACCTTTGCATGCATGTTTATTTTCAGTTTTGCATTTAAAACTCAAATTGGTATTTATTCAAGTTTTATGATTTCAAAACATCATACGAACGTCTAAGCCTAAGAGTCCTTTGGGAGATGATACTCGGACTTACCGTTTTAATATTATTTGATACGATCTGGTACATTTGCCAGAGCCTTAACATAGGTTGGTTTAGTACTTCTCCATGCCAAGTCCAAATGATATAAGTTCTCATTATACTGAACATGAATAGATGGTCACACATATTGCCTAAGTCTTGAAGTATTTGATTAAGGCAACGAATACAAGGATAAAAATATGTCCCGTTCAAAGAGTTTGCGTTTTGTTCAACATATTGCAAGAACTTTGAAACTCTCTTTACATATTCTTCATCGATGCAATGTACATTCATCCAACTTCAATTCATATTATGGTTGTAACAAACTTTATCAGTCTCAATTTTTTAACTCTCATAAGGTTAGGCTCTACCCATTCAGAAAAATTATTTTTCATAATTTGCTAACACATGCAAAGAAGTCTAATATGATAAATTTCATATGATTTCGACAACATTTCGTATTGGTCTCCGAAATATACAAAATGAGAGTGGTCAGCGATGACCACAATCAAATATGTATCTGGAGAACAATAAAAATAATCTGAACCAAAATTTTTTCAAACTTATCCATAAAATCCAATGTACATGTTATAGCAAATTATGAAAAATAATTTTCTCAAAGTGTCCAATCGTACAATTCCAAATTTAAAACAAACGATTAAAAGATTAATCGTTTGTGTTAAATCTCAAACGGGAACTAAGTTTCACTCAATGATTTCGTACTACAAATATATTCAAAATTTAATCAATAATATATTGCAAAAACTCAATCTAAAAAGTTTACATAACATGACAATCACAAGCACACAAAAATCTTAATCAATCATGCATAACAGACTAAAAATCAGATCTTAAATAATCATATCTCCAATAACCAATAACATTTCAAAACTAAAATTCCTATATCGAATAACTAATAACCAAAAACCAAAACTCAATCGCATATACGAGAACTAATAACCCATAACCAACAAAAAAACTAACCTTCTTTAAGGGGTTGAAAATGGAGTGGAGGGAAATGGAGGAGTAGGAATGCATATTGTAGGTTGCACCTGAGGACAAACATGCACAAAATAACATCCAAAAATCGCCGCCCAAGAACTGAACTAAAAGCCCACAAAAAAACATTTTAATCGGTTCAAATGGAAGATAATTCATCAAAACGTAATGTAATCGGAGTAAAAATGATTTAAAATGGTGCAAATGAGCGAAAACCATACCTGTATATCAATGGCAGAGGAGAGAAACACAAAGGAAGAAGATGAAAAGTGTTCGCATAACTACTGCTCGCTCACTGGTGGGTGAAAAAGCAGGACATAAGATGTCAGCTCCCCTCCTAACCGACGTCATATTGCTTTAAGACGTCGGCCCCCTCCTAGCCGCTGTTTAAAGTATTAAAAAAAATTAATTTTGGTTCTCAAAAGTTAGGGATTTTCGGACTTTTATGACATCCGTGACTGGGGGGCCGACGTCATATTTGAATTTGATGTCGGTGCCCTTAGCCGACGTCTAGTTGTAATGGAACAATGGCTTTTTAGTTGCTTATGCAGGCCATACCACGTCTGACCCCATGTAACTGACGTCTATAATGATGATTTAATTTTAGTTTTGTCACCGATCATTTTTTACATCGTATTTTCTTACGTTAAACGTTAAATAGGTAATGTTATACGCGTTTTTTACACTAGTGAAACCACCTAACCGTGCTAAAAGAAAAAAGTTACAACACTGATTCAATTTTAAGTAATTAAAGATTACAAATTGACATAACATGCGAATGTAAAAGTCCTATTGCCTATGCATTCCAATTCAAATGGGCCATACATAAATATATTCACAATCATAAATTCAGTTTACTCTTGTTAAAAAAATTAGGATTCTAGAAAATGCCCAAGTTGTAATGCGATAGTAGTGAGAAGTAGAACGATCCTTTTTAGCAGGTAGCCTGTTTTTCAGCATTATTAGATAGACTTTTTTCAAACATGCATGCATGCATTTATGTAACTCATATGTTTGAGTAAATTAAAAGTTCTAATTCCAGTTGATTTCATCTTATATACTGAAAGTTCATGAGAAAGGATAGATGTTTATATATAAAGACTTTTTGGGCATATCCTTATTTGTATTCCTCAATGAATTTTGTTTTACTACATGAACTCAAATACAAACAAAAATAAATAAAAATAAACCATGAATAAAATATTAATCAACTTAAATACATGCATTAGCTGAACGAACCAAACTATAATGCAAATTACTTTTCCATTGATACAAAGCATCAAAGTAAGATATATTGTCTTCTACAACTAATTAAATTGTGTAGAGAAAGGTATTTGAGCATATTTTTTTGAAGCTTCCCTATTATCTTCCAGCTTTGTTTTTAACTCTATTCAACTTCCTTACTTTGCAAATGGAAAAAATAAATTGTCAAAAGTGCTACAACATAAAGCTATTTGATCTAGGAAGCAAGCAAAACTTGACACCAAATTCTGATTTATTTACATCGAGATTAGTTAAAGTAGGTCAACATGATAAGAAGTCATGAAATAACATTAACTTTCATTCTAGTTTCACATGCAAGCAAGACAAAACAACAATAAAAAGCACAAAAGGCTTATTTTAGAGCTATGATACACCTGCCCCACGATGCAAATTCTTATGATGCCAATCTAACACGAAGTGGATTCTTCCTCTCCTGGAAAGATCGGCTGGATACCTAAAGGAATGAACAAAACAAAAATTGTTAAAAAAAGTAGGCAACAGAAGTGTCTGTCCATAGCAAGAGGATCAATATAAACAAAACAAGCAAACAAATAGGTAATTATTGCAGTAGAATTTCAATTCTATTGACAAAAATAACTTAATGAATGAACACAAATTCTCTCCTCAAAAATTAAATTTGTTTAGACAACAAAACAAAGACTGAGACATAAACCCTAAGAAAAGGAACTCGGAAGCAAATTCAATAAAATTAAGCACAATAGGTGCAAAATCCCTAAATATATGATACGATGCTTGTTGAGATTGTTGACAACACAATTTCTATATCACTATATTTTTTGATGATGACAACACATTGCTTAATAACATGCATATGTTGTTGCTGCGTTACATGTTCTTATGCTGATTGATTATTATATTTGTTGAACATGTTTATGTACTGTGTTACATGTTCCTATGTTGTTTGATTGATATATATATATATATATATATATATATATATATATATATATATATATATATATATATATATATATATATATATATATGGAACGTGTTTATATGTGCTTTATGTGCTATGTGCAACGCATCATTACATATGTTTTACTGCACATGTTTTAAAGCTGAAAACCACAAGCACTTTCATGATCTTATCATTGTGTGACAAAGCTATAGTACAGTCAACTACATTATTAATGGATTCGACTTTGCTAAAATCTTTGAACAGATTTTGAGAATCAGTGCTCTGTGATATTTTGAGAAGAAAATAATTTTAAAGTGTTTTACTTGTTGAAAGTCGACTATGTGCGCCACACATTCGACTGTATTAGTTTTTTGATTTGAAATTCTATTATGCTTTTGCACTCTAACGACTATATTTTTAAAAGTTAGTTGAGCCTTGATGTCTTGGTCAATTGTATTAAATGTGTTTTATTTTTGGTTGACTGTATGCTACCATTTTGACTAAACTATTATAACTATCATAATCCAGTCGACTGAATTTGTAGCATATTCTGTTTCAGATTGAATTCTTTGATTTAAGAAGCTCCAAGAATTCTCCAAGAAGACGGTGGTGATCTTTCTTGAAAGAGATTTGAAGGGAGATTGTTCTGTGCACACATTGATTGATCATATTCTGTACAAGAAGGTGCATCTGGTTTTATCACGTTGAGGCTTGGCATCCTTGAAGACTGCTGCAATTATTTTTTGGCTTAACATCCGTGAAGACTACTGTTTGGACCTATTGGTGATTACAGGGGTTTGTTCACTTTAAGGATTGTTCAAAGTGGTGTTGGCAGATTGCAGAAGAGGGGATATCTTGCTACAAGTCTTGCTGTTATTGGTGTTGCCTATATTTTGGTTAAGGGTTAGAGAGGAGATTTATATTTTTGACGTGGATGTCTTCTATAAATTCCTTGTAAAAACCACAACCATTATTGTGCATTTGCTTCCTAGGTTGGAAGGACACTGGATGTAGGCATTGTTGACCGAACCAGTATAAACACCAATGTTTGATTTTCTCTATCCCTGCACATTTATTTTAAAATCGACTCTATCTTTAGCATAGTCAACTACGTTTTTCCGCTGCACACAATTTTTCATTACTTGCATTTCAAGAAAGTTCAAAAAGTTTCATACTTTGATTTCAAGATTGCGAAAAGATTTTGTTTTTGATACAACACCAATTCACCCCCCCTCTTGGTGTAAAAACAAAGCCTACCTGTTTTTCAACAATGCTAGCAACTCAGACGCGATGTGAGCCACTTAACACACCTAAACCCAGTGTTGAAGTGGGAAGGTGACAAAGAAAAGGAGTGTTTGAGAAGGATCTCGTTTAGGTTGAAATGAAATACGCACACGAAGATGACATTTATGTTAAAACTGACAGTTCAAACTTAATGCAAAATATGGCAGTTCAACAACCTGTTAAAACCTTTATATTTTGCAAGTAAAATATGGTGGTTCAAAAATCTCCGTATTATCTGTTAAGATATGCCAAATATTCTATCAACGAATATTAGGCAATCAAATATCGTGTTAGTTATAATTTAGATATTATTATAATTTGTGCAAATTTATGCACCTGTCATTCCTTTAATAAATGAAGAATTATCGGGCCGCAATCGGACCACCCATTAATGTCTAGTCCCACACTCGAGATATATATACCTTGGCGTGAGGGGGGTGTGTTGGAAGTCCCACATCGACTAGAGTTAAGGCCAATTCATATTATAAAACTGGGTGCAATCCTCACCTTACAAGCCGGGTTTGTGGGGTTGAGTTAGGCTTAAAGTCCACTTCTAACATGGTATCAGAGCGATCAAATGTGTGTTTGTTGGGTATGGATTAACTCAAAAAGGTTATCGTGCTTATCGTCCACCATCAAAGAAATTTTATATTTCTATGGATGTGACATTTAATGAGCATGGATTTTTTTTATGTTGGTTCTCCACTTCAAGGAGGTAATGAAAGTGAAGTGCATAATCGTGATGTTAGTATGTTTGATTATGAAGATAAATTATTGTGTGAGGATCATTCTACAGGAAGTGAGTCAATCCTAAATATGGACACTTCTATTCTGGATAATATAATGTCTTTTGATCATAACCAACTGGCTCAATCTTCTCCATAGGTTTAGCTTGACTCTCAAAGGTACCTTCTGATCCTATCTCTAATAATATTAATTTAGATGAAATTGATCATGGAATTGATTCTTTTCTTCATGAGACCACCAACACACCAAACACTAAGTCTACTACAGTTCAATATATTCTTCCACCCCGTTCTAACCATGGTCAACCTCTAGCTAAATATGAACCCGACCTCCAAGCCAAAGTTATATATCCCATTAGTAAATATGTGTCATCTCACAGGTTATCTCAGTCATATGCATCATTTGTATCTCAATTATCTTCAATTTCTATTCCTAGTAATATACAGGAAGCTTTGGCAGATCCTAGATGGAATAAAGCAATGGTTGAGGAGATGACGACTTTAGATAAAAACAACACTTGGGATCTTGTGTCCTTACCTAGAGGGAAGAAAACTGTGAGTTGCAAATGAGTCTTTACGATTAAGCATAAAGCTGATGGAACTATTGAGAGGTATAAAGCACGACTTGTGGCTAAAGGTTACACTCAGTCTTATGGTGTAGATTACCAAGAGATGTTCGCACTAGTAGCCAAGCTCAATACTGTATGAATACTTTTGTCGCTAGTTGCAAACAAAGATTGGCCTCTTCTAAAATTTGACGTGAAAAATGCTTTCCTACATGGAGAAATTGTAGAAGAAATTTATATGGATTCTCCACCAGGCAAGACAGATTCAAATGTAATGAAGGTTTGCAAATTAAAGAAGGCTCTATATGGATTAAAACAATCCCAAGAGCATGGTTTGGAAGGTTTACCAAGTTTATAAAGGCTTTTGGCTATAGAGTAAGTAACTCTGATCACACCTTATTTTTTAAGAGAGGAAAAGGAAAAATTACAGCTTTGATTATATATGTAGATGACATGATTGTTACAAGAAATGACCAAGATGAGATTTCTAGTTTACAACAATACCTTGCATCTGAATTTGAGATGAAACAACTTGGAAACCTCAAATATGTTTTGGGTATTGAAGTAGCTAGATCAAAACATGGTATTTTTCTATGCCAAAAAAAATATACATTGATTTACTATCAGAAACTGGGCTGCTTGGGAGTAAACCAGCTGATACAACAATTGAACAAAATCATAAACTCTTTCAATGCTCAAATTCAGCAAGCATAGACAGAGGAAGATACCAAAGGCTGGTAGGAAAATTAATTTATTTGTGCCATACACATCCAGATATCACCTATGCGGTGAATGTTGTTAGTCAATTTATGCATGACCCATGAACGCTTCATATGGATGCTGTTGAAAGGACTTTGAAATATTTGAAGTCCGTGATAACGGTTGAAAAACCGTTATTTTCATGTGCTATTTTAGACCAAATTACTCCCTTTACTGCTTATAATCAGCTTCAAATCAAACAAAACTCAATAAATGAGTCACTCGAGAGTCAAAAGCTGTTTTTAGCGATATTATGCTTTTTTTGCAGCAATTTTGATGGAAGTGAAGAATGGAGGTGAAGATGAAGGCCTAAGACTCAAGATAGAGGAAGAAAATCAAGAAAAGAGGAGTCTAGAAACCGCCCAGCGGCAGAATTGCACCACTGGGCGGCCAAATACGAGGAGTTTGCACCAAGGCAGCGACGCCTGACGATTTTGCGGTAAGAGGCAAACCGCCGGGTGGTGGACCCTTGACGCTGGGCGGTTTTGCGGCAAAGTGGCAAACCACCGGGCGGCATAAGTGTGACGCCGGCCGGTTGCCTGTTGGGCTCATGCCTGTTTTCTGTTGCCCTCCTCAGCTATAAATAGCCATAGTGCGATTTCCAATTCATTCTTTTGACGGAGGAGGGCGGCCAGACCTACTTTTCACTCTCTGGAGAGGATCTCTTGGATGCTTAGGCTCCTTTTCATCGTTTCTAGGGTTTGCTTTCCATATCTTCCATTATTTTCATCTTGGTTCACCATGACAATGGTGAACTAAACCCTTTTGTTTTTGGGGGAACAATGTAATCTTTTGATACTCTCTTTTATTGAAACTCTTGTTTGAATTATATGATTTTCATATGTGTTTATTATCAATTGTTGGATTCTCATACTGTGCTTAAAGCTTTTATCGTTTAACTCATTCGGTAACTGATATTTGCATTTATTGATACGGGGACGTACAGTAATGTCACAAAATGGTGAGATTTTCCTTGGTTAAGCAATACCAACTAGGGATAAGGGGGTAGGACGACCAATTGTATTTGCTTCTGTTTGTAATGCGTTGCTAGTTGCTAGTTGCTAGGGGAGGCTAGGGATAGGAAGCCGGTAATTTTTAATAGGCCCTTTTCACCGAGGGATCGGGATAAGGGGAGGCCAAGAAAGTTTGCATGCAATTAGATAATAAGGCTATTTAAACAAGAGGAGTAAATAAGAGAGAGCGGATTAGATGAAATTGTAAACCCCCAACAACTCCATTTATCCATACTCTTTTCTCGTCAATTGAATCACTCATTGCATGTTTATTTTTCTGTGTTTGCATTCATCACAACAAATAAATTTTCTTTCACAAGTCTTACAATTTTAATTCATACGAACGATAAGGCCTTTTGAGTCTCATGGGAAGAACGATAATGGGTTTTACCATTTTTATTACTTGAAACGGTATGGTACACTTGCCATCACGTTAATAGTCCGGTCCTGGAAAAGGAATTTTGTTCTCAAATAATGTAAACTTAAAGGTAGAAGGGTACACTGATGCAGATTGGGCAGGTTCAAAAGATGATAGAAGATCTACCTCTGGATACTTTACTTTTGTAGGAGGGAATCTTGTTACTTGGAGGAGTAAAAACAACCTGTAGTAGCAAGATCTAGTGCTGAAGCAGAATTCAGAGGCATGACACTAGGTGTATGTGAACTTTTGTGGATTAAAAATGTGCTATCAGATTTAGGCTTTAAACAAAATGAAACTATGGGTTTGTACTGTGACAATACTTTGGCTATAGCAATTGCTGACAATCCTGTGCAATATGATAGAACAAAGCATGTAGAGATTGATAGACATTTCATCAAAGAGAAGCTTGAAGCTAGAATAAATTCATTTCCTTTTATAAGATCAGAATTGGAGTTGGTTGATGTTCTGACCAAAGGTGTCAAGAAGATTGTTTAATGAGTCTCTATTCAAAGTGGGAATGTGTGATATCCATGCACCAACTTGAGTGGGGGTGTTAAGATATGCCAAATATTCTATTAATGGATATTAGACAATCAAATATTGTGTTAGTTATAATTTAGATATTATTATAATTTATGCACTTGTCATTCCTTTAATAGATGAATAATTATAGGATCCTTGTATGTATATATATGGTACTCTACTATTTGAAATAATACATCAGAATTATTGTTTAAACCTTTTAATATTATCATGTAAAAAGCAATGTGTTTGGCGGTAGGAATAAACAAGTTGTATTTCTAAACATCCACAATGAATGAATAAAGAGTCATTATGTATGATGTTTTTCAAATAGTAACACTTAATTCTCTTTCAATACAATAATTGAATTATACATCACCTTTACAAGCTCCATTGAAGAAATACTTTCTTTTCTAAATTCAACTTCCTCATCTACTTTCACAAACCCAAACCCTATCTTACATTCACCAGCCATACTTTATTTTGGAGGACCTCTCAAACAAAATGGTATAAGGCGTCAGAATATTACTTTTCAGACGTTATAGGTTAGTGAATTCATTAAATATTTGGATAAAGGGTTGAAAATTCATTCACTTTATCTTTGCACAAAAGTCTCTTCTCTATTCAAACCCTTCTTGGACGAAGATTTCGACCAATTGGACATATAATCTTTATTTAATTTATACAAAAATGCACGTTGAATAACAATTTTAGGTATGATTTTCTTTAGTTTTGACGGATCGGTTTCGTGTACAGATACTCTTTGGAGCATAGGCATTCTCCTTTCTTCCTCACTGGCGACAACAATTTATTCCCGCGAATCCACCTTCAAGAAGGTTAGTTTCATTTTCATTTTCATTTTTCATGAGTTATTAATTGGTTGAACTTGTTGGTATTTGTTGGAAACATGATGACTTAGTTTCAACACCAAAAGGGGGAGGGGTGAATTGGTGAGGTTCAAAAATCAGAGTCTTTTTAAAATCTTTTTCGCAAAGTATAAAGCTTTACAAAGTTTCTTGAATCACAAGGAATAAGAAGTTTAAGTCTAGCAGAAAAACAAAGTTGACTACACAGAATGTAAAGTCGACTTAAAGTAACGAGTTCAGGGAAAGAGAAAGAACACATAGTTTTTATAATGATTCGGCCCATGCCTACATCCAGTTTCCTTCCACAACCAGGAAGCCATTGCACTATATTATTCAAGGTTTTTACACAAGATTTCTATAAAGACCTCCACCTCAAAAGTATAAACAATCTCTTTAACCCTCTAACTAAAAGTATAGGCAACAACACAAAGATCTACAGCAAGATATCCCGTCTTCCGCAATCTTCAACCCACTTTGAACAATCCTCAAAGTGTACAGAACTCCACAAGTTCTCTTCCTGTAATCCTAATAGGGCAGTCTAATCTTCAATAGATTGATAAAAGTCTTGATCAATATGATGAACACCAGCAGTGCAGAATTTGATCAAACAATAAGCACAAATTTCTTCGTCCTAAAGAAACTCTTCAAAGAAAGATCTCCTTCGTCTTCTTGATGCGTTCTTGGAGCGTTTTCACAAAGATCACAATTTGAAACAACAAATGAAATTGTTAGAACAACCAAAGTCTTTGTGAATTACACAATCACGTTTATTTATAGCTTTTTATGAAACAAACGCTCCTATAGTCGACTTTGCCACTAATGTAATCGACTGTCGTCAGACAGTTATAACAGTTAATACAATTAGCAGCAGTCATCACAACCAAATTGATTACACATTTAATTCAGTTGACTTGCATTTAATGCTTTGAACACAAAATCAAAATATAGCCATTATAGTTCATCAACATTAACAAGATTTCAAAACATTAACTAACTAAGTCGAATTCCCTACTCATGCAGTCGACTTTAACACTTCAAATCAGTTTTGAAAAACTTTTCATTGCAAAATTTCTGACATAAGTGTTTTAGAAATATTGTGCAAAGTCATGAGTTTCAATCGACTTACTTCATAATGAAGTCGACTTAAAACTTGCAGTGTTGCCACACGATATAAGTTCAACAAAGTGCATGTGGTTTTCTTTTCTAAAACATATGTTATGCAATCACAAATGATGTATCAAGTATAAAATCAGTGAATATGCATACATATATGAAAATCAACACAAACATGTTCTTCAAGATTTCATTCACAATAAAGAATTGAACATGTAACACACAACAATACATGTCTTATTAATAATGTGTTGTCATCATAAAAAACCAGAACACTGTGAGATTAAGGTTTAGCTAAACCAGTGCTTCCCTTATCAATAATCTCAACAATCTCCCCGTTTTTTGATGATGCACAACCATGATAATAAGCAACCATGTTTGTTCACAAACAACACATAAAACATATAATGTAATCATACTATATCAAAGCTCATATAAGCAAATTGTAATAGAGCAAGTGATTAATGATTTTATCAATATATCAGAGCAAACAAAATCTATTTCAAAATATTTCATATCAGAAACTGTTCATAAAACATTTACTCTGAATTAACAGTATCAAGCATTCAAATATCAAGTAAATAAGCAATCAAACTTTTCTCCCCCTTTGTGCATTAGCAAAAAAAGTATGCTCTAAGATAATGATATGCTGATAACAGATATATCAGAGATGCATCAATGTAAACAAATTAATCATTCAATGATGCTCCCCCTATCATAAATATTCACATGATAAACAAACTCTCCCCCTAAAATGTAGGCATGTTGATAACGGTTTAAAACACCGTTATTTATTATGTGATTTAGATGCTAAAAGCACCCTTTTTCACTTAGAACCTTGCTTGGACTCATACGTTTTCAATAAAATATGTGAATAAAAGAGTTGAGGTTGATTTGAATGATTTTGTGACCAATTCCCCTTGTTTTGATAGAGATTGAAGTAATACTAGAAGAAGAAGTGAAAAGCCAGGAAGATGGAGCTCAAAAGGGGTCAAAAAGCACCAAGAGAAGGGAAAACGCAAAGCCCGAGCGACAAGGAACGAAAAACAACGTGATCAACATCAGCGCTGGTCGCCCGGGCGGTGGTCCCGACGCTCGAGCGGTGGTCCCCTTACATGAACCTCAAATCTTGCCCAAGCAAGCTCCCTGCGACGCTTGGGCGATACATCACTTGGATCGGGCCCTATTTCTTCTCTGTTTTGATTTTTTTGGACCGGGCCGCACTCTGGGACGCGTCTGACACTATTTAAAGGACCCTAGGGCTCTAGGTTTTGCATCCCTGGCAAAGAAGAGCATAGCAATACACTCTTAGCCAATTCTTAGTCTTCCATTCGTTTCTTTTCTTCCATTGTTCATAGAGTTCCCCAATGCCTATAGGGAACTAATTTCTATTTGTTGTTGGGGAATGATGTAACCTTGTAAACTCTCATTTATTTGAATTGATTCTTCATTTCATATGCTTTTTCATTAATTGTTAGGGTAATTCATCTGTTCTTATTGCTTTCTTATACAATAGCATGATCTGTGAGTTGCATGAGTGCCAACAGGTTCCTTTCAATTCAGGTCCTTGTTGAATTACTCCTAAGGGTTATATTGCTCAGGAATGAGGGTATGAGTCTTAGTCGTCTTAACCTCTTGATCTTCACATCTTTTTACCAGGAATGCTAGGAATTGTATGAACTGGTAATTAGGGACAAACTTATTTACCGAGGGATCGGGTTTAAGTGTTTTAGTGAGGGACGTTAGCATTAATGAATAAAGAAGAATTCTTATATACATGAGAGGGAACTTGGTGAAGTCTAACTCTACAACATATCCATCTCATATTAATCAACCTTCGCTCATCTCTATGCTCTCTTGCTACTGATCAAATTTATTTTGCTTTATTTTATTATTTGTGCAATATAAACCCATGATCTCTTTTCTTCTAAGTCTTAATTAATCTTGTTTTCACACAATTGTTAAGCGCCAAGAGTCCTCTGGGATACAATACTTGGTCTTACCATTTTATATTACTTGTTTGACTCGGTACACTTGTCGATTTGCCTTAACACATGTGAAAAATCTGTACAATTATGTAATGCTTCCCTGTCATTATGCATGATTTAAAATCAAAACCCAGATGCACAATGCAGTTTTCACAAGTATCAGAGCATATAAGAGTCTGTATAAATTTGTATCAAAATCAGAATTGCAAACAATTCAATTAATCATAAATACAATCATCAACAATCTCACAATATATTCTCACATATATGTCAATCAAATGGAAACAGAGATATATTGAAGATAAACTATATAAAATGATCAAACAACAGAATAATCAATTTCCAATAAATGGAATTTATAACCCTTGTAAGTGATAGTCGATTGATCCATTGTTCAAGTCGATTTCATTGCTCTTCATTGAGTAGTGACTCTAGTAGTAAGTTCAGAAGCAATGTTTCCTGCAAAACCTTTCATGATCTTTTGAAGATCAAGTAATTTAGAATCACAATAATGAAAGAAATTATACAGTTAAGAAGTGAGTGTGCACAAGAATCAATGTAATAGTAAACATGTGCATAATCAACTTGAACAGCCACTTAGTCGTTTTAAGATTCATTTTATACTACTATCATTTAGAATTCCCAGTTCATTTCGAATAGTAAATAATATTTCCCTGTTTAAAGGTTTTGTAAAAATATCAGCCCATTGACGTAAGGTATCCACATATTCGATCTTAATTTCACCCTTGAGGATGTGATTGCGTATGAAGTGATGCCTTATATCAATATGCTTGGTTTTTGAATGAAGAACAAGATTTTTTGTCAAATTAATAGCACTAGTATTGTCACATTTTAAGGGAATATTATTTAATGTAATACCATAATCTTCTAATTGACTTTTAATCCAAAGAGACTGTGAACAACAGCTCCCAACTGCTATTTACTCAGCTTCTGTGGTGGATAACGCCACACAAGCTTGTTTCTTTGAATGCCAAGAGACCAAAGAAGATCCAAGTAAATGACAAGTGCCACCAGTGCTCTTCTTATCTAGCTTACAGCCTCTAAACTCATAATCACTATAACCTTCTAGAAAAACATTTTTTCCATTTGGATACCATAGTCCGAGACCTTTGGTTCCCTTAAGGTATTTTAAAATTCTTTTAACAGCAGTTAAATGTGATTCTTTAGGAGAAAACTGAAATCTAGTACAAAGACACACACTATGCATTATGTTAGGTCTACTAGTAGTTAGATATAGTGATTATCTTATCATACCTCTATACATTTTTTGATCAACAGTTTTCCCAGCTTCATCAAGATCTAAGTAGCAATTTGTTGCCATAGGAGTTGCAGCTTCTTTGCAATCCAGCATCTTGAATTTCTTCAACAGATCAGTGCAATACTTAGATTGGTGGATGAAGATTCCATTTTTGGCTTGCTTGACTTGAAGACCAAGAAAATAAGTCATCTCTCCCATCATAGACATTTTGAACTCATCCTACATAATCTTAGAAAATTCTTTTCATAACACAGAATTAGTTGATCCAAAGATAATATCATCAACATAAATTTGAACATATAGTTTGTCTTTGTTTAAATTTCTTATAAACAAGGTTTAGTCTACTTTACCCCTTGAGAAACCTTTCTTTATAAGAAACGCACTCAAGTGCTTATACCAAGATCTTGGCGCTTGCTTCAATCCGTATAAAGCTTTTCTTAGCTTGAAGACATGGTCAGGATGTTCAAAATCCTAAAATCCAGGTGGTTACTCCACATATACTTCCTCCTTAATATATCCTGTTAAGATTGTTAACAAGGGAAGCATTGATTTAGCTAACCTTAATCTCACAGTGCTCTAGTCACTCTAGTTTTTTATGATGACAACATATTATTAATAACACATGTATTGTTATGTTTTACATGTTCTATTCCTCATTATGGATGATATCTTATTGAACATGTTTGTGTTGATGTTGATATATGAATGCACACTCACTGAGCTTATATCTAATACATCATTTAATGACTGCATTACATATGTTTTGAAGAGAAAACCACATGCACGTTTATGAACTTATATTGTGTGGCATAACTGCAAGTTTTAAGTCGACTTCATTATGAAGAAATTCGATTAAAACTCGTGACTATGCACAGATTTTCAAAAGCAGTGCTATGTGTGATTTTGCATTGAAAAGATTTTCAAATTATGCTGAAGGGCCTAAGTCGACTACATGCGCAGTGGATCTGACTTAGTTAGTTATTTGATTTGAAATTTTGTTATGCTTTTGTACAATAACAACTATATTTTAACTACTGGTCAAAGCTGTTATTGTTTGTCAACTGTATTAATTGAAAAATAAATTTGGCTGTTGTTGACTGCTATTATTTGACTTAACTGTTATAACTATCTTATGACAATCGACTTTATTAGTAGACTAGTCGACTACAGGAGCATCTGATTTATATAAAACTATAAATATACGTGACTCAGTTGATCACGAGGACTTTGGATATTCTAAACACTTTCAGTTTGATTTACAGATAGTGATCTCTGAGAATTTGCTCCAAGAACTCATCAAGAAGACCGTGGTGATCTATCTTTGAGGAGGTTCTTTGAAGGAGACATGTATTAAGCTTATTGTTTGATCAGATTTTGCACAGCTGGTGTATTCTTATTGATCAAGACTGCCTTCAATTTACTGAATATTGGTTTTTCTATTTGTGATTACAGGGGGTTGACTCGTGGAGTCTATACACTTTGAGGATTGTTCAAAGTGGGTTAAAGATTGCAGAAGAGGAGATATCTTGCTGCAGATCTTTGTTATGTGTGCTGCCTATATTTTGGTTAGAGGGTTAGAGAAGTGTTTTATATTTTTGACGTGGAGGTCTCTATAAAAGCCTTGTTGTAAATACCTTTACCATTATAGTGCATTTGCTTCCGGATTGTGGAAGGACACTGGATGTAGGCATTGAGGCCAAACCAGTATAAAAATTTGTGTGTGATTTCTCTATCTTTACACTTTTACATTCAGTCGACTTACTTATTTACGTAGTCTATTTTGTATTTTTGTTGCACTTAGAATTTTCATTCCTTGTGATTCAAGAAACTTTGTAAAGTTTTACACTTTGTGAAAAAGATTTCAAAAAGACTCTGATTTTGAAACCTCACCAATTCATCCCCCTTCTCTTGGTGTTGAAACGAAGCCAACTTGTTTTTCAACAATTGGCACGAGAGCTGGTTTTCATAATTATCCTCTGGTGCATCTACAAATAGACCACCGCTGTTTGCTGGTGAAAATTATCCTTTTTGGAAAATTAGAATGCAAATCTTTCTTGAATCCGTGAATAGAGGAATTTAGGATGCAACTTTGAATGGTTGTTTTGAGCCTACTCATATTATTGATGGAAAAATTGTTTGGAAAAATTTTTCTGACTGGTCTCAAGAAGAGAACAGGAAAGCACAATATGATGTCAAAGCTAGAAATATCATTGCCTCTGCATTAACTGTTGATGAATTTTTCAAGATATCTCAATACAAATCTGCTAAGGAGATGTGAGATGTCTTGGAAGTCAATCATGAAGGGATTGATGAAATCAAGAAAGCAAGGAAGAATTCTTTGATTCAAGAGTATGAACTTTTCAGGATGAAGGCTAGTGAAACAGTCTATGAAGTCAAGAAAATTTAGTCGACTTATGAAAAATAACTGTCAACTTACTAACCATGCAGGTCATAGCAAAGCCAAGAAAGCTTTCAGGTCAAGTGTTGTACAATGTTACGAATGTGGATATGAGGGACATATCAAACCTGATTGTCTAGACCGGAAACGGAAGCAGAAAGCCAACAGAAAGTTTCCTCAAGACAAGAGTAGAAAGTAGAAAGGAGCTTATAGAGCTTGGGAAAACAGTGACTCTGATACTTCAAGTGATGAAGATGTTGAGCGTGATGAAGAGTCAAACATCTGTTATATCGCTGGAGCATCATTGGCTGACTATGATAGTGACATGGAGTTTGAACAAGAACCGATTGAAGTCAAATATAACCTACTGTTGGATGCATTCAAGGATATTCATGTTGAAGCTGTGCGCCTCCAGTATAAGGTTAATTGACTTAACTCTAATAGAAAGGATTATGAATATAAAATTAATAATCTTGTCAGTGATTATGAAAAGTTACATAAAGAGTTAGATGAAGCGTTATTGTCTGGTAAGGAAGCTAAAATTCAGACTATTACAGTAGAGAAAGAATGTGTTAATTGTCCTACTTATGTAAAACAAATAGATTACTTGACTAACACGCTAGCCAAATTTACATAGGGTAGAGAAAATTTGAATGTTGTATTAAATTCTACTGGCAGAGTTATTAACAAACAAGGCATTGGTTATAAAGCTAATTCTAATAGGTTCATTATAGGAAAATTCTCTAATTTAAGCAAACCTGCTAAACATGCTTGCTTTTATTGTAATAGTATTGGCCATACTGTTAGAAATTGCTATTATAGAAGAGTTGGAGTTCCTAAGGGATTATATGTGAGGATACCTAAGGAGCATCTGGCCTAAACTAACAATCAAGGACCCAATTTCAAATGGATACCTGCAACAAAAACTTAAATTGTTTTGCAGGAATTTCAAACAAGTGCAATGAGAAGTCAAGGTTGAACTACAATGGCTATGCAAACATCTTGAGTTTCTACAATTGGAAACATGTATTAGCTTACTGCATCATGCAATAAATAATTGATTGATTGTTGATTGTATGATTGATTGGCTGAATGATTTGTATGAAAAATGGGTTTTCACGATTTTTAGTCAACTCGATTATGGGCTTAGTCGATTTTGTGTCTCTGTATGTGTGTACCCTGTTTCGAAATCTATATATTATACAATAGTTAACTTTGATTCTACTTAAATCGACTTCATGTCTTTGTTTTGGGCTTTATAAAATTTAAAAATTCAAAGTGGGTCATTTCTGAGTTTGGTCTTTCGCGTCATTTTTGGTCGATCCTGTTTGAGTTGTACTTTATTCTTGACACCAGCACACACACTATTTGTGTATTTCCAATGATCCTTGACTAAATTTTGTGCATCCTGAGTGTCTCTGGAAATGGCCTCTTCATCTTATCTCTCAAGAAAGGGAAAAGCAAATTGCATGGCAATTGTTAGGGAAGCTAATGTGAATGGTGGATAAGCGATGACGACTCTCGAGTGAGATTTATTGATGGGAGCCCTAAAGTTGTTGTCTCACCAAGGTACCTTGACTTGAGATTATTTGGAAGGGAAAATTTTAAATTTCCTGAATGGATTGAGACTCAAAATTTGTCGACTTTGTTGTAAACGAATGGAGAATGGTACCCTGCTCTTGTTAGAGTGTTCTATCTGTTGAGATTGTTGACAACACAAACTCTATATCAAACTGGTTTTTGGTGATGACAACACAATGCTTAATAACAGTACATAAGTTCCAGTATTACATGTTCAGCAGATATACCAAACTGTTATGAAAAATGCCTTTTGTTGAACATGTCTTGTTATTTTGTAATGGGTGTTCCTATGAATGATTATGTGTTATATGCTTGGAACATGCTTGTATTGAAATGTGTGATAAAATGATTTTGAGTATTTCTGCACATTTCTAAAGAAAAGATCACAAGCACTTTTATGAACTTATATTTGTTGTGACAAAGGTCTAGTTCAGTCGAATACACTGGTAATGGATTTGATTATACTAAAATCTTTGCACAGATGTTGTGAGCATGTGCTTAATGAGATTTTGAGATGAAAAGAGTTTCAAAGTGTTTTTCAAAGTGTCAGTCGATAGTGTGGAACACCTATTCGACTGTACTGCTGTTATTTTTGGAATTCTGTTATGCCTACTTGCTCCAACGGCTATATTTTTAAAAGTTAGTTAGGATTGACTGATTGGGTCAACTGTCATGAATGTGCATTGATTTGGTTGACTGAGGAGCCTTTGTGTTGACTGTCTATTATAACTGTTTTAATACAGTCGACTGTATTAGTAGGCTATTCGACTGAGAATGACAAGAAAACTATAAATAGCCAGAGCACAAATTTCTCTGTAAGACTTTTGTGATCTAACACTTTCATTATCCTGTTTCAGAGAAAGTTCTCAGTTTTGGAAGCTCCAAGAATTCTCAAAGAAGACCGTGGTGATCTTTCTTGAGAGAGAATCAGATTGAGGAGTCAATTGCTCACACTGTTTGATCAACATTTGCACAAAGAAGGTGCTTCTGGTTTGATCTTGATAGCCTTGGCATCCTGTGAAGACTGTTGTACTTGACTGAAGGCTTGGCAACCTGTGAAGTCTGCTGTGATAAGCTTGGAAAAATGTGAAGTGTGTTGTGATAGGCTTGACATCCTGTGAAGAGTGCTGGTTACACGTTGAGGATTGTTCGACATGGGTTCAGATTGCAGAAGAGGGGATTCTTGCTGCAATTATGGTTTTGTTTGTGCAACTATATTTGGTTTTGGGTTAGAGCGGAGATTTATATTTTTGCGTGGTGCTTCTATAAATTCCTTGTTGTAAAAACTGCAACCATTATAGTGCATTTGCTTCCAAGGTTGGAAGGACACTGGATGTAGGCATTGTTGGCCGAACCAGTATAAAAACCAGTGTTTGATTTTCTCTATCCCTGCACTTTTTATTTCAGTTGACTTTAATTGTTTTACAGTCAACTACATTTTTCCGCTGCATTGAATTTTTCATTACTTCCATTTCAAGGAAAGATCAAAAGCTTTGAATTTTCATACCAAGATTGCGAAAAGATTTTGTTTTTGAACTAACACCAATTCACCCCCCATCTTGGTGTAAAACGAAGCCAACCTGTTTCCTAACATCTCGGGCACCCACTGTCTAAGTACCACGTGGAGTGATAACGGTCTAAAAACCTTTATTTTCATGCTTGAATTTGATATCAAAACACACCCTTTGTAGCTTAAAGTGAGTTTAAAATCAAATGAAACTCTTAAGTTGTGTCACATGAGAGTCAAAAGCTGTTTTTAGAGATATTATGCTTGTTTTGCATTGTTTTGCAGGGTTTTTGATGAGAATTGAAGATGGAAGTGAAGTAGGAAGGTCATAGACTCAAGAATGAAGGAGAAAAAGGAATAAAAGAAGAGTCTATGGACCGCTCAAGCGTCAAATTCCAACGTTGAGCGTCCTAATTCGAGGTGGAGCTACTGTTTGGCACTCAGGCGATGACGCTGAGCGGCCAGAACGGCAAGAGGCAAACCGCTCAGCTGTCCATTTTGGCGCCTGGGCGGTGGTGCGACTTGAGGCAAACCGTTGAGTGGCCAAATATGGCACCTGGGCGGTTGTCTGTTTTTGTATTTTGGATTCTGAGATCTTTCTATTATCTTTTTGGCTTATATATAGCGCCAGTGCAAATCCAAATGTATTCTTTTTGGCAGAGAGAAACGTCCACAACAGCTCTACACACCTAGGAGGAGATTTCTTGGATGCTTAGGCTCCACTTTATCAAATCTAGGGTTTGCTTTTTCATTCTTCCATTATATTTCATCTAGTTTCACCATGATTATGGTGAACTAAACCCTAGGTTGTTGGGGAACAATGTAATCTTTTGAAACTCTCATAT
The DNA here is from genome assembly GCA_036885675.1 of Vigna mungo. Taxonomy (NCBI): domain Eukaryota; kingdom Viridiplantae; phylum Streptophyta; class Magnoliopsida; order Fabales; family Fabaceae; genus Vigna; species Vigna mungo. The sequence goes on from CP144700.1 coordinate 36,796,199, forward strand.
ATCCAAATTCTTATTTATTTTATATGCTTGCATATGCTTGATTTATCAATTGTTGGGTTCTTTACCAGCATTTAATGCTTTTACCATTTAACTCATTCGGTAGATGTTGTTTGTCCTTATTGATACAGGGACGTACAATAATGTCATGAACTGGGAAGAATTCCTTGATTATGCTAATACATCCTAGGGATAGGGGTAGGACAATCAATTGTATTTTGCTTTCGCTTATTATGCATTATTAATTACTAGGGGAGGCTAGGGATAGCAAACCGGTAATTAATAATAGGCTCTTTTCACCAAGGGATTAGGTCAAGGGTAGACTAAGAAATTTTGCATGACAATATGATAAATAAGCAAAGTAAATAGGAAGAGTAGATATATGAGGGTGGATAAGATGAAATTGTAAACCCCAATAACTCCATTCATCCATAGTTTCTTTTAGCCAATTGAATCACTGCATTTGCATGTTTACTTTTGCACTTAACAACTAAAATTAATTTCTTTTCTCAAGTCTTATGCGATTAGTTTACATGAAAGATTAGGCCTTAGAGTCCTTTGGGAAGAACGATATTGGGTTTACCAATTATATTACTTGATACAATCTGGTACACTTGCCAGGGTCTTAACATGGAGCTTTTTGTTTCTTGTTTGAGGTATGCTTCTGCAACTTTTGACTTTGTCATCATAATAAGATCATTTTCAGATGCGGTCTTCTTCTTATCACTTTGACTCTTTTGGCTATTCTTTTCATTGAGAAATCTTGTAAATCTATCAGCAATCAAATCGATTCTTTGTGATCCAAGACCAGATTTACCATCATAAGTTGTCTTGTCTTGTAAGATTCTTGTTTCAAAGGATTCATAAAACCCATTAGTAATAGAATTTGATTTTGCATTGCAAGTAGCTGAAATCAATTCAAGTGCGGATTCACATATCCTTCTTGTTTGAGAAACAAAAGTCATTCCCAGGAATATAGTCGATTCAAAGAAAATAGAAGTCGAATAGTTTTTCAAATATCTTATGAAAACCATCTTTGGTTCCAATTGTTGGAAACAGGATGGCTTAGTTTCAACACCAAGAGGGGGGTGAATTGGTGAGGTTCAAAAATCAAAGTCTTTTTAAAATGTTTCTCTTAAAGTATAAAACTTTACAAAGTTTCTTGAATCACAAGGAATAAGAAGTTTAAGTGCAGCGGAAAAATAAAGTTGACTACGCAGAATGTAAAGTCGACTTAAAGTAAAGAGTTCAGGGAAAGAGAAAGCAAACACAAAGTTTTTATACTGGTTTGGCCCAATGCCTACAGCCAGTGTCCTTCCACAACCAGGAAGCCAATGCACTATATTAGTCAAGGTTTTTACACAAGATTTCTATAGAGACCTCCACGTCAAAAGTATAGACAATCTCTCTAATCCTCTAACTAAAAGTATAGGCAGCAACACAAAGTCTGCCGCAAGATATCCCTTCTTCTGCAATCTTCAACCCACTTTGAACAATCCTCAAAGTGTACAGAACTCCACAAGTTCTCTTCCTGTAATCCAAACATGGCAGTCCAATCTTCAATAGATTGATAAAAGTCTTGATCAATATGATGAACACCAGTAGTGCAGAATTTGATCAAACAGTAAGCACAAAATTTCTTCGTCCTAAAGAAACTCTTCAAAGAAAGAACTCCTCTGTCTTCTTGATGAGTTCTTGGCGCATTTTCACAAATATCACAATCTGAAACAGCAAATGAAATTGTTAGACCAACCAAAGTCTTTGTGACTTACAGAATCACATTTATTTATAGTTTTCTATGAAATAGACGCTTCTGTAGTCGACTTTTCCACTAATGTAGTCGACTGTCAGCAGACAGTTAAAACAGTTAAAACAATTAGCAGCAGTCATAACAACCAATTATAGTTCACCAGCATTAACAAAATTTCAAAACGTTAACTAACTAAGTCGAATTCCCAGCGCATGCAGTCGACTTTAACAGTTCAAATCAGTTTTGAAAAAAATTTTCATTGCAAAATTAGTCACACCAATGTTTTAGAAAATCTGTGCAAAGTCACGAGTTTTAATCGACTTACTTCATAATGAAGTCGACTTAAAACTTGCAGTTTTGCCACGCAATATAAGTTCATCAAAGTGCATGTGGTTTTCTTTTCTGAAACATATGTTATGCAATCACAAATGATGTATCAAGTATAAAATCAGTGAATATGCATATATATATGAAAATCAACACAAACATGTTCTTCAAGATTTCATTCACAATAAAGAATTGAACATGTAACACACAACAATACATGTGTTATTAATAATGTGTTTTCATCATCAAAACCCAGAGCACTATGAGATTAAGGTTTAGCTAAACCAGTGTTTCCCTTATAAACAATCTCAACAATATGGGTTTTGTTGAACTTGCTTGTTGTTCATACACCATTTACATTACTTAGGGTAAAACTGAGAGTATATTCAAAACAACTGCAAAAGCCTGAAAATTTGTTCAAAGCTCCAAAATATCATGACAAGCCCGCACAAAAAATATTATATCAAAATTCAAATTCTAAGTATGTGAAATATTTTGTAAAGTTTGGAAAAAGAATTGGCGAAAAATAAAAAATAGTCTTGTTTTGAAAATCTAGAAGAAACAGTCGGCTACGTGGGTTGTCACGTGATTGAAATTTTTTTTTCTACCCCAAATCAATATATAATATTGTCAAATCGACAACCCGAAGCATATATTATGTTTGTTTAAAGATTTATTGCAATTGACTTTCCAAATAATTTTTATGCTTCACAAGTACCCAAAGTAAGGGTTCTAGGATTTTTTTCGCTGAAATAGGGGTTCTACAGAGTGGTCATAAAAAAAATCAACCAAAAAAAATATCCATAGCTATTAAAACCAAGAATCATACAAGTTAATAGTCAATATACACTACTATTCACTATAACATCATTCAAAATAAAAAATAGTCTTGTTTTGAAAATCTAGAAGAAACAGTCGGCTACGTGGGTTGCCACGTGATTGAAATTTTTTTTTCTACCCCAAATCAATATATAATATTGTCAAATCGACAACCCGAAGCATATATTATGTTTGTTTAAAGATTTATTGCAATTGACTTTCCAAATAATTTTTATGCTTCACAAGTACCCAAAGTAAGGGTTCTAGGATTTTTTTCACTGAAATAGGGGTTCTACAGAGTGGTCATAAAAAAAATCAACCAAAAAAAATATCCATAGCTATTAAAACCAAGAATCATACAAGTTAATAGTCAATATACACTACTATTCACTATAACATCATTCACATGTGATAACTTTTGTTTATTGTTCATAATGCATAGTTCATGTTGTATAAAATGGCAAAAACTGGATTATAATTGTTGGTTTTCTACTTTTTCAAGTCTCGAAGAGTTGAAAAATCGATCACTATTAATTAAAAAAAACAAAGGAGTTGATTCATGTTAAAATATGACAAAAGTGTTAATTAAGGTAAAAAAGACCACGTGATGTATCAATGATATGCTACTGTTAACGGGATGGCAAGTGTACCATATCGTTTCAAGTAATATAAATGGTATAACCCATTATCGTTCTTCCCATGAGACTCGAAAGGCCTTATCGTTCGTGTGAATGAAAATCGAAAGACTTGTGAAAGAAAAATTAATAATTGTGGTGAATGCAAAGACAAAAAAAATAAACATGCAATGTGCTGATTCAATTGACTAGAAAAGAGTATGAATTAATGGAGTTGTTGGGGGTTTACAATTCCTAATCAAACAATTTCATGCATAAAAAGTGAAAACCCTAATTGGTCATGTTCCTAAGCATGTTCTTCATCAAATCCCAAAATTAGAAACTAGAAATGAAATTGCACAACTTACTTGAGTGGAGATATGAAATGCTTTCAAGAATTTCTTCAATTGATGATGCAAAACCTCCTAATGCACAACTCTCACCAAAAACCCCCAAATTGTGGACAAGAAAATAGGTTTTTCTGAGTGGGTGGTAGGAAAATGTGGGAAAACTCTTTGGGATTCCTTCTGAAGGTGCAAATTGGGTGCTACACTCCAAGAAGACCGCTGGGCGAAATGCAAGGAAGAAGAATAAAGTGCAGAATACCCAAAACCGCCCAGCTTTAAAGGGCTCGGTTTGGGTTTTCTTCTCCCTCTTTTGAATTTCTTTTTGCGTGTTTCTTTCCTGTAGCACCTGATTTTTGCCTTCAGTTTTTCACTTACAAAACTTCCCCCACTCAGATGTACATGCAAGCTAATAATGTATACAGAGAGTTTGAAAACAAATAAACAAACAAACCAACAAACAAATAACTGGGCTGCCTCCCAGGTAGCGCTTGTTTAATGTCACGAGCCTGACCCAAACCTGTTCAACACTCATAAGTGAGTGTACCTTCCTGGTATCCTTCAATAGATACTTAAAAGTTAGCATCCCTCAGTAGATGCTACCCAAAGATTGTTCAACTAAACAACTATTTACAACAATTTAAATAAATCTAATAAAAAAAATGCTCTACAGTAGTTGGGATGACCCCAACAAACACCCATCAATAGGTGTTCAATTGCTTCTCGCTTGATATTCTTTTCTTCCTCTTCTTCCTGCTGAATTTCTTCACAAAATTGAGAACACCAAGCACATGTTTCCATGTATCAATCATAGGAACTTCAATCTCCAATTTCTTGAGGATTTCTATAAAGCACTTAAACTTCTTTTCTTTCCCATGATATTTCTTTTGATGAGGAAGAGGTTTTGCATCTGATCTTTTCTTCTTTTCTCTCTTCCTCTTTTTCCTTTGATGAGGAAGAGGTTTTTCATATAATATTTTCTTCTTTCCCTTCTTCCTTTTTTTCTCAGTCTTCTCCTTCAACTTTCTCTTTTTATTTTTCCATGATTTCTTCTTTTTTTTTCACATATTTTCTATTTTTTTCTTTTCTTTCAACCACTTCTTCTTCTTTCTCCTCATTTTTCTCTCCCTCACTCAACTTATCATTTTCAAAGATGGTTACTTGATATTCCTCTTTAGGATCAACTTCAGTGTTACCCCCAATAATACCTACAGACTTCAATGTTTTTGTTATCTCATCTTCCTCTATCTTCTCTTCATCAATAGCCTCCTCTCTAGGGTCAACTTCAGTATTACTCCCAATAATACCCAGAGACTTCAATACTTTTGTTATCTCATCTTCCTCTATCTTCTCTTCATCAATAACCTTGTCGTCCTTAAAGATAATGGCTTGACATTCTTCTCTAGGATTGATTTCAGTATTAACTCCAATAATGCCCAGAGAAATCAATGCATTTGTTATCTCATCTTCGTCTATCTTCTCTTCATCAATAACCTCGTCATCCTCAAAGATAGTACATTGACATTCTTTTCTAGGGTCAACTTTAGTATTAACCCCAATAATGCCCAGAGACCTTAATGCATAAGAGATTTGTTCATCCTGTAAACGTTGTTCAGCTTCCCACAACGTTTCTTTTTTTAAAGAGGGTTGTTGCCCTTTTTGATCCATGTATGAGTGAGGTTCCCACCAGTGATCGAAATTATTTTGGTAGGATTGAGTGCCCATATAATCAAATGCCTGTCCAAACTGCATTCTGCAAATGTTAGGCACAAAATCCTAGAAAACATTTATTAGAACAAAAATAAAAACAAACATAAAATCAAGTCAAACTCAATCAATGCACACTACTTGAAAAAGTTAAACCTTGAGTCCCCGGCAGCGGCGCCAAAAACTTGTTAACGGGATGGCAAGTGTACCATATCGTTTCAAGTAATATAAATGGTATAACCCATTATCGTTCTTCCCATGATACTCGAAAGGCCTTATCGTTCGTGTGAATCAAAATCGTAAGACTTGTGAAAGAAAAATTAATAATTATGGTGAATGCAAAGACAAAAAAAATAAACATGCAATGTGCTGATTCAATTGACTAGAAAAATGTATGAATTAATGGAGTTGTTGGGGGTTTACAATTTCATCTAATCCTCTCTCTCGTATTTACTCCTCTTGTTTAAATTGCTTTATTATCTAATTGTTATGCAAACTTTCTTGGCCTCCTCTTAACCCGATCCCTCAGCGAAAATGGCCTATTACTAATTACTAGCTTGCTGTCCCTAGCCTCCCCTAGCAACTAGCAACGCATTACAAACAGAAGCAGAAACAATTGGTCGTCCTACCCCCTTATCCCTAGGTGGTATTGCTTAACCAAGGAATTACTCACCAGTTCATGACATTACTGTACGTCCCCGTATCAATAAAGGCAAATAAGAGTTACCGAATGAGTTAAATGATAAAAGCTTTAAGCACAGATGAGAACTCAACAATTGATAATAAACGCATATGAAAATCATATAATTAAACAAGAGTTTCAATAAAAGAGAGTATCAAAAGATTACATTGTTCCCCCAACAATAAGAGGGTTTAGTTCACCATTGTCATGGTGAACCAAGATGAAAATAATGGAAGATATGGAAAGCAAACCCTAGAAAAGATCACTACTACAAAAAAGTGCATAGATAACGCTTTTTTTTATCATAGATAGCGCTTTTTAAGAGCTATCTATGGAAGCACTATCTATTAATAGATAGCGCTTCTAAAAAAAGCGAATAAGCGTTATCTATTGGTGTCTGACAATAGATAGCGCTTGTTTAAATAAACGCTATCTATTGTCTGACAGGAATAGATAGCGCTTATTTAAAAGAGCGCTATCTATTGACCTAAATTTTTTAAAAAAATAATAATTTTTTAATAAAATATTTAAAATATATATATATATATATATAAATACATTAAGAAAAACATTTTTATTAAATGGTTGAAACAACACTAACACTTTCCTAGTCAAACTCGTCCGGTCCTACCAGATCTTTGTCTAGTAAAGACCCTGGATATTTGAGTCGCAACTAGAATTTCAATATCAGAAATCTGTTAGACAGAGTGAAAAAAAGAGTGAAGGGATAAAATTACTAAGGTGACAGCTAGAATCATTCTAATAAACTGGAATAATTAAAAAAATACATAATTAAATTTAATTTAAAACTCATATATAAAATACCATGACTAGGAAACTATCAATCCAATAAATATTGAAAATTTTAGTTTTAAATTCTTCATAAACCAACAACTTGTATAAAATTTAAAAAAGGACAATAAGTGACAAAAATTGATGAAACTTCTCTAACATTTTGAGAAAATACAAGTGACCATGTAGAAAATGAGGATAATGCCTATGTAGTGGAACAATGTTAGCTAAAAACTGGAAAGCAAAAAAGAAACTTGAATAGAAGTAAAGATAGACCCAATGTTACATTTATAAATCAAACAAGAAATAATCATTACAGAGCTCATTACTGTATCTCTTCAATAGAAATAACAAAATGTGTTATTTAGAAAACACACTGTCAACAACATAGACAATTCCCTGCATGATTAGAAAAATACGAAATAAGGAAGAGGATTCATCTAAACCGTAGACATAATTAAACTTATTGTGAATGGGATGTTACCTCTAATGTAAGTGATGTTTCTGCTATATTAGTAGAAATTACTACTTTCCTCTTTCCACAAGGAGATGGAGAAAACACTAACTCCTGAGAGAATGTAAAACAAATATTACCACATTAACATTAAAATAAATATACAATAAAACACACTGATAATTATGCACTCTTATTTTACATTATTAAGTATTTAATTTTTTCCATAATATTGTATCTCTACTTCATAAATAAAAGTACTTGTTGTGTATATAGATCCCACAATTACAAGCAGTATTCTCTATATGGTATCAGATTATTAAGTATTCAATTTTTCCATAATATTGTATCTCTACTTCATAAATAAAAATACTTGTTGTGTATACAGATCCCACAATTACAAGTAGTATTCTCTATATGGTATTAGATTTTTTGTGTTATTTCCCTTCCTTTTATCTTTACTTTACGTAACACATTCAATTCAACAAAGTCACAAACATAGTGTGTTGCATAATACACGTTCACATAATATTACTCATACACATGTTCAAAAACGTCAACTATATCAATAAGAGAAAGTGTCTGAAACTCTGTAATGTTACTATATAAATTAATAATTCAGTATTAATTTAGTTAGTTTAAATAAAATATTTAATAATCCTAATGTTACTAACATACTATATATTATTATCTTATAACTTACTTGATTTCAGTTGGAAATACCTCATAGACTTAACCCATTTTATAGATCAAGGATAAAACTAAGAACATGCCATCCGAGGTCCCTTAGATTAAGCTGCAAAAAGGGAAAGAGGAATTATAAGTCCGAAAGAATTACATCAGATATAATCAGCTTTATAGGATAGAAGACATTAAGCAAAGAAAACAACCTTCAGCAATAGTAATCCTACAACGAATATTTCTTTTAACTACATTTTCATCAAATATAGATCATTCCATAATAGCATCAGTAACAACGATGTAGGATAGAACTAAAACTTCTTTTTCAGAGAAGACAAGAGATTACTAGCTAGTTCAGTAAAGTTCTTGGCATATTAACAGTCAATAACACGAGCAGCTAAAAATTTTGCAGTAGGGCTTTACTATTTTATTCATTAAATTTCAAATAATGTGAAAGACGTGTATAACAAAGTACACGATATTTTCCGAATTTCATTTTCATTGGAAGACCATGATGGTCTGCGAAAAACATCACTACATTAGAATACAAGATACTAATCTAGCAAACCAAAATCAATAGTCAGCTAGTACTAGACAACTCAAAAGGCCATATCTTTTTCTTTTTTCTTTATTAATCCTTAATATGTTTACTAGAGGAGTATTAAAATCCACGACCTATCCCACTCTCCATTCCATTTTTAATACCAAATCAACCTTATAGCTCTTCACTCAAAAGGTCATATCATATTAACCAGAATGAAAATTTTATTAAAAATTTTAAAAACCCACTTCAACAATAGCATTAAATGGAAAATCAAGAAAAGGGTAATGCAAGGCAAGAAAGGTTAGAGAATAAGAGAGGAAAGTTCTCACACAGAAGCCAGCTTTGATCATGAACACCTCCATAGAAGCCCCAACCAAAACAGATACAAACCCAATCTTTAAGTACCAATCAAGAAACTTCATTTTCAACTGAACGAAATGGAAACAATGATTATTGAAGTTAAAATATGAATACACAACTAGTTAATGGTTAATTGCAAATTCAACACCACCTCTAATATAACAGAGCTGCAAGAAATAGTTATAGTTATAGCTAACTGTTCAAGTATAAACTTATTGTGAAAGACTACAATCTCAACTAATGTATGATTGAATTAACATTTTTATCATCTAGAAGCATTTGAAATAACTACAGCTAGATAAGGAGCAAATTGAAGGAAGCAGAGGACATATTGAGATTCTGAAAAATCTAACACAATAAACAGAAATAGATTTTAGAATAAAAATACCCTTTATGATACCTTCAAAAATAACAGGTAATATAACAAATGTTCAACACTCCAGAAAAAATTGGCTAAGCTAAGCAGAAGAAAAATGGATTATTGATGATAAAGGAAGTGTAAAAACATTAAGGAATATATAATAAGCATACCAAGAGTATTAGGTGTGGTGGGTGCTAAATGCCTCCATCTTAATGTCCTTTCCATGAATTTAAGTTTATCTTTTGCATATGAATATTTGTCAAGATTATCTACATTTTGACCGGATGTCCCAAGAAACCTGCAAGCAGTGTGGGATCATGTTCAACGTACAATGCATTTAGCAACAAAGACAATAATATTGAGAATAGACTATTTACCTGACATTATCAAGCTCAAAACAATGAGGATTTGTATAGAATCTAAAAGTATTATACGACACGACCCAGGGAAAAGACATTCATGCAATGACTGAAAGTAATAATTTTAGTAACAAAGGAAAGCAACACATGTTAATATGACATATAAACCTTGAAAGAAAAACATAAGAACCTGGTTTGGCAATGAGAAATTCGCAGGGTATCAGGTTATTAAGTATTCGCAGGGTATCACTTTTTATCCCACATCATTTGCAAGGCAGAACCAGCTAGCTTAAGCTCATGAGAACCCCAGCGATTTAATAATTCATATTTGATATCCAGTGGAATAAAACATAGTTATATACCATACATACCACGACAACGAGGCAGTTGTCAGGGCAACGGTGAGGGCGCAATCACCGAACTAGTGCAGGGCGAGGTCGTTGATAGAGGCGTTGTAGTGGATAGAGAGCATGGTAAGATGGACGAAGCCGTCTGCGTCAAAAATTGCGAGCGAGCCAGCGGCGTCGACGGAGATGAGGTTGCGAGGGAAGGGGAGATTGTGAGGGACGTAGAAGGAGGGGGCGGTGACAGAGGTAGAGTGTTGGTGGAGGGAACCGAGGGAGGATGCAGCGGAGAGGTCGTAGAGGGGGATGGGGTCGTCGTCGCCGCCGGAAGTGACAACGGAGCTTGAGACGACGATAGCTTTGATAGAGGAGAGGTGGGAAGGGTAGGAGAAAATAAGGGTTAGGAATTGAGATTGAGGCTTTAGGGTGAGACCCAGATGAATTTCTCGTACGAACCTGCAACCAAACTCATTCTTTTGCTCCACACACTCGTCGCTCTTCTTCCTAAAACCCTAGGGTTTTTTAACCACTAATGATGGTAGGAAGTGAGGGAGTGAAAACCTATGGGAGTGATACGCAAATGGAATCACGAGAAGAATAAGAGAAAATGAGAAACTTTGAGGGGAAATTAGAACAAAGGAGATTCCTTAATGCACATATAGGGAAAATAAGAATGAAAATCAGAAAAACGAAGAGGAAATGAGAACTAAGCTTTGATATTATGTGAAAATACACAACGCTTGTTTAAAAAAGCGAATTCTATAATATTGGAATAGATACCGCTTTTTGTAAGAAACGTTATCTATTCATTTATTTTAAATTATAAATTAAAAAAGTAATATAAATTATTTATAGATAGCGTTTTTTTAAAAAAGCGCTATCTATTGTCATGAGTACAAATAGCGCTTTTTTAAATAAGCGCTATCTATTGTTCCGCACATTCATAGATAGCGCTTATTTAAAAAAGCGTTATCTATTAGGCGCTATCTATGAGCAATTTTGTAGTAGTGGATGAAAAGGAGCCTAAGCATCCAAGAGATCCTCTCCAGAGAGTGAAAAGTAGGTCTAGCCGCCCTCTTCTGTCAAAAGAATTAATAGGAAATTGTAATAGGGCTATTTATAACTGAGGAGCCCAACAGAAAACAGGCCCAAGCCCATATGACAACTACCCGGCGTCACACTTTGCCGCCCGGCGGTTCACCCTAAATCGCGCCACCGCCCGACGGTAGGGGTCTACCGCCCGACAGGTTCTCTTGTGCCGCAAGACCGCCCGGCGTCAGGGGTCTGCCGCCCAGCGTCCTCTGCTGTTGTCTTCTCCTCCCGTTGGACATCCCCAATCTTCACTTTCCTCAGATTTGCTGCAAAATAAGCATAATATCGCTAAAAACAGCTTTTGACTCTCAACTGACTCATTTATTGAGTTTTACTTTATTCTAAGCTCATTTTAAGCAGTAAAGGGTGTAATTTAGTCCAAAATAGCATATGAAAATAACGGTTTTTCAACCGTTATCAGCTACCATTCTTTCTAATCAAATGGAAAGACTCTCTTAAAGTTTGATATCCCCCTTGTATGCAAAAGAGAAAGAGACATTAGTAATAATATTTTAATGAGAGATTGGTTGGATAATACTTACTTTTGATAAATGTATTGAAATTGTATCCTAAGCTTGATGATTGTAGAATTAATGTATGGTGTTGCAACTATCTATGGAATATGTTGAGGTTGTGTTATATATCTTATGAAATGGTGAGAAATATATGTTGTTGAGAATATGCATGTAATGCATTGAGAATTTTGTTACAATCCTTGAGATGGAATAAGAAATGCATATGATTAAGGCTGTGTATCGATTGAAATTGTGATACGAAACTATGTTATTTCCTTGTACTGTGGTCGGTCATAAATAGATATCGTACTGCGTTACGATAAAAATGTATTGGACTCTCATTTTTGAGATAGTGATTCGAGTGTCATGTTAAGTCCTTGGAAAGTGTACCTGATCGTTATCAAGTAATATAAAATGGGTAAGTCCAAGTTTCGTTTCCCAAAGGACTCTTAGGCCTTAACTTTCGTGTAAACCAATTGCATAAGACTTGAGAAGAAATTAGTTTTAGGGTTTCGTATGCAAATAACAAAAGTAAACATGCAAATGTAGTAATTCAATTGGCTAAAAGAAACTATGAATGAATGAAGTTGTTGGGGTTTACAATTTCATGTTATCCACCCTCTTATATCTACTTTTCTTATTTAATTTGCTTATTTATCATATTGTCATGCAAACTTTCTTGGTCTACCCTTAACCCAATCCCTTGGTGAAAAGAGCCTATTACTAATTACCGGCTTGAAATCCCTAGCCTCCCCTAGTAATTAATAATGCATGAGATCTCTAGTCTTCCCTGAGTAACCTTGGACTATGGAAAATATTGAGTGACAAACTTTGTAGCCACAGTCTCCCATGTTATGAATGTTCCCTCAGGAAAGGAATTAAGCCACGTCTTAGCATTACCCGTCAATGAGAATGGGAACAAGTTAAGCTTCACTCTTTTGTCTGATACACTTGTCATCTTTACAGTATTGCAGAGATCACTAAAATTGTCAAATGATCATATGGGTTCTCATTTGACAAGCCGTGAAATTGGTTGCTTTGCACTAGATGTATAAGCGTTGGACTCATCACCATGTTAGTCGTTTGATTCGTAGGCATAGTTATGTTGTTAAAATGGAAAGGGCCAACAACATTAGATTGGTCTGCAAGAGTGAGTCTTAGAGGAGGTTGTTCAGCCATCTCCTATGCTCTTCGAACTGGTGAAGGTGATAGTAATCTGTTAGGAGAAGGAAACAAATCCCTAGATGGGCGTCTGACTCTCCTTCTTCCCTTTATCTCACTTAAGCCTTCAAGAAGAGGTTGTGTATTTTTCTTGCTCCTAGTATGTTGAGTCTCCTGCTCCAACGGTCTTTCATTCTCACTTAGAGAGGATTGACGCATGTGGTGGGAGTAGTGGGAGGTCCTAGGGTAGGCGTTATCACTGGAGGTCTATTCCGTGGTAACGGACTAGCCTTGTGTGTGGTCAGGTGAAACCCCTCGGCAATGGCTTTGCAAAGCAATAGAGGCCACCACAAGTCCACAACCCGCCCCAGTTCTACATACATTCTAAGTTCGGACGAGTCTAGAGGTCACAACTTGATAGGATACGTGATCTGGAGAATTGTATGAATATAATTTCTATGTTTATAATATCTGATGACTTGCATGCTTGTAAATGTGAATGTTGGTGGTCATATTAGATAAATTTTGGTATGATTGGTTGTCTATAGAAACCTAGCTCACCCTTGCATTGTATGGTTGTATGTGTTTGCCTTCCTCCTTGCGATGATCATCCAATCCTTTGGATGTGAGCAGTAGGTGATGATGTGCCATTGGAGCAAGCATTGGAGATTGAGGAAGACCCAGCCCTTAGTACTTAGAACTTTTACTAGTTCTTAGTTTAAATAGTTCGTTATTTTGGAAAACACTCTTTAGGTCAATTTAAAGTATAGTTAGCTTTGCATTTTGGAGAACTTTGGAAACTTGTACTCAAGTTTGATTTCGTTTTAATTTTCTCCATATTTTGGATGACTGTATAAATATTTAAATACTGTTATCTCTATCTCTCAACTGCTTTCACATATTATAATAGCTGAATCTTATTATATTATATGTCTATATGATATTTTGAGATGTCAAATGAATAAAATCTTATTTTAAAACTAAAAAAAACTGAATTCTATTTCTATATTTATATTTATATTTTTATAATTTTCAAATTAATAATTTGTATTTAAAATGAGAATCTGCACAAAATACAACTCCCAATTCGTCGAATTCTAGACGTTATTGTACCGTAGTTGGAGAAATAACATTGGTCTAGTGTACTGAGAAAAATTATTTTCAATTTATTTTCAAATCATTGAATTAATAGAGAAAACAAAAAACGTGCACACCTACCCAAAACTTTAACAGAACAAGAAGACACCAAGAAGCAGTAATGTCATGTACTGTCATCATTTGACCTGAAAAAAGAGGAAATAAAAAATTAATATTTTCTTTTATAATTTTAATCTTAAATTTGACTTAATACTTTATAAAAATAAAACATAATATAAATATAATCATTAAAATAAAATTTAAAAATAATATTTAATTTTAAATAAATGAGAAAAAATATATAAAAAACTAAATTAATTATAAAATGAAACCTAAATTTGTATTTATAAATAAATTTAAATAACCCATTATATTTAATATATAAACAATTTTACGTAATTAATTAAAAAATTATCATAAATCAGTCATTGAGAGAAGTCAACTAACATTTTGACAAAGAGAGACTTATATGTGTTCTAAGAGTGATTTATTAATTGAGGATATTAGACAGCACAAATTTGTGCTTAATTGAGGATATTAGACAGTACAAATTTGTGCTTATCATAAATATTCGTATTTATCTGCAAGCTACTTCGAAAAACACGAATTTGTGAGATTATTCTCTATTCGGATCTAGTTTGAGATGTACAGATTTAAGTCAAAGGTTTTAATAACCCTACTTTTACAATAATATTTGAGTTTGGTAAAAAAAGCAAAGATGTGGAAAATGTAGCAGAGGTTGAAGTTTTCTTCTGAAAACAACAGAAAGAATGACTTGTGATGACTATCCTAATATGGTAACGAGAGTTCCCCCTGCACCTTCGTATAGTTACATACAGTTTAGTAGCATTAATGAAAGTTAATAATCATATTAATGATTACTTGTTTTTCATCAACGAATCGTAAGAACTTAGTATGTATATCTGCATTCTCCACATTTTCGAAACATGCTGAAATATATTCATTTTCAGTTAAGTTTTTCTTTGGTTTTTTTTGTTGTTTGACGTTGTGTTGTTATGGTCCCGGTAACTCGTTGTTAGGGGTGGTGGTCCCGGTGCTATTGGTGGTGGTTCAGGTGATCACGTAGTGGTGTCTCTCGTAGCAGTGTGTGTAGTGTTCTGCACTACAAGAGGATGTCTACAACAGGTAAGTTATAGGTTAGAAATTTTAACCGAACATTTATAGTCTTACCGGCGTTCAAATACCGGCTAAGGATTGCCGCATTTCGATGTTCGGTTAACAATGCTGCACAACTCAAATTTCGATTTGTACTTCTTTATATATATATATATATATACATTATGTTTATATTTAATTGGTTTTGATGTGTCTATGTTTTATTATTTGTTGTTTTTATAATATTTTTTATGCTTTTTTATATATATTATGTTTATTAATTTTAAACTTATATATTTTTTACAATAATTAAATATGTTGAATATAAATTATAATGTTAAAAACCTTAACTGAAGTTTGAAGTTCGGTTAAGACTTTCTCGGTGTTGGAATGTCAGTTCATCGAACTACGACAATTGTGAAAACTTTAAGTTTTGCGCACTTCGATATGCACAAATGCGCTTATGTATGTTTACAACAGTTAAATATGTGTTTCTTTTCATTATTTATTTTTAATATTTTTTGCTATTATTGTACTAGTTAAATTTGTAGGTGTTATTTTTTATCTAGTATTTAATTATATTTTTTTAAAATTATATTGTTTGTTATTAAGTTTTTAAATTTGTATGTCTTAAGTTTTTAAGTTTTATTTAATTTTGAATAAGTTTGTTGTTTTTTATTTAGTATTTAGTTTATAATAAAAATTTTGTTATTTTGTATTTATTACATTAATTTTTTTATGTGTTAAATTTTTTAAATTTTGATTTAATTTTATAATATGTTTGTATTTGGTTATTTTTATTTAAATTTGAAAACATTTTATTATTTGTTATTTGTTATTTATTACTTCATTTTTGATATATAATAATATTTTTAGAATTTAATTTAATTGATAATATGTTAAATTTTTGTAATTTTAATATCATTGATATTAATTTTTGTTGCTTATTTAATTTTTAATTTATGCTGTAATGTTTATAATATATGTTTTTATTTATTATATAAAGTTTAATATGTTAAGCAGTTTTTTAGTAGTGAAATTATAATATGTTAATGTTTATTGTAGGTTTTATTTAATATTATAAGATGGATAACTATCCATTTGAATTAGTTGATTCTCAAATAAATTCGAGTTTCGTGTCCGACTTTTGTTCTTTTGTAAATGAAGTGGGTGAGAGTGATTACACAAATAAGTTTTCCACTGATCAAATATTCCCCTCAGTGACGATTTAATTGATTGGGTTCGAAAGATTGCATTCGACCTTGGATTTGTAATAGTCATTATAAGATCTGACACAACAACAGGTGAAGTTGGAAGAAAGACATTTGTTTTGTTAGGTTGTGAAAGGAGTGGAAAATATAGGAAGTATAAACCAAATGTTCAACCCAGTGTGTCTGGCACAAGAAAATGTGAATGTCCGTTTAGGTTGAGGGGCAAACCTAAAGGAGAGGGTTGGGACTTAACTGTTATGTCCGACTATCACAACCATGAATTATAACAGAGTTTGGTTGGCCATCCTTTCGCTGGGAGGTTAAATGTTGATGAACACTCAATTGTTGTTGTCATGACTATGAGTCAAGTAAAACCCTCAAATATTCTTTTGACTCTTAAAGAACATAACAATGATAATGTCACTATTATAAAGCAAATATATACCGCGAGATACACATACAATGATCTTTGACAGGGTTGAGAACTGAAATGCAACAGTTGATGATGATGTTAGATAGAGATAAATATATTCAGTGGAGTAGGTCTTTGGACGATTCTGACGTGGTTAGTGACCTATTTTGGACGCATCCCAATTTAGTGCACTTATTGAATTTGTTTAACATAGTTTTTTTTATGTATACCACGTACAAGATGAACAAATATCGTCTTCCCTTGCTTGAGATAGTTGGGGTCACATCAACTAGTTTGACATTCACAGTTGCCTTTGCATTGCTTTCAAGTGAACTCCAAAATAATTTCACTTGGGCATTGGAAAGGTTCAAAGGATTATTTATAACATTAGAGGACGGTCCACACGTTGTTGCCACTAATAGAAACCTTGCTTTGATGAACGCCATTGGCAATGTATTTCCTGAGACATATCAGATGCTTTGTACCTTCCACATTATGAAAAATGTTAAAGCGAAATGCAAGATGTTAATGGATGATGTTGAGGCATGGGATGTCTTGTTAGAAGTGTGGCAAAATGTGATGGATTATGAAGATCGGTCCATGTTTGGAGCTTATGTTGATCGTCTTCAGTATGCCTATGCTGCAAGGCCTCTATTTTTTGAATATGTGAACAATACTTGGATCATTCCATGCAAGGCATACTTCATTAAGGCGTGGACTAACAAAGTGATGAATCTAGGCAACACTATAACGAACAAGTAAGTGTTATTCTTTATTTTTTTTACTTATTTATGTTATATTTCTTCTTATACTCTTAATGTGTTTTGTGATAGGGTTGAGTCTGCACACTAGAGCCTGAAGAGATTATTGGGGTCCAGTATGACAGACCTATGCTCATGTTGGGATGTTATGCATAACGTGATTGTCCTACAACATAACAAAATAAAGGTGTCATTTAAAAAAAGTCTTAACCTCATTAGTGATCAATATAAAGGTTTCAGATATATAAGACTTGTTGGACATGTTTCACGATATGCTCTGGGACTTATGGCCGATGAAGTTGAGCGAGTAAATCAAATCGGTTTGGGCAGTGGTCGTTATGGATGCATTTTGAAATCAACTTATGGGCTACCATGTGCATGTCAATTACCACGATATGAACCTGACATAATTCCTCTAGGGAAAATTCATGTTATGTGGACCCGATTGAGGTTTAAGAGTATTGTGTCAACTGAATCACTTCCAGAGTTTAGCATTGTCTGTGAACTTGATATGGTTCAGGAACGATTCAACAAGGTTGACATCGGAGAAAAGGTCAACATGAAGCAGAAGCTAGTCGAAATTGCTTGTCCAGAAATGACATCTATGGCACCTCTTTTGCATAAAGTTAAAACAAAAGGTGCACAAAAGACTAAAGTTTCACGTCATGAGAGGTCTACGAAACATGACCCATTATATTTTGAGCACGTTGATACTTTGCATTCGAGGAGAGAGCCTTCATCACAGAGATCACAAGTTAAATCAAAATCCAAACAAGTTTCAAGAAAGCCAATACCGATGTTAAATCAATTTCATCCCATTATCCATCCATATATTGTCAATGTTATTGATGTTGTAGCTGATGGTCATTGCGGCTATCGATGCATTGCTGCTTTATTAGGCCTAGGTCAAGAGGCATGGCCCATTATCCGACATGACCTCCTTGAAGAACTTACTTTGTGGCATGATGAATATGCAACTTTAGTGGGAAGCTACGATCGATTAGAAGAACTACGACAGTCCTTGATTGTCCATGATCGGTCATAGGTATCTCCTTTGGAACTCATAATCCTATTAAAGATATGTTATGTATTTCTTTTCATAAATACTTACCTGGATGCATTACAGGTTAATGCTATGAAGTACATTACAGGTTAATCCTATTAATACTTACCTACCACATTGGTTATGCCATTGCAAATCGATATAATGTCATCTTAGTATGTTTGTCATATGGACAAAGTTTCACCATATTCCCACTACGCAGTAAACCGCCTACTGATATGACAGAACATCGGTTAATATGCATTGGATTCGTTAATGGATGTCATTTCGCACAGGTAAAGTTTCAATTCTTTTCTCCCATTATTAATTAGAATTCATTTACTAATATTAGCTTTGCAGTTTCACTTACAAGATGGTTGTCCATTACCCATGGTGGACATTATTTCCTCTACCTATTGTTACCCAGAGGCTCGAGCTTGGTCTTCATTTTACACACATAGGATGCAATCATTTATGGAATTAATTTGAGTTAGTACGACTTATATAGATCTGCAAGACGACTGAAAAAAGGTTTGTCATGTATTAATTTAATTTTTTAATTGTAAGGTGTTTATAATCATTCTTTCATTTTGTTTTCATATTAAGTCAATTATTAACATCATGTATCCTTATCTAATACTGAAAGTTTGCATCATAAATGATGAATGCTCAAACTATAAAACATAATTTATAAATTATATATATACACACACACAAAAGAAGTCTGTCTAAATAAATTATAAATACTCAAAGTGCACAAAAAACTAACATAAATTTCCATTACAACATACCGCAGTAATAACATGCTCAACATACCGCAGCCAAGAGTGATCCATACTAAGAATGTCTGGCATCGGAAGAGTCTCCGGGCTACAGTGATCAATACATAACTTTTATAATTATTATTAGAAAGAAAATTAATACAGAAAGTAATAATCACAATAATATTAAATCTAAATATTTTATATTTATTTTATATCAAAACATTTTATTCTTTATTATCATAACAATAATTTTTTTCTTCAAAATTATTCGTTAACCTCTTTTCCAAAAAAAATATTTCAACTAATCCAAAAATCATTTTACATTTTACATTTTATCATATCACTCAAATTATTCCTAAACATTAAAAAAATTTATTTTAAAATTCATTCACTTTTATATCTAAAAAGAAATAACACAAATTTTACTTAAATTCAAATTTTGATAAAAGAATACATTTACAGAGAAAAGGCTATCCACCCCAATCTGCTCTATCCGAAAAGAAAAATAGGTAGGTTTTCTCGGATTCATATTGTATTGGATAGAAATGTGAAATATGAAGTTTAAATAAAAAAATCTAACTGAGAATACATATTTGAATATTATAATTTTGAAATATGAAAATGTAGGTTTTAATTTTACATATGATGAATCCCTATTTGTGTCATGGTGGTCCTGACATGCTACCATCCATGAGCACGAGTTACTCGAGTCCCCTTCTTTTTAATAGGTGCCATTGGATCAACATCTTATCGATCTTTTGATTTTTCCTGTGTCGCAGCTTTATCATCTTCTAGTAATCATCCTTTATTCTTCACACACACCAAACCCCACCCTTCCTTAACTGTTAACTGTTGATAACCACTACCATATTTCTCATTTATTTTTTAATCTAGGCTCAAAGAGTAATATTAATTTTAAAAAATACATATTAAAAAGTAATTTTTAAAAATATTATGGATTTTAACTCTTCCTAAACAAAAACCTTTACTATTATTTCTTTTCTTTTTTCTTCCCATCTCTATCCAACTTTAAGAACATATTAGTTTAACAAGCATGTTGGGAGAAAACACCAAATAAGTTTTCAAAGTATGTAACTATTAGAAGGAGTGAAATGGAATCCAGTACAGAAGTGAGTGTTCCCACAATGAAAGAGATGTTCTTATTAACATTATTTCAATTGTTACAATCATGTCACTTCAGGTCATATTTGACACAAAGGTTAAATTAACTTTTAAACTTTTTTATTGATTAAAACATTATATAGTCTGATCGCCATTGTTTTACAACAAATATATGGAATATATTTTCTTCCTGTTTCCTTTGTGTTTTAGTATTAACCAAAAATGTTAAGAATAGATTTGTTTTATGTTTTGTACTATTTATTATGGACACAAATAAAAAAAAAACATACGAGGAACATTGATAATAAATAAATGGGTGAGAATTCTTTGAACTCGTTTTTATTTAAGTGAAATATATTTGTATATAAATAATATATATATATATATATATATATATATATATATATATATATTTATTGTGACATCCCAATTATTATATAAACATACAATATAATAGGAATCAACTATTATAGTATGTAAAAGCAGTTGAGAGAGTGAAATACCAATATTAGATGCATAAAGTTGTCCAAATTTGGCTGGAAATTTAAAATTTGATACAAGTTTAATAATTCTCCAAAATACATGACCAACTAAAGATTTAAGAAAGTCTAAAAAATGTTTTCAAAATACAGGTCATGATAAAATAAGGCTAAAAGTCCTCTCCAAATAAAGAGTTGTCAAAACTAAGAACTAGTAGGAGTCCTAAGAACTCAGAGTTGGGTCTTCTTCAATCTCCAACGTTTGCTCCAAAGGCATGTCATCATCAGCTTCTGCTCACATCCAAGGATTTGGATGATCATTGCAAGGGGAAAGTCACACACATACAAAACACACAATTGCAAGGGTAAGCTAGGTATAAAAAGCATGTTATCAATCAAGTATTTCAAGCAAGGACCATAACACCATACAGACTATGACCAAATGCATTTTATTGATACCAAGGACCGACCACGTGATTTGACCATCCGGACTAGTATGAAATGTCGAGTTCCAGGGGTTTGTGCACCCAGGTGGTGTAGTAACTGGAAAACCATCAGCTGCCACCCGAGGTTAGTCTGTTATAACTCACCCAAGAACCTATGGGCTAGGACCTCCTGCTATTCTCACCACATGAATCATCACTCTCTACTTGAGCATGGATGATCATTAGAATGTCAGGATAAACCCCATCCTGAACTCCAGCCATTCATACGGTCAATCACAACAACTACAGGGCACCACTATGTAACCTCCTTTGAGGATCATGGAATTACGTCCATTAATCATACTTTGTACATACATGCTTTCAAACTATATTTCACAACATTTAATCAATTCCTAATCCCCTCTTGTTTCATCAAACATAAAATTTTATAGTCATATAAGTGTATTCGTGTTATATTAGCTCATACCAAACCCATATATCATCAACCAAACAAAGAGAAAGAAGAAAGGAACCAAACAGGATGCTCCACAACTGGGTTGTGAAAGTTTCCACACCCTGTGGATTTAGCTCGAGAAAACAGAAGACAAAACAGAGAGTTTCAAAAGTGAGTTGTGGTTTTTACCACAACCTGTGGGTTTACATCAGAAATTGCAGAATTGAAACAGAGAAGTCCACAAGCAAATTGTGGATTTTTCCATGGGTTGTGGAATTGTGCAGAGCAGAAACTAACCTCTCATAGATACACTTTAAATCTCAACTTGGACACTTTCCTCCTACATTCTATTGACTCTTAAGATCTCCTATACACCAAGCTACATGGAAAAACACTCTCCTAACTCATATTTGCTACCTCAATCCAATTTAAGTACTTTAAACCACTAAAACTCAATTAAATCTAATTCTATACCTTTTAACTCAAATTTTCTGCAACTAATAGTTTGAACAAGTTTCAATATACTTAACAACAGTCTCCAAACCATCTCATTTATTCTATACCACTTACTTCAAAATCTCACTAGTGGAAACCCTTGAAAATGAACCAAAAATCATACTAAACACACTAAAAGGCTAACAACCAGTTCTACATCAGAATTTTGTTGTCATAACACTCAAACAAGTCTTAATTAATCTTTAGACCCTTACCAAAACACAATTTATCCAAAATAACCTTTCCTTTAATTTCTAACACCTTTAATTCTTGTCTTATGCCTAATTAAATATGTCTAGATTTCCTAACCTTCCACACAACAAATCTAAAGTAATTAAGACTCAAATTTAACTCAAAAACACCAAACTCCTCAACTTAGAAACCCAAAATCAAATTTACCACTTTGCATATGCTTTTGACCAGCTTGATGACTCTAACAAGTCACAAATAACATGCCTAGACTGTCCCAACAGAATACAAGAGACCTTGACTCCAATTTCTCAAATTCACTACCTCACTTCCTCTCAAATGACCTAGAACTCTACCTAAACACTTGGCTTTTGATCAAATTACCCATATAACACAATTTTCTACCTCAACCACTTCCAACATGTCCAATCCAAGCAATTCAACACATCCACATTTAGTTCATAGCATCATACATGATTCATACCAATTCACAATTATCAATTTACAATTTCACATACAAAACATACTCAACTCAATATGCAGAATTTTCAATTCATAATTCACATATTCATAATTGCACTAAAATAGCTTTATATACACGTAGATCCCAAGCAAAATCCCCAAATTCATGCAACCCCAATTTCCCAAAATCAGAAAGGAAGGAAAAACCTAAGCTTCCCTTACCTCTAAACTGCAGTAACAAAATTCCTCTTTTTAGCTCAAGAAAACCCTCAAGCACGCCCCTTTTCACTTCCGGAAGTGCTAGACCACCTATAAATCACCATTTGGTGATAAGATTCAAATTTAAGAGTTTAATTGAAGTTGGGATTGGAAAAGAGACACAATGGGCTACATGCAACAAACTCATTACATGGTCATAGCCTTAAATTACACATAAAAGGGGACAACACTTACTAGTTAGAGAAATGCCAAATTGATCGGTGGGATTTCGAGCTCTCAACGTCAGGAATCCTCATGTGTGTTCTGATTGTTGAGAAGACGGTTTATTAAAGAGAAAGTGATGAGAGAATGGAGAGAAGAGAAAGGATTATAGAGAGATGGAGGAGGAAATAAACTCAGGAAAAGTTTAGAGAGAGATGGTGGTCTTTACATTCTCCCCAACTACAAAAGTTTTCGTCCTTGAAAATTAAGATTCACTATAGTGTAGGTGAGGAAGTAATTTCCTCATGACCTCTTCAAATTTCCAGGTAAGGTCACTTGTTCCCAAATCCTAAATAACCGTAACTAGACTGATAGATTTTTCCTTTAAAATACTAAAGTAGACTCTCTATATTGCTACCCTTTTTGTTACTCAACCAAATAGTTTCATTGTAGTAAGGGGCCGAATGATGATGGGAGACTGTGGGTTTGAATGAAAATTTTGAAGTTAATGACCAAATGGTAATGTTTAAACAAAGAAGCCAAAAAGCTGAAGAGAAGACCGAACAATAATATTAATACCGGACGACCGAGGGTTAATAGTAAAGACAAAATTCTGCTTAGTAAATAATAATAAAATGGTGAAAAAGTTCGTTAACAGTTTAGGGAAGAAAGTATTATTTTTTTGGCGAGTAGGTCAAAGAAGGGGTAATAAATATTTTAGATTTTAGATCGAGTAGAGACTGGATCGCTCATCTGGTAATGACTAAGCTGATTAAAACTCCAACTGGTTGTCCCGTTTGTTCTACCATGATTGCTGAAACCCGAGAGACGAACCTAGAATCTATGTCTGAAATGCTGCTAGATGACACTCTAAGCAACTGAACCACTTCTTTGATGTAGAGTTGAACCAATCCTGACGCTGGCTTCTTAAACTGATGACCATACTGTAACCACTCTTGTCAACCTGACCACTTTATTCCAATAACAACCTGACCTCTTGACCGAGCGGTCAAACAAATGACGAAGTCCAAGGTAAAGCTATTCCATTTCTATTCGGTCTCTGAGATTCTACCTTCACCCATGACTCACTCTTCCAGTTCCACATCCATTAATACTTCCTCACTTTAAAGTTGACTTTGTGGCCTGAAATTGTAGGTCCACTTATCTTCTCTGCCTGATACTATTTCTTCCATACCTGAACTCACTTCTGATTCTTGAAGATTATCAAACACTCCCAATTAATTATCACATAACAACGCCAATACTATTCCAAAGAACTCATCCCTCACAAACCACCAATCTATAATTATGAAAACTCTTCATGCATACCTATTACTGACAGTAACATGCTCGTCACCGTCCGCTGCGCTACTCTGATCCTTAAACTTCCTTGCTCACTAGTTGACTCACAGAACACTTCTTCATGACAACCATAACCCGAAAATGACCACCCTTAAAAAAACCTTCTTCAAAACTTCCACGACCTTGCAAAGCCCTGATACTCTTCTTCTTCCATGATAACCTTGTCATTCATTTCCTCAACACTATTTTCTACTCCACAAAACGAACATGCCCGAAACCATTCCTGATTGTTAAGACTTATACCAGACTGTCCCAACTTGTCCTCTATTTCTCTTATGAGATTCTTCGACTTTGTAGTTCTTCTTATCACTACACTGAGTCCACATACCATAAAGATTTATCCTCTCTTATCCACTTATCCTTGTTAACATCTTCTGGCTCCTACAACCCTTCGTCTTCTCCTTCTCTAAACACAACACTTCTTTTGATGTCTATAAATACCCAGTACGATTTAAAATAACCAAACCTTTCATTTGGTCACAACTTAAACCTTGGAAAAACAACACCACACCATCTTCGCTTGCTTCAACATACACACTGAATCCCCAGACACTTGCTATCCATCATTCCTTCAACTACACCTTAGGCATCACCCTTGTTTTCCTTCTGGGCCAAGAAATCGCATTCTATAGACCTCAATTCTGAACTCTTATATTGATTCCACACACGTCACATCACTTAGAATTCTTCAGGTACCCATCATTGACAGTTCAACTTAAAACCTTCTTCGATAACTACTCTTTTCAACTTAGAATCATCGAAATACAAACCCTGCCTGAAATCTTCTAAACCCCAAAATACCTTTAACCCGCAACATTAATTCTCTAACTTTATCTGAAATTACCAACTCACTACCTTTTGTAACTCAACATCCATATTCACTTCTCTCTTAATCGAACTCAACTGTTCACTGAACATCATCCTAAAACAACACCTGAAGAAAACGAACTATACCACGACATGCAGCTTCCAAAACTTTGATAGTCTCGATCAATCTCAATTCTCTGATCATTCACGATACCCTCTTAATCAACTTATACTATAACCACTCTTTGTCATCTTCTCTAAAACTTTTCTTCTCTGTTCTTCACTCATAGTATTCTTAGTTCTCTAACCTCATACTTTCCTACAAAACTAATATTCCACTGCACTCTTTCCTTTAACCCTTGAAATTTTCATTTCAGCCAATGATCAAATCTTTCTTCTAAACAAACCATAAATTTTGGAACATCCTACTAAATTTGAATATAACAAATCCGCTTGTTGATAAGACTCATCCATCTTCTTTTAATTATCTCTTAACCCAAATACCCTTACTATACTTCAGTCCTCTTCAAGAACTTCACATTCTCTCAACTTTGAATTTCTTACTTCTAATGTATACTTCTTAATTCTACTCTGAGCCACTGGCCGGCCTCATCTGGACTACACTTCCCATTGAACTTATTCGGATGGTGTTGTAGTAAACTCTCTAAACTCCATTCTTGAGAATGATGAGATAAAGAGGAAGAGCGACCTACCGTAGCTCTAGCATTTCCCATCATATCCAAACACTGACGTTGAGAAACTTCTGCTGATACCCGAGCAGCGTTAGTTGACAATTGAGCGGCTTTTAACTGTTGTAGAGCTACCGTGTTTTGTTGTACTAATGAGGCGTTTTGTTGTTGCATGAACATGATTCTTGATTCCCTCAATTTCTTGGGATCAGATGCATCCACACTTGAAGGTGAGGAAAGAGGAGACCTAGATATCATCTACCAAAATTTAGGGAGAAAATCCATCAGTTCGATTTAGAAAACAAGGATACTATAGAAATCGAATGCGAAATTCAGCCAAAAATCGAAACAGTGTAGTCAAGTCATAATGAAAGTTTGATAGTAATGACCGAACAATAACAATAAAAAAACGTTCAGTCATAAAGAAACTAGTATAAGGTTGAACGGTTTATAGAAGAGTCCAAACATAAGTTGAGTATAGTGAAGCTGAGACAATATGTTTAAAGAAAAATTGAATTTACAGGATTAAACGGTAACCAATAGAGAACGTTCGGTCACGAAGGATTTGTATAAGACCGGATAGTTTCTACGAAATCGAAAGATATGAAAATAAGATTAATAGAAGGTGGTCACCAAGGACCGACCACGTGATTTGACCATCCAGACTAGTATGAAATGTCGAGTTCCAGGGGTTTGTGCACCCAGGTGGTGTAGTAACTGGAAAACCATCAGCTGCCACCCGAGGTTAGTCCGTTATAACTCACCCAAGAACCTATGGGCTAGGACCTCCTACTATTCTCACCACATGAATCATCACTCTCTACTTGAGCATGGATGATCATTAGAATGTCAAGATAAACCCCATCCTGAACTCCGGCCATTCATACGGTCAATCACAACAACTACAGGGCACCACTATGTAACCTCCTTTGAGGATCATGGAATTACGTCCATTAATCATACTTTGTACATACATGCTTTCAAACTATATTTCACAACATTTAATCAATTCCTAATCCCCTCTTGTTTCATCAAACATAAAATTTTATAGTCATATAAGTGTATTCGTGTTATATTAGCTCATACCAAACCCATATATCATCAACCAAACAAAGAGAAAGAAGAAAGGAATCAAAACAGGGTGCTCCACAACTGGGTTGTGAAAGTTTCCACACCCTGTGGATTTAGCTCGAGAAAACAGAAGACAAAACAGAGAGTTTCAAAAGTGAGTTGTGGTTTTTACCACAACCTGTGGGTTTACATCAGGAATTGCAGAATTGAAACAGAGAAGTCCACAAGCAAATTGTGGATTTTTCCATGGGTTGTGGAATTGTGCAGAGCAGAAACTAACCTCTCATAGATACACTTTAAATCTCAACTTGGACACTTTCCTCCTACATTCTATTGACTCTTAAGATCTCCTATACACCAAGCTACATGGAAAAACACTCTCCTAACTCATATTTGCTACCTCAATCCAATTTAAGTACTTTAAACCACTAAAACTCAATTAAATCTAATTCTATACCTTTTAACTCAAATTTTCTGCAACTAATAGTTTGAACAAGTTTCAATATACTTAACAATAGTCTCCAAACCATCACATTTATTCTATACCATTTAATTCAAAATCTCACTAGTGGAAACCCTTGAAAATGAACCAAAAATCATACTAAACACACTAAAAGGCTAACAACCAGTTCTACATCAGAATTTTGTTGTCATAACACTCAAACAAGTCTTAATTAATCTTTAGACCCTTACCAAAACACAATTTATCCAAAATAACCTTTCCTTTAACTTCTAACACCTTTAATTCTTGTCTTATGCCTAATTAAATATGTCTAGATGATCCTAACCTTCCACACAACAAATCTAAAGTAATTAAGACTCAAATTTAACTCCAAAACACCAAACTCCTCAACTTAGAAACCCAAAATCAAATTTACCACTTTGCATATGCTTTTGACCAGCTTGATGACTCTAACAAGTCACAAATAACATGCCTAGACTGTCCCAACAGAATACAAGAGACCATCACTCCAATTTCTCAAATTCACTACGTCACTTCCTCTCAAATGACCTAGAACTCTACCTAAACACTTGGCTTTTGATCAAATTACCCATATTAGAGAATTTTCTACCTCAACCACTTCCAACATGTCCAATCCAAGCAATTTAACACATCCACATTCAGTTCATAGCATCATACATGATTCATACCAATTCACAATTATCAATTTGCAATTTCACATACAAAACATACTCAACTCAACATGCGGAATTTTCAATTCATAATTCACATATTCATAATTGCACTAAAATAGCTTCATATACACGTAGATCCCAAGGAAAATCCCCAAATTCATGCAACCCTAATTTCCCAAAATCAGAAAGGAAGGAAAAACCTAAGTTTCCCATACCTCTAAACTGCAGTAACAAAATACCTCTAAACACACACACACACACAACACACACACACACACACACACACATATATATATATATATATATATATATATATGGAAAACACTAGAAAAAGCTGTGTCACTATTAGCGGGGATTTTTCTAAAACTGTCGGTATTAGTGGGGGTTTTTTCAAAACCGCCGAAAATAACCGAGATTTTGCCAAAACCGCTAGAAATTTGATTATACAATTAAATAATATTAACTAAAACTGAATATTATTTATAAAATAAAATACATTATTCACATATTAATATGATCATACAACTAATGGTTCATATATTAAAAAAAATATTCAATTCTAAATTAAAATACTAAAAGCATGACTAAGATGTTCATAAATAAACCAAAATTAAATAATATGGAACCAAAATTAAATATTATGAAACCAAAATTAAATGTAAACATTAAATATAAACCAAAATATTATTATAGAAACCGTAACATTAGAAATACAATTAATATGTTTCCTAAAAATTAAAATAAACATTTTATGAATAATAATCATCACTTCTTCATTGTCTTCATCATTTGGTACTTCTTCATTGTTTCATCATTTGATAAGCTTTCTTTTTCATATACCTACAATATAAAATAATAATTAGCTAATAATATATTAAAAAGTTATAAGACAGATTTAAGAATTATTGATGTTTGAAAAATGTTAAAATGTGATATAATTAGGGGTGGGCAAACTGCCCTGTAGTGTACTGCACTATAAAATATTATAGTTAACTATAAACTATTCTAAGAAAACTGCACTGTACTAAAAAATAGTTCAAAATAACTGAATTGAACTATTTTTTAGTCACTTATAGTGCAGTGCAGTTCAGTTAACTCTCTTTTTTGTTAATTATAATTTAGTTCAATGAACTATTTTAACTCAAACTAATGGGATGTTTTGGCTCTGCTGTTAAAGTATTCTACACTTCTAAAATACAAATTATGTACTACTAACTACAATCAAAATTATCAGTTATCTAACTGGTAATTAAAAGCACTCTAAATAGTGCCAAAGTTAAATCTAAAGTAAGAATGTGCATAATGAATTTGAGCTTGGGTCTGCACTTGATCTCCTCCCTACATGCTCCAATATGTGGTGCATGTCTTCCCCGGAAATTGAAAGACAAAGAATTCATCAAATTCATCCAATACCAAAAGAATGCAGACCAGATATTCCAATGCATCACCATCTAAATATTCATCGGTAGAAATCAGAATAAATGTAAAGTTTCAACTAACTCAATGAAAGGTATTACGAAATTTAATTAAGAAAGCTACCTCCATAAGAAAGCTACCAAACCAAATGCACATTCAAATCTTAGTGCTTCTACTATTTTCAGTTAATTATAATACTTCTAAATATTAATTCATAAATGAAAATGTAAAATTTTCAGTAAGACTTAAGAAGGATTCTACAGCTTACACTGCTCACGGTCCAGCCAAGCAAAACTAAAAACAGTTTCACTGAAATATAAACCAACAACATATCTTAATGCAACAACGGGAACTTGTATTTAGGTGCTACAACCATCATAAGAGCTTAGACGATTTTTGAAACTTCAGTAACACTTTATGTTCATAAACCGTGAAGGGACATTCAATCAAACTCTAAACGTTCAACTTAAAAATGATTGGCCTGACACAAGTGTATATAAGAGTGCTTAGTCTAATTAGAAAGTGAGACAGAGTGAAACAAGGTTTGGTACATAACTTAAATCCATCAATGAAACAAAGTTCATAAATTTCACTTTGGATAAGTTTGATTTAAATCGTGAGTTAACAAAAAGCATAAATGAAAAATATTAATGAATAGAAGACTACCGTAGAAATGCTAAATATGAGAACATTATGCTAGAGTTATATTGATTTTATTTTCTTAATCTAAACATTATCTTCTATATCTAACAACTTTAGGCCTTTTTGGTCAAGCAGTATTAGTCAAACTTTGCCCAATAATACAAAATTGTCATTTATTGTTTAAATTTCTTCTGTTTGCATTAAAGAATATTTCCTCCTTATAAAGTGATAATCTTTATAACCTGGCTTCAATATATATCCAAAATCTTCCCTATCATCGTACAACTTCTTAAACTAAGAAGTAGAATACATACACCAAAATAAATATATATATATATATATATATATATATATATATATATATAAATAAATGCAAGTGACACCATGGAAAAATGTATTAGTCACAAGGGTATAGTAAATTGTAGCTGATCCTAGCTATGTGATTGTAGAATCTCAATGAAACAATTTGATTAAACTATAGCTTATCAGAGATTTGTTTGATCTCCCACGCTTTAGTCTAAATTGTGAGGGAGCAGAAGATACCCGGTAAAGTGGAGACAAGAGCAGAAGATCAAACACTTCTTCAGACTACTCAAACATTGGAGACAAGAGCACAGTAATGGACTCTTACACTTTTCTTGTAAAGTGGCTTCACATATTTCCACACTACAAATCTCGAGACTTATTCATCACCAGAGAAAGCTATGCTGGACATTATGTCCCACAGCTAGCTTACACTTTTCTCACTAATAATAAGCTTACAAATCTTACAGTCACTAACCTCAAAGGGATTGTGGTGAGTGAGTCAACTTTTGCTGCATATATTTTTGCGTTTTGACCAAGAAGATCATTTCATAACTCATTGATGAACTTGATCGATGACATGCTACAAACTATGAAATCATATCAAATGCTTGTTTTGGGATTATGGATGTAGATTGGGAATGGTTGGATAGATGATAATATATGTGCAAAGGGAATGTATGACTATTTCTGGACACATGCTTTGAACTCAGATGAAACCCATGAAGGAATTGAAAGGCATTGTGACTTTTGAGAGTGAGAACATGACAAGTGAATGCAATGAATACCAAATATGAGGGGTAATGAGATTGGAGTATTTGACATTTATGATATATATATGGTCCCCCTTGTGATCCAACTGCAACAAAACCTCATCAAAGTTCTACCACTTACTCTGTAAGTTCCATGCTCTTCCTATCCTATGTATTTTTGTTCAGTAAGGAAAGTGCAAGCTTCACTTTACCCATTAATGAAGCAGTCCAAGATTTATTAATCACACCAAAATATCTCCAAAGTTTAGATAAAACGTGGAATACTACTATGTTTGAAACCCAACTCATCATTCACAAATCCAGATTCACGAAATATATGAGGAAGTACATCTTTTAGTAATGTTCTCTAGTTAACTGTACAAAGGTATGTCATGCATCTAAACCAAATACACCATTCACGGAATCTACCCTTATCCAAAAAATAACAAATAAAATGAAAATTTTCTAAATAATTAAAGCTTCCACAAAATCTAAAAGAAAATCAACTGTTAGCACCACTGAGATCATCCCAGATGAATACACCCTCTAGACAAACACCAAAGTGCATCGCTTTCCAATTTTATTTATCCCTTTTGAAAGATAAATGAAAAAACATTCGTACCTCAGAGTGAAATGATGGTAGAGCCTTTAAAAATTCCACGACGACAAAGAGAGGAAAAACCTTCGATAGCGGTGAGCCTTCAACGACGATGAGCCTTCATCGGCGACGAGTCTTCAACGACGACGAGCCTTCAATGGCAGGAACCTTCAACAATGGTAGTAGAGCCTTCGACAGTTCGACGACAGCAGAATACGAAAAAGCCTTCAATGGTGAGGCGAGCCTTCGACGGCAGCAGCGAAAAATCGACGGTGGCGGCGACAAACCTTCGACAACGAGCCTTTGGTAGTGTTTGAGTGGCGGCGAGTTGAGAAAGGAATGTAAGAGAAAGGGGAGAAAATTGTGACAGAGAAGAAGAAATGACCTAAACTTCAGTTAACCCCAATTAACAGTTAACTGTATAAGAGTTCAATATTTTTTAACTGAACCATTAAACAGTACAATAGGTTTTTAGTAAAAATAGTTTTAGTTTTTTAAGTATAAAACAACATAAATTAACTATAGTTTATGGTTTTTGAGTGAACTGTGCCCAGCTCTAGATATAATAGAAACTACATAGCCAACTTAGAAAACGTCTCATAGCACTTTCAATATTAATCCAAATTTATAAAAAAATGAGAATCCAAGGTTCCAATTTATAGAAATAAAAGACAAGTGCATTACGTTTGTAAGGAGCTAATTATGACAATGTTAAGTGCATTGAATTATTCATATAAAACTTGCCAAATAAACCAAAGGAATATATTATGTTTACCTCATCTTCTTCTCTTCTTAGCCTGCCAGATAATTGAGCAAACAAATGTTGAATCCTGGGAGGTTTTCTTATAATTTCTCTGGCTTGTTCACAACCCTTTCACATACTGCCTGATAGAAAAGAATTTATTCACCTGAGGTATCACGAAGTTTTTGGAAAGAAAACAATTCTCTATTGGTCAATAAAACAATATAGAATGACATAAAGCGGGGTTGAATCGAGGAGGAAGGCAAACTGGACGCATGGCAAAAAACGTTGGATTGTAATAAAAAGTTATAACCAGCAACTGCCAACTAATATTTACAGTATTTTATCAAATTAATCATTTTGGGTTAAGAAATCAATTCACACGAACGTTTAGGCCTAAGAGTCCTTTGGGAAACGATACTCGGACTTACTATTTTATTATTACTTGATACGATTCGGTACACTTGCCAAAGTGTTAAAAAAAAGCTCAAATGATGTTCAAGTAACTTTATATCATCAAATTGAAAGTTTTTAAGCACTAAGAAGCCAAGGAACACAATGCAGCAAAAAATCACAAGTTCACTTCCAAATTTAAGCAAAATTTGGTGGTTTATGTTAGGAAACAGGTTGACTTCGTTTTACACCAAGAGGGGGGTGAATTGGTGTTAGTTCAAAAACAAAATCTTTTCGTAATCTTGGTATGAAAATTCAAAGCTTTTGACCTTTCCTTGAAATGCAAGTAATGAAAAATTCAATGCAGCGGAAAAACGTAGTTGATTGTAAAACAATTAAAGTCGACTGAAATAAAGAGTGCAGGGATAGAGAAAATCAAACACTGGTTTTTATACTGGTTCGGCCAACATTGCCTACATCCACTGTCCTTCCAACCTTGGAAGCAAATGCACTATAATGATTGCGGTTTTTACAACAAGGAATTTATAGAAGCACCACGCAAAAATATAAATCTCCTCTCTAACCCAAAACCAAATATAGCTGCACACACAAAACCAGAATTGCAGTAAGAATTCCCTCTTCTACAATCTGAACCCACGTCGAATAATCCTCAACGTGTAACCAACACTCTTCACAGGATGCCAAGCCTATCACAACATGCTTCACAGGTTGCCAAGCCTATCACAGCAGACTTCACAGGTTGCCAAGCCTTCAGTCAAATACAAC
Organism: Vigna mungo; assembly: GCA_036885675.1. Classification (NCBI taxonomy): domain Eukaryota; kingdom Viridiplantae; phylum Streptophyta; class Magnoliopsida; order Fabales; family Fabaceae; genus Vigna; species Vigna mungo. The sequence continues at coordinate 36,830,289 of CP144700.1, forward strand.
AATCTTCACAGGATGTCAAGCCTTCAGGATCAAACCAGAAGAACCTTCTTTGTGCAGATGTTGATCAATTAGTGTGCGCAATTAACTCCTCAATATGAATCTCTCTCAAGAAAGATCACCACTGTCTTCTTGGAGAATTCTTGGAGCTTCCAAAACTGAGAACTTTCTCTAAAGCAGGACAATGAAAATGTTAGATCACAAAAGTCTCAGAACAATTCATGTTCTGATCTATTTATAGTTTTCCTATCATTCTCAATCGAATAGCCTACTAATACAGTCAATTGTATTAAAACAGTTATAACAGACAGTCAACACAAAGGCTCCTCAGTCAACCAAATCAATGCACATTCATGACAGTTGACCCAGTAAGTCAATCCTAACTAACTTTTAAAATATAGCCGTTGGAGCAAGTAGGCATTACAGAATTCCAAAAATAACAGCAGTACAGTCGAATAGGTGTTCCACACTATCGACTGACACTTGAAAAAACCCTTTGAAATTCTTTTCATCTCAAAATCTTATCAAGCACATGTTCACAAAATCTGTACAAAGATTTTAGCATAGTCAAATCCATTACCAGTGTATTCGACTGAACTAGACCTTTGTCATAACAAATATAAGTTCATACAAGTGCTTGTGATCTTTTCTTCAGAAAGGTGCAGAAATAATCAAAATCATTTTATCACACATTTCAATACAAGCATGTTCCAAACATATAACACATAATCATTCATAGGAACACACATTGCAAAGTAACAAGACATGTTCAACAAAAGCATTTTTCACAACAATTTTGGTATATCAGCTGAACATGTAATACTGGAACTTATGTACTGTTTTAAGCATTGTGTTGTCATCATCAAAAACCAGTTTGATATAGAGTTTGTGTTGTCAACAATCTCAAAAAATTAATTATCAAGACTAAGGCAATATAATTCATGATTCCCTGTGAACAATATATATATATATATATATATATATATATATATATATATATATATATATCAATGAATACTCTGGAGCTCAATACCTCACACATCATGCTTTCTCACACATCATTCATTCATCCTGCTTAGCATCAAAATCACAATCATAAATCACTACAGATCTGTTCACACAGTTAGTGAACCATTTACCTAGATATCAACATACACACAGTCTCAATTATTAACCACATTCAGTCATCATCTCACAATATTATCTCAATTTAGATATAAAATCATGCAAAGCACAGAGATAATATCAGACTAGTAATGATTAAAGCAGTCAGTAAGGATAGAATAAAATTCCAAAATGGGAATTATTAACCCAGTTTAGACGCAGTCGAATGCATTGCTTTTCCAAAGTGTTGAATCCGAAATGTATATGTTCAAAGCAATGTCCTTCCTGCAAAACTTTTCAAAAACCTTTCCCAGATCAAGTATAGTGGTTAAGCAAGAATAGAAACAAATCATAATAGAAGTCAATGTATGAAAATGCATGACAGTTATAGCACAGTTGACTTCAATCATGGCACAGTCGAATCAATCAAACAAAATATTTGATTTTATTTAACAGTTTAAAGAAAATGGATTGATTCAAAGTACTAATTTTATTTCCTTGATAGAAAAGATATTACATTGATAGAGCAAACAAGGAAATACAAGTCAAAACAAAGAAAACACTCAAAAGATGGCCTTATATGCCATTTTACAAAATAGGATTTAGATTAGGACAAGACTTTAGTTTTTCTTTCTCTTCTTGTTAATGAAGGACTTGAGAACCATGTCACTTGCATTTTCCTCAGATCTTGTCTCTTCATTGTTCATTACTTCTTTGAGATGATCTTTTAGAGGAATCACCATTTCCAAGGTTTTCATGTTCATGGCGGTTGTTTTTTTGTTCTTTAATCCACTTCTTGATCTCAGCCAATTCCTTCAGAACAATCCTTTCAAACTCATTCTTTCCTCTGTACTGATTCCCTTTAGAGGTTGACAGTGCATTGTTGTTATCACACATTTCATCTTTGTATTTCCAGCCTTCAGATGTTTTCTCCATGTGCATTAGATGAAGAACAATTTTGTCCACAAGGCTTGAAGTTTGATATTGCTCACTGGATTCACCAATGCATTCCACACCACAATAAATCAGAATCTTTGAAATGAAGACACAGTAAGGGAGCTTTCCTGATTCAGATTTAGTAACTTTTAGCATATTATCAGTTAGTTTGTCATTTATTCCCTTGACTCGAGAACAGAGGACGCCTTCAACGATTTTCAGATTACAATAGAAAACCTTTACCAAGTCAGGATACCATGGACTTGCCATCTCTACAAATTGCTTTAGTCCCTGATACTTAATCCATCTTTGGAACTGAAATCCTTCATTTCAAAAGAACTTTAGTTTATGAAACTTGTGAGTTACTAAGGTTCGCCTTTTCCAGCAATCCAGAAACTTTGATTGAGCATCATCATCGCTTATCCACCCATTCAAATCATACACCCTTCTGGAGCTTCTAGCAGCCACGAACTTAACCCTTATCGTGGGTGTGGAACTGGAAGACATTGTGGTTTAAAGACAAATGATGACCCTTTCATAGGAAATGAGAAATGTAGAGTACAAGACCAATGAGGTTGAATGCAGTGATATTTGATTGCCAACATTTTAATATATCTTTATTGAATATCAGATTGGAGGGAACCCCAAAATTTTCGTCTTCGTACCAAAATAGAAATTTGAATTTCAGACTATTCAAGACTTTCAGTACATAGTCGAATACCTTAATATAATAGTCGACTGTGACTTCTAAAATTATTTCACTCAGATTTAATCATTCAAACAGCTAAGCACTCAATGCAAACAATCATACAACAATAATCAATCAATATATGCATGACGCAACAGATAGATACAAATTTACCAGTTGTAGACACTCAAGGTTTTTGAAATGTTCCATAGTTGATTCATCCTTGAGAACAGTTCTGCATCAGCTGCATGTCCTGCAAAACAGTTAAGCTTTGGTTACTGGTACCCATTTGACTTTGGGTCCTTGATTGTCAGTTTTTGTCACATGTTCCTTTGGAATCCACACACATGATCCTTGAGGAACAACATCATGTCTATAATAATAATTTCTAACAGTATGACCAACACGTTTGCAGTAAAAACATGCATTTCTAGCAGGTTTTCTTAATTCATTAAGCTTCCTAGTATTAGTTCTATTAGAGTGACCTTTAAATCCAATTCCTTGCCTATTATTAATTCTGCTAGAGGAATTTTATACAGCATCTAAATTGTCACTAGCTTGAGCAAATTTGGCTAGCTTGCTAGTCAAGTAATCAATCTTTTCAACATGTATAGGACAATTTTCACAAGCTTTTTCAATAGTAATAGTTTTAATTTCACTATTCTTAGCAGACAATAAGGCTTCATTTAACTCCTTTTCTAATCTTTCATTTTCAGCAACAAGGTTATCAATTCTTTGTTCAAAATCTCTTCTCTCAGAGCTCAATCGATTTACCTTGTACTGGAGTCGCATGGCTTCAACATGTAGCTCTTTGAATGCATCTTGAAGCAAATCATATTTGACTTCTATAGGTTCATTTGATATGTCTACATCACTGTCATAATCTTCCCATGTTACACCTGTCATGTAGCACAAATTTGATTCCTTTTCTTGATTAGAATCCTCATCACTTGACTTTTCAAAATCTGAATTTCCCCAAGCAATGTAGGCTCCTTTCTTTCTCATATTTTCGCTTTGAGGAAATCTTTTCTTCCCTTTCTGCTTTAGCTGTATTTCGGGACAGTCAGGCTTGATGTGACCTTCTTTACCACATTCATAGCACTGGACAGTGTTTGTGCTGAAGCTCTTCTTCTTGCTTTGACTTGCATGGTTAAACAGTTGACTATCATTTTGCATAAGTCGACTAAACCTTCTTACCATCAAGGTCATTAGCTCTTTGTAGTCCATCTCTGCTTCAGTGAGATTATTGCTTGCAGCCTTCAGAGCAATGGACTTCTTTTCTTCAATCGCCTGCTCATCCTTCAGTCTACCAAGTTCTAACTCATGTTCACGTAGCTTGCCAAACAAGGTAGCCATATTCATAGTTGTAAGATCTTTGGAGTCAGAGATTGCAGTGACTTTTGGTTGCCAATTCCTGTTCAAACTTTTCAGAATCTTGATGTTAATCTCTTCTTTCTCAAAGACTTTGCCAAGAGCCATCAGGTGATTTACAATATGAGTGAATCGTTTCTGGACATCATAGATGCTCTCACCAGCTTTCATTCGGAACAACTCATACTCTTGTATCAGTGAATTCTTCCGGGCTCTCTTGACTTCATCCGTGCCTTCATGTGTTACCTCTAGAACATCCCACATTTCCTTTGCAGATTTACATTGGGATATCTTGAAAAATTCATCAATTGTTAGTGCAGAGGCAATAATATTTCTAGCTTTAACATCATACTGAGCTTTTCTATTTTCACTATTAACATTTTTTGTAGGCACATATAGACCATTTAAAATGAAATCCAAAATTCCTTTATCTTGCGATTCAAGAAAGATCTGAATGCGAATTTTCCAAAAAGGATAGTTTTCACCAGAAAACAGAGGTGGTCTGTTTGTTGAAGCACCTTCACCAAAAGTTTGAAAATTTGAAGCCATCCCCAGATTTTATAGACGAATAGAATAAAAATAGTCGACTGAATTTTCAAATATTTTATGAAAACCAGCTCTGATACCAATTGTTAGGAAACATGTTGGCTTCGTTTTACACCAAGAGGGAGGGGGTGAATTGGTGTTAGTTCAAAACCAAAATCTTTTCGCAATCTTGGTGTGAAAATTCAAAGCTTTTGATCTTTCCTTGAAATGCAAGTAATGAAAAATTCAATGCAGCGAAAAAACGTAGTTGCTGGAAAATAATTAAAGTCGACTGAAATAAAGAGTGCAGGGATAGAGAAAATGAAACTCTAGTTTTTATACTGGTTCGGCCAACAATGCCTACATCCAGTGTCCTTCCAACGTTGGAAGCAAATGCACTATAATGGTTGTGATTTTTATAGCAAGGAATTTATAGAAGCACCACGTAAAAATATAAATCTCCTCTCTAACCCAAAACCAAATATAGCTGCACACAACAAACCAGAATTGCAGCAAGAATCCCCTCTTCTGCAATCTGAACCCACGTCGAAAAATCCTCAACGTGTAACCAGCACTCTTCACAGATGTCAAGCCTATCACAGTGATAACGGTTGAAAAACCGTTATTTTCATGTGCTATTTTAGACCAAATTACACCCTTTACTGCTTAGAATGAGCTTGAAATCAAACAAAACTCAATAAATGAGTCAGTCGAGAGTCAAAAGCTGTTTTTAGCGATATTATGCTTGTTTTGCATTGTTTTGCATTAATTTTGATGGAAGTGAAGAATGGAGGTGAAGATAAAGGCCTTAGACTCAAGATAGAGGAAGAAAATCAAGAAAAGAAGAGTCTACACCTGGCGATTGCGCGATAAGAGGCAAACCGCCGGGCAGTGGATCCTTGACGCCGGGCGGTAGCGCGATAAGAGGCAAACCGCCGGGCGGCATAAGTGTGACGCCGGGCGGTTGCCTGTTGGGCTCGGGCCTGTTTTCTGTTGCGCTCTTCAGCTATAAATAGCCCTAGTGCGATTTCATTCTCATTCTTTTGAAAGAGAAGGGCGGCCAGACCAACTTTTCACTCTCTGAAGAGGATCTCTTGGATGCTTAGGCTCCTTTTCATCTTTTCTAGGGTTTGCTTTCCATATCTTCCATTATTTTCATCTTGGTTCACCATGACAATGGTGAACTAAACCCTTTTGTTGTTGGGGGAACAATGTAATCTTTTGATACTCTCTTTTATTGAAACTCTTGTTTAAATTATATGATTTTCATATGCGTTTCCTTGCTTAAGCAATACCATCTAGGGATAGGGGGGTAGGACGACCAATTGTATTTACTTCTGTTTGTAATGCGTTGCTAGTTGGTAGGGGAGGCTAGGGATAGCAAGCCGGTAATTAGTAATAGGTTTTTTTCGCCGAGGGATCGGGTTGAGGGGGGGCCAAGAAAGTTTGCATACAATTAGATGATAAAGCAATTTAAACAAGAGGAGTAAATAAGAGAGAGAGGATTAGAGGAAATTGTAAACCCCAACAACTCCATTTATTCATACTCTGTTCTCGTCAACTGAATCACTCATTGTATGTTTATTTTCTGTTTTTGCATTCACCACAACAATTAATTTTTCTTTCACAAGTCTTACGATTTTGATTCATACGAATGATAAGGCGTTTCGAGTCTCATGGGAAGAACGATAATGGGTTTTACCATTTTTATTACTCGATATAATATGGTACACTTGCCATCCCGTAAACAAGTTTTTGGCGCCGCTGCCGGGGACTCGAGGTTCGACTTATTTAGTAGTGTGAATTGACTGAATTTGACTTGCTTGTAATTATTTGTCTATACTTTTATTTTTTTATTATTATTGTGTTTTATTTTATTTTTCTGTAAAAGTGCTTTTAGGGGTATTTTTCTTGTGTATGCAGGAAGGGATACACAATAGAAGCAGGAAAGATCAACAACCTCTTCTCGAGGGATTACCAGACAGGAGAGGGAGGAAAGTTATACATTCTGCACGTGAAAACTTTCCTTCTCCTGTAACAATCTTGCAATCTTCACCAGATTTTTCTGCACAAGATAAATAGGAGATGGCGGACCAACCTCCTCCAAGACGCACATTGGGGGACTCAGCAAACACTGTGGGTCCTTTGAATTTCAACAACATTGTCATTCCTGGGGACAATACGACAAATTTGGTGATGAGCCCTGCGCTCATCCAATTAGTTCAGAGCAACCAGTTCAATGGATTGTCAAATAAGAATCCCTACAAACATTTGACTATCTTTGGCAAAATTTGTAATATTGTTAAGATGGTCGGAGTCTCGGATGAGAGGGTCAGACTTAGCCTATTCCCTTTTTCTTTGGGAGGAAGTGCCAAAGATTGGTTGCTGAAGGGACGTTCAGAAACTGGGATGCTTTGGCGAGACAGTTCGTCACCAGATTTTTTTCGCACACCAAGATTAATCAAGGGAAGTTCGAAATCTCCTCATTCAAGCAAGGGATGGAGGAAACTCTCGGAGAGGCCTGGGACGGATTTAAAGGCCTGTTGAGAAAAGCTCCAGTCCACGGATTCGACAAGACTTCTTATTTGCTCGCTTTTCTTGGAGGGTTGAATACTCAGTCTAAAATGATGTTGGATGCCTCGGCTAGAGGCAGTATTAATAGGAAGACTGAAGACGAACCCTATGATTTGATCGAAGATATGACCCTAAATTAAGTTTCTCAAAGTGAGAGGGGCACACAGAAAGGAGGAATCTTGCCTCTTCCAGCTAATGATGCAATGGCTGCACAAAATCATCTTCTTAACAAAAAATTGGACAAGCTGACAAAGGTCCTTTCTGAACTTCCAACAGGGTTAAGAAATATTTCTCAGACTCAACAACTTTGTGACTTATGCGGTGGTGACCACATCAATGGTCAATGTGCTTTCACTGAGGAAATGCAGCAGGACGTTAACTACATGGGGGCCCAGTTCCAGTACAAACAAGGTAATTTCAACCAAGGCAATTCTAGCCAAGGTTGGAAGAACCACTACAATATTGGCCAGAATCAGAATACTTCTTCTGGGCAAGTAGGAAGCTTCCGACAGCAACAACCTTCACCTTTATGGCAGCAGGTGAGCAGCTTGACAGAGACTGTCAGAGAATTAAATGACCGATTTGATAAATTTCTGAAAGTCTATGAGTCTCAACAAGCTAGTTACCAAGTTAGTTTTAGAGCGCTGGAGACACAAATTGGGCAGCTGTTAAAAAGAGTTGACACCGCAGAAAAGAACCAGTTTCGGGCTAACACTGAGGTTAACCCCAAGGATGAGTGCAAAGTGGTGATGACAAGAAGTAAAAGGAAGCCAATAGAAGAAATAATTGAAATTGGGAGCAGTGAAGATGAAGAGGAGGAGATGATTTGTAATAATAAGTGTAATAAGCAGAAGAAATGTGAAGAAAAAGAGAAAAAGGAAAGGAAACTGAAGAGTCCCTATGAGTTATTCCGAGAAATTTTTAATCGAGTGACTATTATTCCTGGAGCATTTCCACAAATGTCTGAAGAGGATAAACCGGATGAAGACCGTCTTTGTGAGATAGTTGATCTTGATGAGGAGGAAGAAGATCAGGCACGGATTGTTAAACCAATGAAGAAAGACCATCCACAAAAATTGAAGGATGTAGGGAATTTGACTCTTTTTTGTGTGATCAATGATGTGGATATAGGGAGAGCTATGATCGATTCAGGATCTAGTGTTAATTTAATGTCCTTCAGTGACTTCAAGAAGATTATAGGGTTAAAATTAAAACCAGCGTACACTACCTTGACAGTTGTAGATGGATCCATAAAAAAACCTGTGGGTATGGTGGAAGATGCAATTGTTCGAATTCAAGAGTTGGAATTCTTGGTCGATTTCATAGTAGTGTTAAGAGATCAAGACCATTAATTTTGGGAAGACCATTTATGAGGACCTCTCAGATGATGATACGTGTTTATGACGGGAAAATAGTGTTAAGAGATCAAGACCAAGTGTTAGCCTATAGTGGATCTGAAGGAGAAAAAAGGAGAATAATGAACAGATCTAGACATAAAAAGGATAGAAGAGAAGCAGGCAAAGAAGAAACTACCATAGGTAATGATCATCTTAACAACTGTATGATAACGGTTGAAAAACCGTTATTGTCATGTGCTATTTTAGACCAAATTACTCCCTTTACTGCTTAGAATGAGCTTGAAATCAAACAAAACTCAATAAATGAGTCAGTCGAGAGTCAAAAGCTATTTTTAGCGATATTATGCTTGTTTTGCATTGTTTTGCAGCAATTTTGATGGAAGTGAAGAATGGAAGTGAAGATGAAGGCCTTAGACTCAAGACAGAGGAAGAAAAGAAGAGTCTAGAAAACGCCCAGCGGCAGAATTGCACCGCTGGGCGGCCAAATGCGAGGAGTTTGCACCAAGGCAGCGATGCCTGGCGGTTTTGCGGTAAGAGGCAAACCGCCGGGCGGTGGACCCTTGACACCTAGCGGTTTTGCGGCAAAGAGGCAAACTACCGGGCAGCATAAGTGTGACGCCAGGCGGTTGCCTGTTGGGCTCGAGCCTGTTTTTTGTTGCGCTCCTCAGCTATAAATAGCCCTAGTGCGATTTCCAATTCATTATTTTGACAGAGGAGGGCGGCCAGACCTGCTTTTCACTCTCTGGAGAGGATCTCTTGGATGCTTAGGCTCCTTTTCATCTTTTCTAGGGTTTGCTTTCCATATCTTCCATTATTTTCATCTTGGTTCACCATGACAATGGTGAACTAAACCCTTTTGTTGTTGGGGGAACAATGTAATCTTTTGATACTCTCTTTTATTGAAACTCTTGTTTGAATTATATGATTTTCATATGCGTTTATTATCAATTGTTGGATTCTCATACAGTGCTTAAAGATTTTATCGTTTAACTCATTCGGTAACTGATATTTGCCTTTATTGATACGGGGACATACAATAATGTCACGAAATGGTGAGAGTTTCCTTGGTTAAGCAATACCACCTAGGGATAGGGGGTATTTGTTTCTGTTTGTAATGCATTGCTAGTTGTTAGGGGAGGCTAGGGATAGCAAGCTGGTAATTAGTAATAGGCCCTTTTTCCGAGGGATCGGGTTAAGGGGAGGCCAAGAAAGTTCGCATGCAATTAGACAATAAGGATATTTAAACAAGCGGAGTAAATAAGAGAGAGCGAATTAGATGAAATCGTAAACCCCCAACAACTCCATTTATCTATACTCTTTTCTCGTCAATTGAATCACTCATTGCATGTTTATTTTTCTGTCTTTGCATTCACCACAACAATTAATTTTTCTTTCACAAGTCTTACGATTTTGATTCATACGAACGATAAGGCGTTTCGAGTCTCATGGGAAGAACGATAATGGGTTTTACCATTGTTATTACTTGAAACGATATGGTACACTTGCCATCACGTTAACAAGATTTTGGCGTCGTTGCCGGGGACTCGAGGTTTGACTCATTTAGTAGTGTGAATTGACTGGATTTGACTTGTTTGTAATTATTTTTCTATATTTTTATTTTTTATTGTTTTATTTTATTTTTCTGTAAAAGTGCTTTTACGGGTATTTTTCTTGTGTATGCAGGAAGGGTTACACACTAGAAGCAGGAAAGATCAGCAACCTCTTCTCGAGGGATTACCAGACAGGAGAGGGAGGAAAGTTATACATTCTGCACGTGAAAACCTTCCTTCTCCTATAGCAATCTTCACCAGAATCTTCTGCACAAGGTAGAGAGGAGATGGCGGACCAACCTCCTCCAAGACGTAACTGGGGGACTCAGAAAACACTGTGGGTCCTTTGAATTTCAACAGCATTACCATTCCTGCGGACAATACCACAAATTTGGTGATGAGCCTATCGCTCATCCAATTAGTTCAGAGCAACCAGTTCAACGGATTGTCAAATGAGAATCCCTACAAACATTTGACTATCTTTAGCAAAATTTGTAATACTGTTAAGATGGCAGGAGCAAACGAGTGGATCAAACTTATCCTTTTTCCGTTTTCTCTGGGAGGAAATGCCAAAGATTGGTTGCACTCATTCGCTGAAGGGACATTTAGAAACTGAGATGCTTTAGCAAGAAGGTTTGTGACTAAATTTTTTCCACAGTCAAAGATCAATCAAGGAATGCTGGAAATCTCGTCTTTTAAACAAGAAAGGGAAGAAACTCTTGGGCATGCATGGAGCATATTCAAAAGCTTATTGAGAAAAACTCCAGTTCATGGGTTTGATAAGACGACTTACTTACTCACATTTATTGGAGGATTGAACATGCACTCAAATATGATGTTGAATGCTGCTGCTCAAGGAGACATCAGAAGAAAGACAGAGGATGAAGCTTATGATCTGATAGAACTTATGGCGGACAATGAGGAGATGTACGATGATGTTAAAGACGTTTCGATGTTGCAAACTTACATTGGGACATGGGAGCAAAACAATGCAGTTACTCAGCAGTTGGAGATTGTGGAAAAAACAATATCTGATTTGTCACAGACAGTTAAAGAGGTTTCCATAGTCCCACAACAGTCTCATTTCATGCCTATACAAAGAAGCGCAAAATCTGACGAGATTTTTCAAAGAATCATGAAAAGAAGTGTTGGCACTGTAAGTTTGATGGAGAAAAGCAATATGGATGAAGCATGCAAGATTGTCACTAGAAGTGGGAAAATATTGAAAGAAAGAGAGGGTAAAAAAAATGAAGAAGAAAAAGTGTGTATTGAAGAAGAAAGTGAGCAAGAGGTAAGGCATGAGACAGAGAAAAATATGTGGCACAAAGATCAGGCAGAGAAGAATGTGAAGGCCAAAGAGAAAGATTATGAAAAGACATTGCCATACCCAAAAATATACTCTAGGAAGGAGAGAAAGAAGCAATTTGAGCGTTTTATGGAACTTTTCAAGAAATTGGAAATAACCATACTGTTCTCTGAGGTACTTCAGCAGATACCATCTTATGCAAAGTTCTTAAAAGAACTCATTACAAAGAAGAGGAAGCACCTTGAAGAGGAAACAATTGAAGTACAAGGAACTTGCAGTGCGGTTTTACAAAGGTCATTACCTCCTAAATTACAAGATCCAGGCAGTTTCACTATTCCTTGTACTATTGGAGAATTAGATGTTGGAAAAGCTTTGATTGATCTTGGAGTTATAATTAATCTGATGCCTCTCTCTATGTTCAAAAAGATTAGAGGAGTGGAAATTAAACCAACAAGAATGGTTCTTCAATTAGCAGATAGATCTCTCAAATATCCTTATGGAATTGCTGAAGATGTAATAGTCAAGGTAGATAAATTCCTGTTGCCACTGGACTTTGTTATAATGGAGATGGAAGAAAATGGAGATGCACATTTGATTCTTGGGAGGCCCTTCATGAAGACAGCTAGGATCGTGATTGACATGGAAAAAGGAAAACTTAAAGTACATGTACAGGATGAAGAGCTGGATTTTGATGTATTTAAGGCAATGTCACATCCTAAAGACAACAAGTCATGCTTTCAGATTGACGTAATAGAAGAACTCTGCATGACACAGAAGAGTAGAGTCCGTAACGTATCCATGTTGGAAAGAACTCTTACTGACGAATGTGAAGACCTGAATGAAGAAGAGGATAAAATCAAGCAGGAATGTGTCCAAGAGTTGGAGGCAATAAAGGAAATTCCAGCGGAACAGGATCTTTGTGAAAAGATTGAGTTTAGAGAAAAAAATTCCCGAAAGCAAGATTGAACTGAAGGGCTTACCACCACATTTGAAATATGAATTTTTGGAAGACAATGGAGGAAAGCCAGTCATTATTAGTACTTCATTATCTTCAGAAGAAGAAGGAAAGTTGGTGAAAGTCCTCAAAGCGAACAAAGGTGCCATAGGCTGGTCAATTGCGGATCTCAAGGGCATAAGTCCCACTTATTGTATGCATAGAATTCTGATGGAAGAAGATTATAGACCTGTGGCGCAACCACAAAGGAGACTCAATCCTGCAATGAAGGAAGTTGTGAGAAAAGAAGTTTTGAAGTTATTAGAAGCAGGAATTATTTATCCTATTTCTGATAGCAAATGGGTAAGTCCAGGTCAAGTTGTACCAAAGAAAGGAGGGATGACTGTCATTCAGAATGAAAGGAATGAGCTTATTCCTACAAGGACAGTCACTGGATGGCGAATGTGCATTGATTACAGAAGGTAAATCCCTCTCGTCCGAGAGGTAAATCCCTCTTGTAGAAAAAGACCGAGAGGTAAATCCCTCTTGAAGAAAAAACCGAGAGGTAAATTCCTCTCGTCAACTAGAAAGTTGAAGACAAAGTCCGGGAGGTAAATCCCTCTCGTTGAAGAAAAAACCGAGAGGTAAATCCCTCTTGTCAACTAGAAAGTTGAAGACAAAGACCGAGAGGTAAGTCCCTCTCGACCGAGAGGTAAATCCCTCTCGTTGAAGAAAAACCCGAGAGGTAAATCCGTCTCGTCAAAAGTTAATGAAGAAGACCGAGCGGTAAATCCCCCTCGGTCGAGAGGTAAATCCCTCTCGTTGATGAATAAGACCGAGAGGTAAATCCCTCTCGGTTCATGTTAAACGCCGAAAGGTAAATCCCTCTCGGTTCATGTTGAAGGCCGAAGAGGTAAATCCCTCTCGGAAGCACATGCAAAGCAAGCTCCTCAATACAACGAGAACAACCTCCCCCGAACTCATAAGTCCTACAGTTAACCATGGATAACGCTTAACTCGGACTTGGGGGGCATAATGTACAATATGATATCAGAGTCGAGCGGTTACGATATATCTTACTAAAGATATAAAATAATCAAGAATATCTTATTAAAGATATTGATAAACAGAAGATCAAATAATTAAGAATATCTATTTTCAGGTAAGTTTATTTATATTTTATTCTGTTTATATTTTATTGGGCTTATATCAGTTCAAGGTCCATGAGACAAATTATAAATAGAGAGCCAGGGCCACAAGCCAGGTATCTTCCAATCACACTTCTAATCACTTTCCAATCACATTCAGAAATATCCTATAGTGATCATAAAATCAATAAATACTCAATTATGAACCGAGGTTCATCAAACCGCTCCTATCTTGAGCGTCAGAATGCCTTTTGCAGGTACATCCCCCTCCACCAAAAAGAAGATCGAGCAGCCAAAGAGAAGCGAGCGGTCCAAACTGAAGGAAACCAGGTTATCCAGACAATCCAGGCATCGAAAAGCGATAAAGCCACATCAGCCACGTTAGTGTCTCGGTCCCACAAATTATCTACCGAGATATATATATATATATATATATATATATATATATATATATATATATATATATATATATATATATATATATATATATATATATATATATATATATATATATATATATATATATATGGTTAAAACCATTTAGGCGTGCCTATTTTCGTAAGGTATTCCCAATTTGGTCCCCTTCTTTTAAACCTTCCCAATTGAGTCCTTATAAGTGCTAATTTCAAACAAAGTAGCCCTTGCCGTTAAAAATCGTTAACTGTATTAAAATTGTGCAGAGGTGAGTAGATGATGTGGTTAAAATTCTCCTTTTGAGGTGTTAAAATTGTGCAGAGGTATTGAAATTGTGCAGAGGAGAATGGGAAAAATTTGAACACCTTTGCACAATTTTAACACCTCTGCACAATTTTAACACCTCAAAAGGAGAATTTTAACCACGTCATCTACCCACCTCTGCACAATGTTAACACTGTTAACGATCTTTAATGGCAGGGGCTAATTTGTTTGAAATTAGCACTTATAAAGACTCAATTAGGAAGATTTAAAAGAAGGAGACCAAATTGAGAATACCTTACGAAAATAGGGACGCCTAAATGGTTTTAACATATATATATATATATATATATATATATATATATATTAACACATGAAAATTATTAAAACCACCTAGTTTCGAAAACCACATCTTAACTTTTATCTTCTTTTGACCCACATTGACTATTTCTCAAGTTTTTCAATCTTTTATAGTATTCTTTAAATCTTTAATTATGCTTTAATTTTCTGAAATTTTGGATAACATTGAATTTGGTTCCAAATTAGAAAAGAAGTTTACTTTTCTCTCTCACGTCTTCGAAGAAGATAAACGAAAAAATAAAATAAAAAACCCTTGCGTTTGGTGAATGAAAACAGGATCTCCCCTTTCCCCTCTCAAATTTCACTTTGGGCTTTGAGTAAGTAAATTTTGTTCAAGCAGCAGTTTTATTTCTATGATTACATAATCAGATTGACGAATATATTTTTTTCCCAGTTCTATTTCTATGATCACATAATCAGATTGACGGATATATTTTCCCCAGAGCTAAAAATGCAAAAGACAGAGCAAAAGTTATCTTTTAATCATTCCAAGGTAAATTACTGATTAGCTCCTAAATGGTAAGTCTCAAATATGTTCTCGCTAATACAAAATCAATAACTATCCTTGTCATGTTCTCCTTCACAACCCTTTACATTTCCACCATTAACACTGAAAGTCCAATTTTCTCTAGCTTTAATTTCAATGTCAGAAGAGAACATTAAAAGAATTAAACAACTACAATACAGTAATAGAACAGCAAATAAGTCATGGAACATTGTAGATACTCTTTTGTTTTGTTAAACCAATAATCACTAGATATCCTTGACATGTTTTCCTTTCATACCCATTTACATTTTCACTGATATACTGAAAGTCCAAGATTCAATATACCCAGTTTTAGCTTCAATTCCAATAGGATCCCGTTATTTTGACACCCTATATTTGACACTCATTTGACACTGGCACGTGTCAACGTGCTATTGGGTTTTTTTTTTTTTTTAAAAAAAAAAAAAATTTGGCCTGAAAAATGGAGAGGTTTTCAGAGAAATTGGATTCCTATTCTACCCATGGGCATTTTTAGTGTGACAGATTGCTTCTCTCTCACATTTGGTCGTTTCCCATCGTCGTCTCCATTAGTCGCTCACTCTTTCGTCGTCTCCAGTGCTCTGAAATGGCAAGTTCCGGATTGGACCTTCGTTGGACCAAGGTAAATACCTTTGTTGTCGGTTTGGGTAATTGGATTTATGATTGGGTATTTGGTTTTTGGTTTGGGTTTTGGGTTTGTTGTGGTTTCTTGTGGGTTGTATCCCGTTGTTTGTTATTTGATTTGGTTTGTTGTGGTTTTTTGTTATGGACAGTTGAGTATGCGTCATTCATTTTCAACCATGTATATTAGCACTCTCAACGAACGGTTGACAGAGGAGCAAAGGGAAGTCATCTCCAAGACTCCATTTTTTTGGTTTTTAGAGTTCAGTGGTAAAGTCACATTGAATACTAAAATTTTGCGTGAGTTAACCAAGACATGGGTGGATTCGACCAACACTTTTATTATTGCAGACAAGCATTTCAATATCAATGAAAATGAATTTTGTTCAGGAATAGGATTGAGTTTAGATTGTGAAAGTATAAACTTGAAGCATTCTTCAGTGGGTAATAGTAAATGTGTGAAGTATATAGGTCAGGACATTACCCATTTGAAATTCATTTTCAAATTTTTGTTGAAAAAACATAAAAAAAACCCTTCCTTGTGAGGTTTTTTGTAGCTTGTACATCTTGTTGGGGATATGTGAGATTTTATCCCAAATCGTAGTGGACGAGTTCTTCCTGTATTGTTTCGAATTGTGGATGAGTTGAGTAGTCTGAGTAAATACTGTTGGGGTGGTTTAGTTTCTCGTTATTTGTTAGACAATTTGAGTAAAGCCTCAGATTCTGTGAAGAAAGGAAAAGCAACAAGCAATGTTTATGTTGATGGGTGTGTTTACATGTTGCAGGTACTAATTTCACAACTAAAGTTTGGTATATTTGTTATTTGATTACGAGTAATATATAACAAGTACTTGTTTATTAGGTTTGGTTTTGTGAGCATTTCATGACTCCTAAAGGTGCAATAGCGAAAGTTCCAAGGATCTTGCACTGGATGAATAGAACTGTTGGAGACAACATTGTGAAATGTGTGTTTGAAATGGGTTTGGTATGTGTTTGATTTTGTTTTTTCTTTTGAATGTTAATTTAAATTGACAGTAGTTATATAACATTTTATATGTTCTTAAATTTCAGGTTCATGTTGTAGATGAAATTGGTGGTGTAAACAAGGATGTCATAGAGGAAGAAGCACCACCAAAAAACTATGAAGAGCAACAAAGAAAGAAATTGCTAAAAAAAGAATGCAGGGAGAGTTTGATGCGCACTGCAGAGGATCAGAAGTGTTTAATTGAAAAACTTAAAAGGGAGGTGAATGACTTAGAGGAAGAGTTGGAGACAGAGAAGGGCAAAAGAAGACCTAAAAGGTCAATTGCAGATGACGGTGTTGAAAGTCCTAGATGTCCACAAGCATTTAGTGACGATGCATTCGTTTCACCTGTTGGTTTGTCGGCCGAGGAAGCGGGTGGAATGAGGAACAATAATGAAGGTGCAATGTCACCAGATGCACCGGGTGGAATGCCTGACAACCAATCACAGCTGAGGACTTATGTTAGGATTGGTTCAATAAGGCGAGTTAAGAGCCAAGTACTTAGGACACCATACATAGGAAATGTATGAGTTAGAAAGAGAAAGGATTAACTATTGTGTTAGGCTGGAACAAAAATATTGTGTATTTAAACCTACTATTTGGTTCAATATGTATAACATTCATTTATCTTATTGCAACTCACATGTTTGTTTTATTTAAGGTCTTTAAAATTCGATTTCGAAGTGATAATGTATGTGGAAAGAAGTGAATAACTAGTTGTGAAGTGGTAATGTATTTTGAAAGAAATGAATGAATTAGAAATAAATTAGTGTGTTCAAAACTGAGTTTTTGACCAAATCCAATGAAGTGCAGTGAATTTCCAATCTGTTTG
Source organism: Vigna mungo (assembly GCA_036885675.1). NCBI lineage: Eukaryota > Viridiplantae > Streptophyta > Magnoliopsida > Fabales > Fabaceae > Vigna > Vigna mungo. Next base: position 36,847,818 of record CP144700.1, read on the forward strand.
CTGTGAAATTGTGTTTTGTAAACTATTACAGGACCCTGTAATCGCTTATACGAACCTGATCAGGGATTTGGACATCCTGTTCAACTCAACGTGGGGGACCACTGTGTGTTTTTTAGAAATCCATGATTGAAATTAGGTTTTTTTGTTTCCAAAGTGATGAGTTGGTTGAACCTGATGTTGTGGGTCCCCCATCATGGTGGGAGGGAGCACCCATGTTGACAACCTTTAGTGAAGTGAAGTTTGCTGTGAAATTGTGTTTTGTAAACGATTACAGGACCCTGTAATCGTTTATACGAACCTGATCAGGGATTTCGACATCCTGTTCAACTCAACGTGGGGGACCACTGTGTGTTTTTATGGAAATCCATGATTGAAATTTGCTTTTTTTGTTTCCAGAGTGATGAGTTGGTTGAACCTGATGTTGTGGGTCCCCATCCTGATGAGAGGAATCACCCATGTTACAACCTTTATTGAAGTGAAGTTTGCTGTGAAATTGTGTTTTGTAAACGATTACAGGACCCTGTAATCGTTTACATGAACCTGATCAGGGATCTGGACATCTTGTTCACCTCAACGTGGGGTACCACTGTGTGTTTTTATGGAAATCCATGATTGAAATTGGGTTTTTTTGTTTCCAGAGTGATGAGTTGGTTGAACCTGATGTTGTCGGTCCCCCAACATGATGGGAGGGACCACCCATGTTACAACCTTTAGTGAAGTGAAGTTTGTTGTGAAATTGTGTTTTGTAAACGATTACAGGACCCTATAACCGTTTACACGAACCTGAATAGGGATTTGAACATCCTGTTCAACTGAAGGAGACACCAGTTTCAATGTGGGGGACCACTCTGTGTTTTTATGGAAATCCATGATTGATATGGGGTTTTTTTGTTTCCAGAATGATGAGTTGGTTGAACCTGATGTGGTGGGACCACCATCCTGGTGCGAGGGAGCACCAATGTTGACAACCTTTAGTGAAGTGAAGTTTGCTATGAAATTGTGTTTTGTAAACGATTACAGGACCTTGTAATCGTACACAAACCTGATCAGGGATTTGGACATCCTGTTCAAGCGAAGGAGCCACTAGTTTGAACGTGGGTGACCACTATGTGTTTTTATGGAAATCCATGATTGAAATTGGGTTTTTTTGTTTCCAGAGTGATGAGTTGGTTGAACCTGATGTTGTGGGTCCCCCATCATGGTGGTAGGGAGCACCCATGTTGACAACCTTTAGTGAAGTGAACTTTGCTGTGAAATTGTGTTTTGTAAACGATTAAAGGACCCTGTAATCGTTTACACGAACCTGATCAGGGATTTGGACATCCTATTCAACTGAAGGAGACATCAGTTTCAACGTGGGGGACCACTCTATGTTTTTATGGATATCCATGATTGAACTTGTATTTTTTTGTTTCCAGAGTGATGAGATCGTTGAACCTGATGTTGTGGGTACCCCATCATAGTGGAAGGGAGCACCCATGTTTACAACCTTTAGTGAAGTGAAGTTTCCTGTGAAATTGTGTTTTGTAAACGATTACAGGACCCTGTAATCGTTTACACGAACCGGAACAGGGATTTGGACATCCTGTTCAACTGAAGGAGACACCAGTTTCAATGTGGGGGACCACTCTGTGTTTTTATGGAAATCCATGATTGAAATTGGTTTTTTTGTTTCCAGAGTGATGAGTTGGTTGAACCTGATGTTGTGGGTCCCCCATCATGGTGGGGGAGAGCACCCATGTTGACAACCTTTAGTGAAGTGAAGTTTGCTGTGAAATTGTGTTTTGTAAACGATTACAGGACCCTGTAATCGTTTACACGAACCGGAACAGGGATTTGGACATCCTGTTCAACTGAAGGAGACACCAGTTTCAATGTGGGGGACCACTCTGTGTTTTTATGGAAATTCATGATTGAAATTGGTTTTTTTGTTTCCAGAGTGTTGAGTTGGTTGAACCTGATGTTGTGGGTCCCCCATCATGGTGGGGGAGAGCACCCATGTTGACAACCTTTAGTGAAGTGAAGTTTGCTGTGAAATTGTGTTTTGTAAACGATTACAGGACCCTGTAATCGTTTACACGAACCTGAACAGGGATTTGGACATCCTGTTCAACTGAAGGAGCCACCAGTTTGAACGTGGGGGACCACTCTGTGTTTTTATGGATATCCATGATTGAAATTGGGTTTTTTTGTTTCCAGAGTGATGAGTTGGTTGAACCTGATGTTGTGGGTCCCCCATCATGGTGGGAGGGAGCACCCATGTTGACAACCTTTAGTGAAGTGAACTTTGCTGTGAAATTGTGTTTTGTAAATGATTAAAGGACCCTGTAATCGTTTACACGAACCTGATCAGGGATTTGGACATCCTATTCAACTGAAGGAGACACCAGTTTCAACGTGGGGGACCACTCTATGTTTTTATGGATATCCATGACTGAACTTGTATTTTTTTGTTTCCAGAGGGATGAGATCGTTGAACCTGATGTTGTGGGCACCCCATCATAGTGGAAGGGAGCACCCATGTTTACAACCTTTAGTGAAGTGAAGTTTGCTGTGAAATTGTGTTTTGTAAACGATTACAGGACCCTGTAATCGTTTACACGAACCGAAACAGGGATTTGGACATCCTGTTCAACTGAAGGAGACACCAGTTTCAATGTGGGGGACCACTCTGTGTTTTTATGGAAATCCATGATTGAAATTGGTTTTTTTGTTTCTAGAGTGTTGAGTTGGTTGAACCTGATGTTGTGGGTCCCCCATCATGGTGGGGGAGAGCACCCATGTTGACAACCTTTAGTGAAGTGAAGTTTGCTGTGAAATTGTGTTTTGTAAACGATTACAGGACCCTGTAATCGTACACAAACCTGATCAGGAATTTAGACATCCTGTTCAACTGAAGGAGCCACTAGTTTGAACGTGGGGGACCACTATGTGTTTTTATGGAAATCCATGATTGAAATTGGGTTTTTTTGTTTCCAGAGTGATGAGTTGGTTGAACCTGATGTTGTGGGTCCCCCATCATGGTTGGAGGGAGCACCCATGTTGACAACCTTTAGTAAAGTGAACTTTGCAGTGAAATTGTGTTTTGTAAACCATTACAGGACCCTGTTATCGTTTACACGAACCTGATCAGGGATTTGGACATCCTGTTCAACTGAAGGAGACACCAGTTTCAATGTGGGGGACCACTCTGTGTTTTTATGGAAATCCATGATTGAAATTGGTTTTTTTGTTTCCAGAGTGATGAGTTGGTTGAACCTGATGTTGTGGGTCCCCCATCACGGTGGGGGAGAGCACCCATGTTGACAACCATTA